>BSBM01000256.1:890000-1490000 GCA_027924585.1 Larix kaempferi
TAGACACTTAGGAGTTAGTTAAGATCAACTTGTGTAATATATCCGTTGGGGATAGTGTGTTTCTTTAGTATGCATTAGTATGCATTTGGAAATACTTAATCCGACGGTCACGATATGTTTCCGACATAGAGTGATCCAACGGCTCAACTTCTCTTAGATCAAACCTAACCTTGATCCGTGGCTTAACACCCGATTGGTCCATGATCTCTATTTAAAGAGCATGGAGGGTCATTGTTTAGTTGAACAATTATGAGAAGCTCATTTGTAACTTTCTTTCTTTGCATAATAAATTGTCTCGTAGAAGCTATTTGGCCGGGGCCATCGAGTGTTTCCCTCAAGAGGGTTTAAACCACGTCAAAACATCGGTGTGTTGATCTGTGATTTGTTTGTGTGAAGTGGTTGCTCTTGGTGTTCGGTCCTTTGGTAGTACCCTGTGTACCCGAACAATCATCATCATCATCATCATCCTCATCATCATTATCGTCCTCCTCCTCATCATCATTTTCATCTCCCCCTTCCTCATTAATATCTCCATCATCATCATCATCTTGTTCATCATCATATTCTCCATCATCATCATCATCATCATCTCATGATGATGATGATGATGATGATGATGAAGATGATGACGATGCTAACGATGAGGATGAGCATGATGATGAAGATGAAGATGATGATGAGGATGATGGTGATGGTGATGGTGACAAATATGATGATGACGATGACGATGATGAAGAACATTCAGATGATGGTGATGACAATGAAAATGATGATGGTGAAGATAATGAAGATGATCATAATGATAAGTGTTAGTGGTTAATTTTTATTTGACTAGACACTTTAGAGGTTAGAATTATGTGGTTAGGATGATAGCGGTTAAGGGATATATCATTATGTGTTAGTATTTAGGAGTCTTAAGGGATATATACTAGTTTAGAATTATTGAGGGCCAAGAGTTATGGTGGTTAGTTGTACTAGGGACTAGGGATTGACGCACCTAGGGAAAAATGGTCAAGGTTTTGGGGATTGAGATATAGGGGTCATTGATTTATGGTTACAAGGATGAAGATTTATATGTACATGAGGATAATGGATTTATTGATTTTGTGTAATAGTATAAATCCTAACCCTTGTGGTGAAGGAGAGAAGAGAGGGGCGAGGGAGGGAGGAGGGATTGGATAGTGTGGAAGAGAGTGTGGGGGATTGGGTGGATAGGAAGAGAGGGGGGTGGGGTTATAGAGAGGTGGGGGATCCCAAACTTAGATGCAATCTCATCTTATTCAACAAAAATAGTGATTCAAAACAATTCATAATTTTTATGTCTAGGATTGGAAATTAGATTTTGTAGAGATAGAAGCAACACGTGCGCGAATCCACCGAAATCCAATGAGATGGCCTAATAAGACCGTTTCCAGGGGGTGGAGGCACATTGTGGGGGGGGGCTAGTTGAAAATTGGCATCCCAGATCCACCGGAATCGACGAATTCGTGATCCGAGCCAAGGTTTGGGTGTTGTGGGCATCTTGGTCCGGCACCTCGGGGACATTTAGGGACACTTCGAGGATTTTCTCCGGGGGCACGGAACCCAAACCATCACATTTGTTAGAAAAATAGTCGTAATGCACTATGAGTTTGCCATATTGCAGCCGAAGGGGAATTTAATACCATGAATGGTCACCATTTCCAGGTTGAAACTCAAGACCACTGGAAACACTCCTCGAACGGTGGGCATGGGTCATACTGAATTGAGAAACTAATTGAGGGAAAATGCAGTGAGAATATGAGACGGTTGCATAGTGAAATGCATGTAGAATGAATGAAGAGTGGGTGGGGAGATAAATGTTTGTGGGACATCATATGAGAGGAAATGGAGATGGGAATTGATTGATAAACTACACTTGTGTCTTTCATTGTCAGCTGCACTTCAAGCTTGAAGGTGGTAGCCTTGGGACTAGACATAGGTCACAGGTTTGAACTGAACTGAGGAGATTCGAACCTGCGACCTATGTCTAGTCTCAAGGCTACCACCTTCAAGCTTGAAGTGCAGCTGACAATGGAAGAAACAAGTGTAGTTTATTACCACTATGTTATTTTTTCGCTCCAAATTATATGTTTTTTTTCATTTCATTTGTCAACTTTACGTATCCCTTTATCTATTTTCTTTAATTTCCTTTGTCAACTTTATATATCCCCTTGAAAAAGGCAATTAAACAACGCGTGCACGCATCTATGTGTGTGCACTCTTAGACACACATGTGCGCCTCTACGCGTGCATGCTCTTAGACATGCGTGTGCGCCTCTACGCATGTGCGCTCTTAGACATGCGTGCACACTCTTAGACATGCGTGCATGCATCTACACGTGTGGGAAAATGTGCGCACGCGTCTTTATATTCAAATTGTTTTTGGCGCCCTTGTAGGCTTGGTATTTGCTTTTGATTGCCAAACCTCGAGGCTCAGTCTGATTTATGGCAGAACACATCAAATGCTGTAACTTTATGTTTTTCACACCTAGTTCTGCATATGCTCCACCAGTGCACTGCAGATGAAATTGCACACACTTGTTGAGCTTTGCGTGCAAATTCTAACTATATATTTTTGAATAGATATGTTGTTGTTTTCTATTTTTAATTCATTTTTAACTGTACTCATGTCAAATTTGTAAAAAACATAGGTCGTTTATTTGGCCTATAACTTTTGATTGGATTACCTATTTCGAGAATGGAAAAGAACCCGCACAAGAGTACAAGAATACCTACAAACTTTAAAAAAAAAAATTTGATTATTTTCAGACCATGATATGGTGTACCAACACTTGACCATGTCGTTTTAAGGCTTCACTAACTTTCGTAATTTAAAAAATATATAAAATTAACTTTTAAAATTTTGGAAAAATAGCTCCGCACAAGATTCGTCTGTTGCCTACGCTACATATTTTTTTCCTCATAAATTGACAATTTACATAACAAACAGGTGGCTCAACTAAAACATGTGCATTATGTTTTAGAGAAAAAATAACATACCAATCTTAAAATAATGACATTTTGGGGTGGTTATACCACGTTTCAATAAATAAAATTTATATATTCCAGAAGGTCATCCGTCATTCTACGTTTCATATTCTTACACCTAATCCGAAAATTTTTTGTAGGTACCTCTAATAATTCATTTTAATGATAATATTTATGTTTTTCCAGCATGTCATTGCAACTAACGTGTCGTAATTGGGTATCATTACCTTGTACCAACCCAATACACATCCAAAAAAAATGAAAAAATACACAAGCACTACATCAGTGCATCCTCTTCAAAATGGTCTTTTTAGTTTTGAAAATTATGTAGACAATGAAAAGATTTGGCACACACACGCACATGTGTGCAAAATGCGACTAAAATGTTCACTTGTCAGTTTCGAAAAATAATAATAAAAATAATTTTTTGAGGAAAATTAAAAGAAAAATATGTACACACTAGTTCATTCTGTCTAGAACATGTTCACATATTTCATTTTTTTAAATTATTACTTTGACATTAAATTATTTTGAACACACACAAGCCACTTGTTAATTGCTCTTCAAATTTTTAAGGACACACATTTCATTAAATGAAAATTTGACATGATAAATGACATCGGTATATTTTTGAAAAAATATCATTGGAAAACCAACATAATTCTCTACATTTCATTTTTTAACCGCATGTCGAAATTCATATGGAAAATATGAGTTTCGAGGGCTTCAACATAATATATAGGTAAAATTTCCATTTTTCATCGCCATATTTGGCCAAAAAGAGTTACCCATCTTCATGGAATCACCCTATACCTTTGGCTTCATTCACAATGTAAATGGGCACATGACAATAGTACCGGTGGCTTGGTGAGTCACCTATGAAAAGTATAAAGATACATTTAGGTAGGGGAGCATGTTGTATCCTCGGATACCAGGTTAAAACATTGAGGGGGTTGGTGATCAGCCCAAGATTAAACTTATGTTAACACACACACCTTCCACTTCATTCCCAATGTTATGTTAAGCTTATTGGGTAGAAGAGTTAAATATTCGTTTACCATTGGTGATTTACGGGCTCATAGTTTTGAGTGTTCTATGTTGTTTCATGTCATGAAGCCTTAAGGGCTTGTTGAACTCCATTATAAATTACTTGTGTGTAGCTATTCAATAAAGAACCACAGTTACATATATCTTCTTCAGAGTAGTAATTACTATTTTCGACTCTTAATCAATCTATCAATTCATCAAATATTCCTCATCTAGTTTACATCCACAACCCAAAATCTCACATCCCCAAAACATAATGACCATCTATCTTGGTTGAAGTGGTCAAAGATAATAAATCTATTTTGTTTCCAATATCAACAACTTATATTCTTGTATTGTGCAATATCAACAACTTATATTCTTGTATAATTTGTCATTTCAAGGCTTTTAACTAATCATAAAATAGAATAAACAAATTTAACAAAATAATTTATTTTGTCAAAATGTTAAATTTAATACATAAATATTACAAAACATTAAGAAACATTATAAATTTGTTTTAAGATTAATATAAATTCGAATTTTATGTATGACTAACTTATTACTATATATTCCATGTCTTTGCATGGACTAATAAGGTTAAATATTTTTTCTACATTAAAATATAGTTTTTAATTAATAGAAAAATATTTGACATTAATTTTGTTATTATTTCTAGAGTAAGTTATTAATTTATGACTCCCATATGTTTGGCGGGAGTGGTTAAGGATAATATATTTATGGTTTATGGTTTTCCTAGTTTTGAATTTCAATGTGTGCCTTTGTTTCTTATTATAATTATTATGTACGTTTTCATTCTATTTGCTAGGATACTAATGTAAGGTTTAAGGAAAATGAAAATTTGTCTTAGAAGTTATGATTTCTTACATTGTATTTTATTGTAAGCTTTTATGGAGTTCTAATTTAATCACAATGCAAATGGGCACATGGCAATAGTACCAGTGAGTTACCTAGAAAAAGTCTAAAGATACATTTAGGTACGGTAGCATGTTGTATTGTATTCGTGGATACGAGGTTAAAATATTGAGGGAGTTAGTGATTACCCCACCTTAAAGGGGGAATATATATATACATTTCACTTCATTCACAATGTAAATGGGCACATGACAATAGTACCAAGTGGCTTGGTGAGTCACCTGTGAAAAGTCTAAAGATACATTTAGATAGAGGAGCATGTTGTATTAACGGATAGGTTAATACATTAAGGGGTTGGTGATTACCCGAGATTAAAAGGGAGTATATATATATAGGCTTGGTGAGATTCATGTTGTATCCCCGAAATTAAAACATTGAGGGGATTGGTGATCACTCCAAGATTAAAGGGGGTATATAGATATATAGATAGATAGATAGATAGATAGATGCACCTTTCACTTCATTCCTAATAGTATGTTATACTTATTGTGTAGAACAATTAAATATTGATTTATCATGAGTAATTTAAGAGTTTATAGTTTTCAGTGTTCTATAGTGTTGCATGTCATGAAATCTACTTAAAAAGTTAAGGAACTCCATTATAAATTATTTGTAGGTAGCTATTCAATAAAAAATCATAATTACATATATCTTCTTGAGTACTATTTTCTACTACTCTACATCGTTAATCGATCTATCAATTCATCAAATACTCCTCCTCATCTAGTTTACATCCACAACCCAGAATCTCACATCCCAAAACCATAATGGTATGGTCGTATATCTTGGTTTCAGAGTAGTGAGTACTATTTTCTACTACTCTACATCGTTAATCGATCTATCAATTCATCAAATACTCCTCCTCATCTAGTTTACATCCACAACCCAGAATCTCACATCCCAAAACCATAATGGAATGGTCGTATATCTTGGTTGAAGTGGTCTAAGATAATAAATCTATTTTGTTTCGAGAGAACATATTTTCTTCATTATGTATTCTTAATTGTATTTTAAGTCATAATATTTACAATTACTTATGTAATTCTTTCTCGATTTCAAATTAAAATTAAAAGAACAGATGATAACATATTATTTAGAACAGTGAAAAACTATACAGCACATTGCACGCCAGACCTTATGATAACATATTATTTACAACAGTGAAAAACTATACAGCACATCGCACGCCAGACCTCGGCAGATCAATGGTGGAACTAATCAAAAGAGCTGCCAATTAAAACACATTACATTGAACTCGTCAGATCTAGTCAGACTTCATCTCCTAATCTTGAAGATTAGCTTCTGGCAAATACCCTTCTCCTTTTCCTTGATAGTCTCAAGTTTTGGACTCCAGCATTTCCCTGATCTCAACGTGACCAATTGCTCATAATCCTTCTGCAATTCCAGAGTATTGCACAGCCTACGCTGGTTATCTATAGAATCGCCAACAACATTAGGCCTTCCGTCTTCCATAAGCTTTGTAATAAAACCTGGAGACACTCTGATCCGAAGGCCTCCGCCCACGTCGGCGCTCTTCTCTATCTCAAGCGGCTCGCAGACAGAAGATGCACGTTCGATACTCCGCAGAGAGGCTGATACGCCACCATTGGGAATACTTGGAGATCTTACGGACGGTGGTGATACGAAGGAAGCAAGCAATATTAACGATAATGGAGAATGAAAAAATTTATCAGGCAGAAGGAAATACTTGTTTCCCACCTCCAGTTGGTCGTTTGCAGAAAGCGCCGGCGTCTTTTTCCCGATGTAGAAGGAGTCAGAGTGGCAGACTAAATGCTCAGGGAATTCCTCCATGATTTGGCCTGCGCTGAGGGGATTTTTAAGCGTTTTAACGGTGCCTTCTGAACTAACCAGCTGGATGGTTTCTTCCTCCTTCATGCCCACCGCCATGCAGGACGCATAGTTGCCCATATTTTTTTCCTTCTCGCTTATTCTGAGCACGCGAAGCCAGGCTTGGAGATTGAGTTATCGCTCTAAGAAATCTTGAAAGAGTAAATTTGAGATGACAAAACTATGTCAACGGTATTATATAAAGGAATGAGCTCACAAGAAGACAAATTCAACTTTTCGATTTAATTATACATTCAATTCTTCAAATTCATAGAATTAAATGTTTGTCTTTAAAGTCAAAAGTAATAACGTGGATGTAGCTCTTACCAGAAATTCCGAAAGAATTTTCTTTTTCACGTAAAAGAAATGAATTTGTCAAATTAATCCTGTCGTTGAATGAACAAAACTATACTGATATCGTTATTCAATTTGACTTTGAGGTTGTCAAACCATAATGATAGCGTTAGTGATTTTGACTTTGACTATGTTTAATGTTTGATTTGAAAATCACAATGTTGAGCTCGTCGGTACGCATTGGTCGGCTGAATTTTTCTTCCTCAACAATGTTGTTTAAGTCGGCTGGCATCGTCATGGATGAACATTGCAAGATGACCGTAGCGCGATTGCCGCCCAAGGTTATTTGAACATGTGTTCTTTCATTGGTATATTGGGGGCTTAACCGTGAGCAAAGCGTTAAACGTAATTTAGAAGGTGTGCCTTAAAAATGGGCCCTCGATGATTTCATGAATCTTCATTTTCACATGATCCATCTAGTCTTTAGAGCGTTTTAAAGATGAGGGCGTTTTGAATTTTTTTGTCATTATGGATGGAATTCAATTATTTAAGTTTTGGTTCGATTTGGATTTTTACTTGGATTGTGCAATATTAACAACTTATAAGAGTAAAAATAATAGAAAGATCCAAATCAGAGCTTCTTTAGAGTACTCGATATTTTCTATGTTGTTTTCTTAGGTGCAAACCATTTTTAGAGTGCAAAAATTTGAAGAAAGGTTTGCAAGTTCATAGATTTGATCCCTCTAGGTTTATGATAAATCTTGTGTTGTTTCTTGATTTATCATGGGCAGAGAGGATCAAATCCTTTGAGGAAAGAGTGCAAATATTTGAAAAAGGGTTTGCAACTCGAACGATTTGATCCCTCTATGCTCATGATCGCGGATGGAATTAGAGTATTTTTTAAGGATTCTAATATTACACTCAAGTATAGTACTCTATCTGATTATTTTGGATTGGAAAAAAAATAGATATAGATAGGTAGGCAAATATTAAATACAAAACCTACAATTTACTATGAAACGTGTAATTTTTTGCGAATACTATGCTAAAAAAACATATTTTATGTAAATATAGGCGATATTAGAGTCTAAAAATGACCAAATAGCGAATTTATTTTTTGAAAAAATGCCCCAAAAATAGCCAATTGGCAAAACTTCGCCCCTAAAAATTACCCTGGATGGAAATTGATCGGCATATGCTCGTCATGAGGCATTTTACCCATCAAAATACCGTTAAAAGTTTTAACAAACCGTATCAAAGAACGGGTAAACAATTTGCTAGGACGTATTTTTTAAGGTTAATTAATTTTCCAAACCTTTGTTAATTTTTATTAATAAGCTTGTTATGATATGTGTGTGACTATATAAGTTTCATGCATTATGTGGCATGTTATTATATATGTAATAGTCGAGATTGAAACTTTCCCATTTGATTGAAGAGTAGGTGGGTGAGTTTGCCTTCAATGGGGATGGATTTTATTTCATTCGATTTGTTCTTTCTTTCTTATATTGTCTTGGCATTGTCCCAATATGAGGTCATGCCCTTCCACCAAGCATCAATGATTTATTAGCTACTGAATTTACCAAGCATCAACAATTTATCATAGTATCGAATCTACCAAGCATCACCTATGGACTTTTAGACACGCTTGCTTTTTGGTTATGGGCCTCCGAAGCTAGAAGCACCTGCTGAATTTAGAGCTCCATTTCTCTAGATAGTGTAAAAGTGCTCTCCTCTGGCTACCACAAACTTCGAGCTACTACTTTTGGTAAGATGCTATTTTCAATTTTTTTTTTAATTTTTATAATAATCTAAAAACAAATTTTAATGAAACTATTAAGTGTTTTTTCTTAAACATATTTTTTTTTCTATTAACTTTTTTTTAAATGATTTATTTGATATATGTTAAAACTTAATAACATTTTATTATTCTTGTAGTCTTAGTAATTGGTTGAAACAATTACTTTTACTCATGGGTTGGGAGTGGTTTCTTCTTATCCATTTATAACCGAGGGAAAGTGAATGGCCCAAAAAAGAAAAAAGGAACCATGAGTTGGTTGGTACAAATTTTGACCCCCCCCCACAAAAACACATTGAAAATTAAATCCAATCCCATGGTTGCCAGTTTGAATGGAAAAAATATATCACAACACTGGCTCTATATTAGCAAAACTTGTGCCCAAAAAATAGTTTTTACCATAAGATTTGCATCATGGATAATACATAGACAAATCCACTTCCCTGAAATATTTGTTGTAGCTTGGTATGTACAAGTTCACGTGCAATAATAGTTGAGGAATCCAAAATAATCCATATCTTGGAAAAATAGCCTTATTAAAATTCTTCTGACAAAAGAAGGGGAGAACATCACAGTACAATCTCAATATCGATGTGTTTTTTAATGAATTGCCTCTAGAAATGGCATATTATATCTATATAGCCTTTTAACTCAAGTACTTTGGAATACAATGTCACAATTTCAATTGCACCCTTGATGCAACATGTTAACCTTGAAATTTTTGGTATGTTGCATTACATGTGGCCTAACATTAACCTCTAAAAAGGATTCTAGGTTCCACCTTTTGTTTGTTACCTAACTTTATTAGTTAATGTACTTTATGGATTACACTCTGCAGTAGTATCTTAAACAAGAATTAAAAAAAAAAACACACAGGTTTGTATTGAATCATGTAAAGGATCATTACACACTTTTATACCATACATTTCTCAAAAATCTCAAGCTTAAAAACTAAAAAAGCAGACATGGCTGTCGTTTTCCAACCTTAGTTAGTTTTTATATAAAATTTATAAAGGACAGAGTTAAAAACGCATTTGTAAGAAAATAACAAGACTTCGCATAGATCTAGGGTTCGAGACCCATAAGGGTTAAACTACCGAAATACACATTTTCATTTAAAAATCGGGTTGCCTATTATACAGTACGAGACCCCAAGTTAAGGGCACTTAGCCCAAAAGTATTACAACACAGTAATGTTGTTCTTCAATGCTGTCAAATATGCCTTATTATTTTTAAACTTAAATCCAACCCTAAATAACATAACGCAAGCAGTATTTAAATAGCAGAGGATTATAAACAAATACATATAGCCAAGTTACAAAACAAATTTGAACATTATCGTCAATAGAGCCATTATTGGCATAAGGGTTTAAGAATTTAGTGTATAATTGAAATAGCATTTACATATAGGACTTTGCCCAAATTTTAATAAACAAATGCATAAACAGAGGCAACAAAACCTTTTATATACAAATACCAGAAGCGTAAATGGAGTCAAAACACTAACACAGTCATGTTTAAAAACTATAAGACTCATCACTTGAATACATAAAATAGAAACAAAATTATCCAAAGGTCAAACTGAAATCTCTGCAACTTTATACATCAAAATATCTTGGGCGAAACACCATTTTTTTTGGAGGCATTTAGCCTATAAGTTTTTACATCATAGCAATGTTGTATAGGGTTTCCATTATGGCTCCCAAATAAACAAGCTAACCCTAATAGTCCAAATACTAGAAACGAAAACAACAGCGTAATCTTTTACAAGTCGAATAGGCCGAACTCGCCACACTTAAGCATAACCAGAAAACAATCTAAAACCCTGCGATAAAAGAAAACCACATGTCACAAGCAACACAGTGAGCAGGATGTTCCAAGAAGGCCCGAGGCTTACCAGGGCAGTTTCAAACCCTGGACATTTCCTTTCTCAAACTCTTATTTCATGACCTGAGGACTCCAAGGTAGCGTAGGAACCTCCTTCCTGCAAACTTAGAAAATAACATCAGAAACTATGATTTATTTCAAGTAATTAAAACGCTTCAAACAAAGAATTTTTTTCACGGTTTCTTACCTCTGCGAAGCAACCTCCATGACCAAGATGACCAAGCAAGCATGGATTTTTCTCCGTCACTCTGACATCCGAGAATCAGTCTCTCCTTATCATGCAAATGAGCGAAGGATTAATGCAACTCTGGCGCCTCTGTGGGAAGTTTATCTCCACATCCTTGACAGGCCGAGAGCTTGCCTCTCGTTCACAAAATCAAAAGAACAAAAAGGAAAGTCAATACAACCCTTTTTACATAGGGTTTATGCTCACATGAAGCCATGCTGTCAAGCTTCACGTGGCCTCATTAAAACCTACAATTGCCAACCACTACACCTCGAATACTTATCATGTTTCTATATTTGCTTGCAAACTTTTAAAAGTTGTTTTTATTTCCATCAAGATCTCCTACCCACCTTTCCTATAGTTGGAGCCAGGATTAATGTATTTTGTTGTGATAAAAATCTTAACTAGGGTTAGCTAGGATGCCTTTTCCCTTAGCATCATTTTATTTAAATCTCAAAACCACTTGATGGTAATATAATCCTTACCTAGAAACATGTACAAGAATGTCAACATGCATTAGCTTTCGAAAGCTAACTAGGCCCAAGGTCGTCACAAGAACACCCTTCATACAAAGAAAACGTAATAAGCATTACAATATAAAAAACTAAGAAATTATTATACGATGATTTTAGAATGTATGATTTTATTAAATGACATTTAAACGTCGACATCAACACCATAAAGAGATCAACTATCATATTCAATGTTAATAGGACATAAGAAATAACACTAGATAAAGGTCGATTTTGTAACTTGAAAATAAACAAGATGCATAATGTCAACACATGTTATGTTTTAGTTATATGTGTCACTGTTAGTAGTTTATTTGTTCCACCCTTCCACCCTTGATTTTCAAAGTGCATCATCAATGAAAAACATGGGTAAATGGGTTAATTGTTATCTTTTAATTGGAAATTAAAGTCCTCGATAAAAGCATATTTTTTAATTGAAAATTAAAATTTCATCAATTTCAATTACACCATTGATTCAACATGTTAACCTTGCAAAATTTTATATGTCGCATTACATGTGGCCTGACATTAACCTTCGGAAAGGATTCAAGGTTCCAAACCAATAGTAATTTTTATTAATAAGCTTGTTATGATATGTTTGTGACTATATAAGTTTCATGCATTGTGTGGCATGTTATTATATATCTAATAGTGGAGATTGAAACTTTCCCACTTAAATGAAACTTTCCCATTTGATTGAAGAGTAGGTGGGTAAGTTTTCCTTCAATGGGGATGGATTTTCTTTCATTCCATTTGTTCTTTCTTTCTGATATTTTTGTAGTGTTGTCCCAATATGAGGTCATGCACTTCCACCAAGCATCAACGATTTATTACCTACTGAATTTACCAAGCATCATCAATTTATCATAGTACTGAATCTACCAAGCATCAACTATGGAATTTCAAACATCCTTGTTTTTTGGTTATGGGCCTCAGAAGCTAGAAGCACCTGCTGAATTTATATACCCATTTCTCTAGATAGTGTGAAAGTGCTCTCCTCTGGCTACCACGCACTTGGAGCTACTAATTTTGGTAAGATGTTATTTTCAAAAATCAATTTAAATTTGATAATAATCTAAAAACAAATTTTAATGAAACTATTATGTGTTTTTTTCTTAAACATGAAATTGTTTTTGTTATTTTGATATTGAGTTGTGCTAACACTTGTGACTAGACAAAGGCATGGAAACATGGTTTTGTTGTGGGATACTCCCAATCCCACTTTGTACACTTTCAATACTTCCAAGTTACAAGTTATAGGTCTTGCTTCTAAAAGCTTTTCACTTATCTATTCACATTTTTTTAAATGATTTGTTTGATATATGTTAAAACTTAATAACATTTTATTATTCTTGTAGTCTTATTAATTGGTTCAAACAATTACTTTTACTCATGGGTGAAAAAGCTTCTAACCAAGTTTGAAGTTGGGAGTGGTTTCTTCTTATCCATTTATAGCCGAGGGAAAGTGAATGGCCCAAAGTAGAAAGAAGGAGCCATGAACTGGTTGGTACAAATTTTGACCCCCCCCCCAACAAAAACACATTGAAAATTAAATTCAATCCCATGGTTGTCAATTTGAATGTCAATTTGAATGGGAAAAATGTACCACAACACTGGCTCTATATTAGCAAATATTGTGCCCAAAAATTAGTTTTTACCATAATATTTGCATCATGAATAATACATAGACAAATCCACTTCCCTGAAATATTTGTTGTAGCTTGGTATGTACAAGTTCACGTGCAATAATAGTTGAGGAATCCAAAATAATCCATACCTTGGAAAAATAGCCTTATAAAGTTCTTTTGACAAAGGATTCTAGCCTTGCATTACATGTGGCCTAACATTAATCTCTAGAAAGGATTCTAGGTTCCACTTTTTGTTTGTTTCCTAACTTTATCAGTTAATGTACTTCAGATGCATAATGCCAACACATATTACGTTTGAGTTATCTCTGTTAGTAGTTTTTTTGTTCCAAGCTTCCACCCTTGATTTTCAGAGTATATGATCAATGAAAAACATGGGTAAATGGGTCAATTGTTATCTTTTAATTTGAAATTAAAGTCCTTAAGAAAAACATATTTTTTAATTGGAAAATAAAATTTCACAATTTCAATTACACCATTGATTCAACATCTAACATTTTATATGTTGCATTACATGTGGCCTCACATTAACCTTCAGAAAGGATTCTAGGTTCCACCGTTTCTTTGTCTCTTAAGTTTATCACTTAATTATTTCATTCAGTAGGTTGTTTTTTTCCACCCTTAATTTTCAAAGCACGTGATCAATGAAATCATGGGTAACTGAGTATGTTGTTATCTTTTAATTGGAAATTAAAGCTTATATTTTAATTGAAAATTAAATTCCGTAATAAAAACATTATTATTAAAGGGTTTTTTTTAGTAAAAATTCATTGTTGAAAGGTTATTTTTTCACTAAAATGTTGTGTGAGGGATAAGATAAAAGTTCAAAAAGTTAAAAAAAAAATTAATTAGAAGGGAAGAGTTTAAATGAAATTCCAACCCTACTCATAATAAGTCCAAAGGAAGATAAATCTACAAATACTCTTAAGCAAATATCAAATATCTATGCAATATATTTTTATTAAATGATGTACAAATAATATTTTAAATTTTAATTAAAAACGACATTGTACAATTGTTTTTTTTTTTTTAAATGGCATGTGTAAACTATAAATTAAATATGAAAAGAACCTTAATGCATTGTGGAAACCTTTAGGTGCAATGACTATTTTAAGTATGGATCAATTTTCATTGTTTTAGTATAAATCATTATGGTATTATTATCTCTTTATACATGTTTTTATGGAAAGGCACTTATTTAAATGAGAACAATTATCACTAAAGATGTTTTCTTTAATAATTATGACTGAAAATGTTGTCTTAATGGGTAAGAATTAAGATGTTTCCTTTTTTACAAAGAAAAAAGCATTTGTCTTAATGTATAAGAATTAAAATGTTTTTTTTTCTACAAAAAAGTATTATATTAGAATAAATAAAAAATTATTTTTACATCATTTTATTATAAAAAATAATTTATAATATAATAAAAAAAAATTATTTTTACATCATTTTATTATGAAAACTAATTTATAATATAATAAACAATTTAAAACCATATTAAAAGTAGAAGCTTATCTAAATATGTCTATCAAGTAATAACATAAATGTACCGAATTAAAAGTGTTTAGATTGCTATTCTTACAATTTACTTTTATTTTTAAAAATATTTTAAAATTTTCTAGTGAAATATAAAAAAATAGAATAAAATTAAAAAATAAATAAATAAACAAACACATCAATGCATAAAAAATTATTCACATATTTTAAGTGAGAAAAAATATATAACATTAAAAATCTTCATACAATTTTTATATGAGAAATTCATCCAATAACCTAATAAATTCCAAGAATTCCTTGAGTGTGTTATGTTTATGATTATGTTTAAGATAGAATATTTTTTATTAATTGTAAATTTATATTTTATTATTATTATAGTTATAAATAATTATATTTTACAATTTGAAATAGATAGAAACATATTGTCTTCTTAAAAAAGACAAATATATTGCGAAGATGTATTTTATGGTAGTTGTTTTAAATTCTAAATAACAATTATATATATGTATATAAGATAATTAATAATTTTATAGAATGAATAACAATTTATAAACTTAAATATTTACTTTATTTTGTACATAAATACATAAATACCTAAGTTTGGATAGAATTTTCACTTATAATTGATCCCATGATTCCCAGTTAAGATCCCAACACGTCTTCTAGTGATGAAAAGTATATCATGTTATTGATTTTGACTTTAAAATTTGAATTGAAAATTCGTCATCTTTACATGATTCAAGTAATATTTTTATAGGTTTGTTTTTATTCCATGGAACCGACCAACATCAAACCCCGACAATCAAATGTAAAAGAGATCCTATGGATTAGTGTTCTTCCTACCATCTTGATATGAAGAATCCATTTAATGACCTAGTAGATCCAAGGAATGATTATGTCAAAGGTAGAGCACTGTTAATCAAGTGTAAACTCATCAAAGGGAGTCACACTAGTATATGAACCTTCTTTAGGCATGAATCCACTACTTTAAAGGAAAAATAATTGCATATGTACTTAATAAGAGAAAATCAATATTTTGTTAAAGTTTGAAGATAAATTAGGATCCTACATGTCAAAAGGACCACTAATGAATGCATTACATATAACAATATTCAGTGCATGCAAGACAAATTTATGGTTCCAACAGTTACCAAGAAAAGTATGCCTGTATATAAAAGAATACCTTAAGTACATAACATAATGTTGGGCGAGGCCCATGGTGGCATAGTTTTGGAGAAGCGAGGCTAAAGTTGGCGCAGTTTTGTTGAAGCGTAGCTTAAGCGCAGCAGCTTTGAGGAAGAAGTACGAACTCGGCGAGGTCTAGTATTGGCCTATTTTGGGGAGAAGCGACTCCACGATTCCTAGGAACAAGGTATGGAGCGACGCGAAGATGGCAGATAGGGGCTTGCTTCCTTAGTAAAGGAAGAGGTACAAAGGACGACGAGGGTATTTGGAGAAGTTAAAGAATAAGCAACGACCTGACAGCTACAGGAACAACGTTGATGAGACGAGAAATGCAAAGGCCACACCAGGGTACAGTCAGCACCGCGCAGTCAGAACAAGCGGCTGTCAGAAGGACATCAAACCCTAGGAAGTGGCGCAAAGGAAGACCAAGGACAAGTGAAGTAGCTGAGAAGTTATGGAAAAGAATGGTTAGCAGGGTAACTGCACCATTTTGGGGGGCTAAGGGTACTATGGGGTTTCGGCCCATAGTTATTGTAAAGATGTGACCATCGGGCACCGTCTATAAAAGGGGAAATTTTGCATAGGGAAGGGTTAGATTTTGTGGGTTATGTTGAATATTGTAAGAATCATTGTAGATCTGTGTTTAGAGATATAAGAGAGAAAGGCTCTGCAGCTGTGTGCGTAGAGACCTATTGTAGAAAAGAGTCGACAGCTATGTGCGCAGACTGAAACTGTTAACCCTTCCCATTGAAATGAACAATAGTTCCTATGGACGTAGCTCCCATCCGGTGGGTGAACCACGTAAATACTTGTGTTGTGAGATTGCCTCTATGAAATTGTTTCATGTTTTATGAATGTTATGCTTTTATATGTATTTCCTTATGTCTGTTGATGAGGATAATATGCTAAGTGTTAATGAATGAGGATGGAAATGCTATTTTAAGTATAGAGAAATGCATGCATGAACTTTGTGAAATTGTAAGGGGTGTTATGAATGCGTAGTTGCCTAGTTAACATTTAAGGAATAACAGTAGATCAGCAGAGTTTGTATTGTTAGAACTATGAAGTGCGCAGTCACGTAGTTTCATAGATAATACTAAGTTAACGCAGTCTGTAGAGTGTGCGACTTCCTGGAAGCGCAGTCCCAGAGTTGCGTTGTTGTGTAGTGCAGTGTGGGTAACTATCACTAGTGCATAGTTCCAAAGTTCGCTATGGTATTATAAGTAGGTGCGGAGTAAGTGTGACTTCGCTCAGTGGATTTGTTCTCTAAGCCATGCATCACCAGGTTACAGAAACTTGCTTCTGTATCCACCCCATAAATTTGCCTCGGGTGAGACCTCAATCCGTTTGCAGGATGTTGCCGCAAGGGTCGGTGAAAAGGGGGTTTGTTGGGTCTCTTTGTTACACAGAACCCAGGTTAGTCTGTTGTTGCGCTTGAACTAGTGATGTGTTCTGATAACTGGAATCTTGAGAGGACAGAGATACAAAAATGAGTGACTAAGACATAAAAGGAGTTTCTAAATAAATAAAACAGACATCCGCGCTTATCTACGGAAGAATTGTTACAGAAATACCTATTTTCTGACATACACGAAATATTCTTTGCATTTTTTGATAATGAGCTACATGATTGGATATCAAGACTTGCAGAACAAAAAAATTGCTTTCAGGGTGGAGAACCTACAGAGTGGAATCCAGAGCTGATTCAAAGGCTTAAAGAGGTTGATAGCCCAATTTTAAGAGTAATAGACTTTTGGTTGGATAGCGTACTAGAAGGCTATGTTACAGAATTTGCTATGGACACTCTATAGTCTTACAATGCAGTAGAAGGAGATTTATTAAAAGGATTTAGAGGTAAGTACATGAAAAATATATGTTTATACATTAAAATGTTGTTAGTAGAAAAATGTGTCTTGAGAATGCAATAAAAATCCTAGGGTTTGAGTCTGTAATGTTCAGTAACATAGATAGTGACACTGAGGAAAATATTTATACACTGAGAAGTGGAAAAATATATAAGCCTAGCACTAGAAAGAGGTCTCGTGAAGCCAAACCCCGCATACCCTTAGAAACTGAGTTAGAAGGTGACAAATAGTCATATCAGGTTGAGTCTGATAGTGAAACAGAGCCTAGAACGACTACCTATCAGCCTATCACCCCACAGAAACCTCTAGTTGAAGGAAGGAATACTACTAGTTCGGAGAAAACTAGTAGCAATAAAACCATGAGAGTTAATACTTAGAATCAATCAAGTAGTGGTATACCCTCATCATCGTAGAATACTACACATCCTAGAAGTAGCATGGAAGACAACATTAAACTACCCATTTTTAAAGGAACTGGTCTAGAAGACCCAGAGAAACATTGGTTTCTTTGCAAAGCCATGTGGAATGTTAAGCAATTCCATGATGATGCTATAAGACAAGCTCAACTAGTTACTACATTTAGAGACATTGCTCTAACATGGTTCATGAAGTATTCTATTGGAAAGAACAGATCGCTAGTAGATATCAAAATTGCGCTGATAAGAGAGTTCAAGAAACCTAAGTCAGAATATCAATGCGTTATAGAGCTAAAATAAATCAAACAAAAGCCTAATGAGACTATATGGGAATTCCATCAGAAATTTAAAGCACTGCTAGATCAAGTAAGTTTTGACATAGCACCGCAGCAACATCAAGAATGGTTCATAGCTGCATTGTTGCCCCATATCAGATTACCACTCATGCAACAGAAGGTTACTTCAAAAACATAGGCATTAGAAATTGCGATGAAGCTAGAAGCTTCTCCCATAGGAGAAACTAGCACAGGGATGGTACAGATACAGACCCAACAAGCAAGTTGGACATTGCAGTTGCAAGATATGAAAAAGGGTAAAGAAACCAAAGAAGAAGTTTGGTGTACAAAGTCTAAGGAGAAGGAAATTCCAAGGAACACTGCCTTGTATTCCAATATTACATCGATAGTGGAGCACCGAACCCATTAAATCAACATCAAGGTTTATGGTGTGAAATTTTACGATGTAGAGGACATCGCCCAGAAGATTGTTACCTGCTTCAAAATTATGTGCAGACACCTAAGTACCTATACTGTACATTTTTTAATTCAGTTGGACATGATGATAACAAATGTAGAGCTTATGATCTCATGATAGAGAGAAAACATGATGTCTACGGAGTTCAAGGAGAAATGCAGAATAAGAATGAAAATGCGTAGTACGATCAAGGCACATATAGAGGAAGTGGTGGATTCAGAGGAAGAGGACACAACACTGGACAACAAGGAAAAGGAAGAGGTCAGATTGTATGCTATAACTCCGCTCAATCACGACATATAGACAGGGATTGTCAGAATCCATGTACTATTAGAAAAACAGGATCGCAGAGCAATAACAATAAACAGAAATGCAAATATAATCACACATACACATTACAAGAGAGACACCAATATATCGTGGTTCACCCAAGATGGGCTACATCCACACTGAAATTTCCAATCCTTATTATTATACCATCCGGCAAAGTGAAGGGATACAACTTGCAGCACAGCCACTGCACTTCCTCTTCATACTCTCTCACGGTCTCTCTTTTTGATATTAGAGATCTTTACAATGCATAAAACCTAATACATCAACCCTAGCTGTGTTACAATGTCTTTCTTTTATAAGGGAAATACAATGGGAAAATATGACAAGTTACCCAAAACCATGGGCCCGTAAACTATTGGCGAAACAACCCCAAAAAATTTTCTCGGGGGTGTTGCCTCCAAACCCCAAGGTTTGGGAACGAGTGTACATTCCTCTGGGGTACACGGCTGAGACAATATCATCTATGAGATTGGAAGATCTAGCTCCACAACCAACATGTACTACCTGTAAGGGTTGTACGTCATTTGACCATGTCATTGAGGCATGTCCTGTTTTGCAAGAAAAATGAAAGAAGACCAGAAGCGCAGAATCAGAACATATAGATGATCGCAACTAAAGAAAGAAATAAGGATCTCAACATTCATGTTGCAATGCGAAGTAGAGCTACGACAGGAGGAAATCAGATAATTGAAGTTTTGACTTCTGAGGACCATACCACAAAACAAAATCCTACTGAAGGGGCTTGAACAAGAAAATAGACTGGAAAAATGCCTGCCTTTAACCTTGACAAAGAAAAAGAAGCCTTCATGGAAACCAGAATAGTCTTACAGTGCTCAGAACCTTTGACTACAAGAACCCAACTGCGAAGTGAACCAGCGCCTGTGGTGGATGTGCCAATTTCATATGATGGATCACGTACTGCAAGAGAACCCATAAGTCCTGTTGCGTAGTTCCTACAGAGCTACATGAATTTTTTAAAGCATGGAAATGTATTAGCAAATATACAAAGCCTATTCAGGCATTACGAGCAGTGTAATGCCATAAATGAAGCATATAGTGCAGTTCACCATCTCAAGTATCATAAAAGGACCGAAAGGGAGATGAGATTAAATACACAGATCAGAGACTTTGAAATGAACTAGATCATTCTTGAATTAGGCTCAGAGGTGAATGTATTGACAAAGAAGACATGGTAATAGATGGGAAAGCCGAATTTATCATGGTCACCGATACAGTTGAGACTAGACAATCAGCAGAAGGTTCTACCTTTTGGGAGGTTATGGAATATCCTTGTTGACATTGATGGAGTGCAAAGTAAAGCAGACTTCGAGGTTATTGAAATCATAGACGATAGAAATCCATATCCTTCACTATTGGGGATAGATTGGGAAATCGATAACTCCGCCATTATCAACATAAAGAAGAAACAGATAATATTTGAAGGACCAGATATCTGGGTCATCACACCTTTAGACCCTGCACAAGGACCAATATATATTGATCCAGTAAGAGAAGAATGCAGAGCTCGATATCTTGATCACATATACAAGATGACGGTGAATCAGACATATTACATTAATCCTACGGATGATGGAACATTAAGTTGGAGATGTGACGATTCTTGCATATCAATCTCAGATGCAGGAATGGAGAACTGGTAGAGAAGAATGCATGAAGTATCAGTAAGATGATGTGTGAAGCTCACTAAATCGCTACGCTAGATTGTAACAGAGGTAAGTCCAATCCATACTTATGATGGTATTGGAAATGTACATGCATTCCTTCATGAATATCTAGTTTCAGTTATAGCAGAACATAGGTTAGCAGCATTAGACATAGCACTGCACACTACACCTGCTAGATGGTGGGATGCGCATAAGCAGAATCTGAACACATGGGAAGAATTAAGAACATTATGGAGATTAGATTTACAGAACAAACTGATATTGTGCAAGTAAAATATATTGGACAGATTGATCCTAGAGATCACATAGAGCTTTGTTTGAAAGCATGGATACATAGACCAGAAGCATAGTGGGCTCATCTGTTTGTGCCCACATTGGAGCAAATTCCAAAGAATTGGTACACATAGGCAGAACTTCGCAGAGGAACGCTAGAATGGTCAAGTCTTACAAGGGACTTCCAAGAGATTTTTAGTTTTGAGGATGATTGTCTAAGTATTCATGAGGCTTTGTAGATAATCAAACATAAGGTATTCAATGATGCACTTGTACCTATGTATAAACAACCAGATTGGGATAGACAGCTTGAACATGCCCTAGAATGTTATAATGTCACATTAGATTACTTCTCTTTACTTTAACTTTTTAACTAAAAACTTCCAAAGTTTTGTGAAAAAATTGTATTAATCAAAGAAGAAACAAACTTATTTTCTTAAAGTTTTCAATTTCATGTATTCAATTTTGTATTAATTCATATGTTCCAAAAAAAACTTATTCTCTTAATATTTCAATTTCATGTATTCAATTTTTAATTGGTTCAAACTGTCAACATGGAATGTAAATAGCCATGGTGTAAGCAATTTTTTTTTTTGTCAAAGTTAACAAATCATTTTTAACAAAATTATAAGAGGCTAATTTGGAGGATCAAGTCTTTGATTTTTACATGTAGAGAAGAGCAATCCATACAATGTCATATATTTCCATCCCTTTGTCCATCCACTATCACCACTCTCCACTTGGTATAGTAAATTGTTATCATTACCATTACCACCATGCTCCACTTGGTATGGTAAATCATTGTCACTACCACTACCACCACCCTCCACTTGGTATGGTAACTCATTGTTTCTGTCGCACTTGGTGTGGTGACCCGCATGCTCACTCTTCTATTGTAACCTATCTACATGGATGCTCTAATTAAGTATAATGAAACCAAAGTATAGGAGGTAGAGTACAACCATATCTCCATTTATTTTCATCATCACCTAGAAAAACAAGCCAATTATGTAATACAAGGGAAAATATCTGCAGAAGCAACACAAAATTATTTAAGAGAAGGGAGAAGGGAAAATATTACATAGAAGGAAAGCACTTCTCTTGCTATTCTCACATTCAAAAAATTTCCATGGTGAATTCTTCACCAAGTGTGAGTGTTATCTCATTTATTTCATCTATTTTAGTTTATTCAAGAGAGACATTTATAGATCACATACCTAGATGATCCTTTCAATGAATTCAAATGTTATCCTGTGAGTGTTAACTCATTATTTCAGTTGTTCGATTTGATTTAAGAGAGATATTTTTAGCTCACATACCTAGATGATCCTTTTGTTAATTCAAGTTTTATATTGTGTATTACTAGTGTCATTGTGATTGTTGGAGATGTTTCCATTGTAGCTATGATAGTTTCTTTCTTTGGGATGACCTTGCTACAATGGCTCTGTTATGCAACAAAATCCACAAAAGAGCATAAATAGACAAGAGATGAATAGAAATCCTCTTCGAGGGGGTAAACTCCTTATAAAATGTATTGAATACACAAGAAAAGATAAGATTCTTCAAATGAAAAGTTCTCCTTCATATATATATAGGAGACAAAGAGATACAATTACAACTAATGGACCCAAGCCAAAATCAATAATATAATAATATAGTTAATGGCACTTACCACTAATGGAGACAAGCCAAAATCAATAATATGACAATACTAATGTAATGTGCCACAATATAGGGGATAATCTACCACCATTTAGGGCTTAACATGCCCCTCCCCTTCAGACAAGTGTTGTCATCAACGCTTGGTTAGTTGTGGATGCTTGTTGGAGGGGACCCTTCGGGCTCCTTAGTTGTCATTAGTTACTTATGTAATAGTATAGTTAAAGAAGCAGTTGGAGTGGGTGCAACTGCTCCAACCACATATAAAGATGTATCAATAATACCATCAAGATGAATATAACCAGTTGGATGCATTCCACTCACCTCTCTTGTCTTGATTATCTCTATGTGTATGCATTTACTCTCTTCTTGAATACAACATCTGGCGTGGTTGCCATTCTCTTTTAGCTGGGTGACGGCAGTAGAAAAGGAGAAGTGGTACGAACCTGAGAGGCCAGAAATGATCAGCAATACTGATGCTATGTTGCTGTAAAGAAAGAAATGATGATCTGGAAGATCCTGCCTGCTGCATGAATTTTGCGATGACTAAGCTTGGACAAGAAAATTCCGCAAAAAGAAAGAGGAGAGCAGCAGTGGAGAAGACCAACCTAGAGCCTACAAGCAAAAGAATCCTACCATAAAAAGGAAGTCACCGAAATGAATGGTGTTACACTTTGATTGATGCATTAATCGGGCATGCTCTGTTTTATTTATGCCCATGGATAAAGGAATATCGATGTTGCTCCTGGTAAATATCTGTAATGTCCCCATTTTGACCCCCTTTGTATTAAATCGTAAATGATGTAAATATTGTAATTAATCATGGTGAGGAGCTCAAGGCCAAGGCCCCACTGTTGATTTAGCGTTTCATGTATCGGCAATATATAAATAGATGCCCACGGTTCTTGTGCGAGATGGGCACAATGTATATAAGACATCATATCATTATGAATTTTCAATGAAAAACCCACAACCGGCTATGCAATGCAACAAAAGAGATGGGGCATGACTCTACAAGGAAAAGGGAGGGAAATTAGTTAAACCCTTGAGCCAATGGTATTAATCCATGTGTCAATGGGGAAACCCATAAACCACCAACTACCCATTTTGTCTCATGCACCCAATCATTTAATTCTTCCAAGAAATTGGTTAAGGCAGTTAATGTCTTGGGATGGGAGAGGTATGGCAGTCAGATTTTCGTGCATGGGCAAGCTACCAACCTGAAAATCGTATTTTTGGCTTGCTGGGCAAGAAAACCCCCACGAAATGCTACCCAAGGCCATTCCTCAGGCATTACGTTCTTCCTCTCACGCAGATTGAACTCACAGGAAGTTATCCTCACGTTTTTTACCATAACCCTGCGTTTTTCCATGCCCAGGAACTCGTTTTTGGATTGTGCAACAGCTGGGGAAGGAGGGACGCGAATTGGGACTGAGGGAGAGGGCGTTTTTGCCCTGGGGTGTTTTTCTGGAATGGGTTTTTGCTCCCCCAGTCGAATTTCCAAAGTGCCAATATGTTTTGAGTCTACCCACGTTTTCCTGAAGTCCAGGAAACCCCATCTCATGCATCCCACTGTTGGAAACGTTTTCTCATGCTCAGCAAGTGTAGGTTGCTGTTAGGTGCATCCCTGTTTTTGTTTGGAACCCATGAGCAAGAAACTGGAATGGTAGTGGACAGAATTGGCTTGATAAACCTAGTGTAGGGGGTATCCTCTCAAGAAGATTAAGAGGGCTGGCTACTTTTCTATGCACACCCTGAGAGCACTAGAAAGGAAGGTATGGATTGAGGGACTGTGTGGCAGTGAAGAGAATACTTCCTGGTGTTGGGTGTGTAGGCATTGTGAGTGCCAAGCTAAATAGATCTGGGAGAGGTACCCATAGCTCTGTAGTTGAGCTCACTAGCTTAGCAATTCTTCCTTTCCATCTCCTAGCAGCCTGATAAACCCAATTGTAGATTGGCTTGGCTCATCTTGGTGTATGCTTGGCTATGTGTGAGTCTGCTGTTCCCTGGTTCCTTGTAGAGATCATGCCCAGCTCGGGGGTGGCAGTGGTGCTGAGAGATTGAGGAGCACACTGGCCTACGGTTGGGTGGAACATTGCAGTTGCATAGCAAGTTGCGTGGGACTACTTTTGCATAAGATAAGTATTCTCCTGTGTTAAATTTGCAATTACCATTTGATGAATACTTTGAATGTATCATGGATCTGTTAATAAATTTGCTTCCGCTGTGTATAAAAATGATTATGCATTTCCATATGATCTCGTATAATTCTGCACAGATCTTTATTTCATGGCTGTCACAGAATCTTGAATGTGTGTTAGAGACCAACAGCATTTATTTGATTACCATCGTTTTTCCATAGCATGCACAGATACAGTTCCTTGCATCAATGATTTTAATCCAAACGTTTTGGGGCTAATTGCCCGGATTGAGCACTATGATCCTCTCTATCACGCTGGTATGATAGAGGGGGACACTACAATATCTGCAAAAGACAAAAGGTATGCTTATGGTAAAAATAATATATATTACTGAGTAACAAGTTCGTGTGTCAAAGAAATTTGTGGAACATGAGAAGCCCACTCCAATCGTATATCCATTCCATGTAACGAATCATTCACTATGTAATCTATGCTACCGACCGTTATTTCCATATACATCAACCATGCATTATAGTTGAAGCACGCACTAAGTCGGTGACACCGGGCTCTCACCTGAGAGGCACAGATCAAGTGGCCCCTTAGCCCATCGACTATAGCAGTTTTACTCATTAGCAAAGTCTGTAGAAGAACGAGGAAGTCGATCAAAATCAACTGGAAGTTGTATCACCGAAGTAACCTCCCGTTGAGTAAAATATGTATGGCCGACCTTGGTTGATTGTTTTTAAACTTTTGGTCGATTGCTGCATCATTTGTGTAAAGAAAATCTATTGTGAAAATGTCTCAATTTAAGAGGACGACCTATACGTAAGGTGTGATACCGATCGACTGAAGCAGTTGTGAATGGAAGGAACATCTATCGACTAGAATAATACTGCAGCAGACTGCCAATTCAAACTGTTGAAATCATGAACGTTGGATCATCGATCGCCGACTCTGGCCAAGCTATTCTCATTGCTAGCAGACTTCACGGCGGTTTGGTTTACAAGATATGGTGTGCATACTTGATAGTCGATCCATGACCAATATCAAGAAAGCAATCGACAAGGAATGCAGGATCAAGGAGAAAAATGTCATCGACTACAATAGAGCCATCTATTGACCTGGAGAGCTTTTCCATTAATAGTTCACCGACCGTGCCTTTAGATCGACTGATAACCAACTGGTGCACTCGGAGGTCGCATGGTGTAACAAGATAGTGAGTAGCTTCTATATGTAAAGAATTCACCACTAGAGAAAATATCTATCAATTACAGAAATCATTCTGACTGATGGAGATTGCCGTCTGAAATTGTCGACGAGCAAAACACCAGAAAAGCTCGACAGTTAAATGAGGAAATTATCTTTTAGAAGGATTATATTCTGGAAGGATAGCATCCATGTTTAACCTATTGACTATATTGATCATGAAGAAATAACTGTCTGTTGTATGCTTTATGTCGTTTATTTACACTTGGAGAAAGATAAGATAGTTCAATTTTTTTGCACGATTGACACATGGAATCTTTTTGCATCCATCAACTCTCAACATGAACAATATTTATGTGTGGACTCGACTAGTACCGGCCACAGTTTATTTATCTGTCACCCAATTCATTCGTCTCCCTCGACTAATCGTTTTCCAATCGACTATTAAGATTTGTAATTGTTGTTCGACAGTAGTTCGGTGGCTGCTAATTGATGGTTAAAGTCACTCCTCGACCAGTACCTTTTAATTGACAGTAAATGCCATTAAGTGGCTAAATCCCATGTTTATATTTCAAACTTATTTTGAAGTCGATCATTAGTTAACACATATGTTATCAACTTTAATGGTCGACTCTTTCTATTAAGTTCTTGGTCGATAAGTGAAGTAGTAAAATCTTGTGGTCAAGGAAAAAAAAAAAAATAGTCGGTCTAGTCGATATGGTCGGAATTCAAAATGGTCAAGTCACTTTGTTGTAAAGCATGGGAGGTCTATATGGCTATCAAAGTGACCTGGGAGGTCTATTTGGTCGAGTATGTAAAATATGTTCGGGTCATTACTTAAAAGTAAGGTCAATGATTATCTGGTCGATCTCGATATTGTAAAGTGGTCGAGCCTTAATGTTGGTCAAAAATTGTGGTCAGGGTTCAACTAAGTGGTCAGAACAATTTCATAAAATTTTGGCTAGATTGTAATAAAGTCAGCGTCTTGTCGACCCTTATTAATGTCAGTCTCTAGCCAACTCTATATGTCGATTCAAGTCAGTCGAAACTACAAGTCGTCGGTCTCGACCATGGTTAGTAATTCAAGTCCAGTCGAGTCAGTCGACCTCGATCAATATCAGTCGGTATCGACCACAAGCAGCAGTGACACATCTCAACTTGTAGGAAGCCTCACGACAGAAGTTGTCAACGAAGACCATATTCAAGCAGAATCCACCAGCACAGAGAAGAAGAAATTAAATACTAGATGATGACATTAGAACACTTGAATTGATTGAACACCCTGGTGTATATTGCAAAGATATTCATGGATTGTGACCTCGGAAAGCCAAAAGACAGAGAAATGGCATAGAAAGTTGAAGAGCCAAAAGGCCCCGCATGCATGAGCCAAGGTAAATGCCAACCAGATGGAGATGCCTAGGTCGATAGAGATGCCGGCCAGATGAGCCTAGGTGAGGCTTTAAACCAAAAGACCTCGTTGCAGAAGAGGATAGTCGACTGCCGTTGTAGGAGGGTGAGGCTTCGATGGACTACTACCAGATCGAACATGGAGGCTGAAGAGTAACCAGTCACAGTAGAGCCTTATACACGTGCGTTTTCCTATCAAGCTAGTGGCTATTGTGGCTGAGCACCTATGTAGATCGGTATGCATGGTCGATGCACATTGAGGACTACTTCAGTAGTAGCAGGAATCCAGGATGTTGATACATCTTTCTTCTTTTCTTCGGGATGAAGAAATATTTTGAGGTGGGGGAGATGTTGGAGGGGACCCTTCTAGCTCCTTAGTTGTCATTAGTTACTTATGTAATAGTATAGTTAAAGAAGCAGTTGGAGCGGATGCAACCACTCCAACCACATATAAAGATGTATAAATAATACCATCAAGATGAATATAACCAGTTTGGATGCATTCGAATCAACTCTCTTTTCTTGATTATCTCTGTGTGTATGCATTTACTCTATATGAAGGATTCATCTTCCCATGTCAAATCTTCTAATGGTATGTTCTTCCACTTTATGAGGTACTCAGTAATAACCTGATTTTGTAGTTGTTTGGTACATGTTTCAGTGATTTTTTAGGTTCTAATATGACTTTTCCCTCCTCATCAAGCTTTAGCAAGATAGTTTGAATTGGGATATTGTCTCCTATTACCTTCTTTAAGCAAGAAACATGGAAAATTGGGTGTGCCCTTGAAGATGAAGGGAGCTATAATTTGTAATCCATACTACCAATCTTCTGCAAAATTTTATAAGGACCATAGTACTTGGATTCTTGATCCACTCGGGGCTAAGAAGCCGAGGGGGACAACAGCTCGACTAAATGATTCGACTCTGTTATGATGGAAGCATAAGAAATAGAATAATCAAGAAGGATTACACTATGCAGATAAACACAAATAAACACAAACAATATGCAGGAATGCGAACTGATCTTCTCTATTACTGGATGTAAAGATCCGGTTTGATAAGAAGTATATTACAATAGTTTAAATGCTTATATAGAGAGTGCTGAGACGCTTGGGTGCCTTCCCGTTACATTCATTTACAAAAGAAGTTATAACAATTCAGCAGTTCAACTGTTCCAGTCAATTGGAAGACAGAGAGACAGTCTGTCGAAGTTCGCAAGTCACAAGTCGGTGTTGCACAAGTCGTCGGTCGACGTTGCATGTAGACGTTTCAAAACTGTGAGGTCACTAAATGAGTCGAAGTCACGGAGTGGTCAAAGTTGTGTCGAAGTCAAAACTTGTCGAAGTTGTGTCGACGATGATGACTTAACGCAATAGATGTCGACATTCAACAACAATGTCAACTACGATATGGATCAATGCTAATTTATTTTCCTTATTTAGTGGCTTAAGGGACATCTGTTTGTAAGGTTGTAGCCTAAAAAATACCCAATCCCCTTCTTCAAAACTCCTTTCACTATGATGCTGATATGATTTTTGTTTTATTTTGTTTTATGGAAGGAAGTATTGTACCACCATTCTGCCAAAGATAACCATTTCTCCCAATGTATGTGTTTATCAAATGAAAATAACTGAAGATAGCCTTCCAAACATTTTTTTAGTAGCTTATTTTTCCCATCATATTGGGGATGATGAGAGGAACTGTGAGACAACTAGGTACCCAAACAATAAAATAATATCAGTCCAAATTTTTCCAGTGAAAATTGGTCTCTATCACGTACAATAATATTTGGGTTTTCATGTAGCTTTTGAACTGTTTCCATGAATGTTTTAGAGCCTACTGTACTTGTTTTAATGTGATATCAGATCACGGGCTGATCAAAAGATTGAATAACACTTCCCACACAAATTGATAGTCTAGAATTGTCAACACTGAAAATCAGACTCATAATTGCGCACAATATTAAACGGTATTGCATAAATTTACATCATAAAACCATGTATCATAAACAGGATGCAAATATATAGATTTACATCATAAATTTGAATTTCTATGAAGGCATTCGAATTGGTCACAAAAAGTAGGCTTACTAAACTATCTAAAAGCCCCAAGGTAGAAACATCTCTCTCCAACTCAGTCAAGATGATTACGAATTGGATAAAAATATTTTGGAATGTGAAATAGAATGAAAATGAAAAAATATGATAGATTTTGGAGAAAGAGAGAGGCAAGGTGTGTTGGCCACAAAATCTAGCAGCTACCAAAAGAACTAGAGAGCCTAGCTTTAGTCTTATCCATCCAAAAGCAGGAAAAAGTTGTGAAAGCACTACAAAAGCACTATATGTGCCCTTTACATTCTTGATAGCTAGTAAAGAATGTAGGATGACCATGGAAGCACTCAAGTGCATAAGGATGGCATGTGGTGGACCCAGGAAGAAAAATAAGTGGCCAAAACAATGTAATAAAAATGAATAATAATTATATCCTAAGTATGACTATAGGTTTTAATTCTCTAACACCCTCCCTTAAGCCCAATTGTATGTGATAATAATATCAAAAAATTTAGGGCCCAAAAACCAAGTCTTGGTCACCCTTTACATATCGTTGTCCAAAACACCAAGGAAATAGGGAAAACCGCATGGGACAAAACCCTCCCTCAAAATGGACAAGAACAAAACTTGAAACCTGATCTTCAAGGAACCTTCACCTCATGTTCAGCCACTCCAAGTAGTAACTTAAGATGGATGGAAGTATTCTATGTGAAAGATTTAGTGAAAATGTCAGCATTTTGCTCAACATTGGGCCAATACTGCAAAACAATCAATCTCTCATGCACTAGACTTCGAATGTAGTGCATGTGCACTTCAGTGTGCTTGGTTCTTTTTTTGAGTACTAGATCCGAGGATATACTTATAGCACTCTGATTATCAACTCAAAGAACAGTTTGGGTGCTAAATTCAATATAGAAATCACCAAGAAATCCTTGCAGCCAGATGCACTGAGTAGATGCATTCACTGCTCCCCGGTACTCTGCCTCTGTTGAAGAGAGTGAAATTGCAATTTTATTTTTTCTAGAACAGTATATAGGACCTCCTCCAAGCATGAATACAAACTCAGAAGTGGATTTCCGGCCTATGCTATCTCCAACCCAATCTGAGTCATAAAATGCAACTAGATCCAAGGAGGAATTGGCACCATAGTGGATCCCATGTGTCTTGGTGCTTTGCATAAAGTGAAAGAGTATTTTTGCATCCCTCCAATGGATCTCATGTGGCTGCTCCATGTACCTTTCAAGATGACTTAGTGCATATGCCAAATCTGTTCGGGAGTGAGTCAAGTACAACAGGATTCCAACTAGTTGCCTGTAAAGGGTGTTGTTCACCAAGGGTGTAGAATCCCCTTCTTCTAGCTTGGATCCTGAAAGGAAAGGAGTCTTTGTAGCCTTATATTCTTCCAGATTGACATTTTTAATAGATCATAATAATATTTATATTAACATAAAATGATTCCATTGGGTGACCGAATGATCTCAAGTCCCCAAAACTGCCTAAGAATCCCCAAGTCTGTCATGGAGAAAGCTTGATGCAAAGTTGTCCTTAGTGATGAAATTTAATTAGTGGCACTTCCTATGATTATTAAATCATCAAGATATAATACTATAATCACAATCTTACCATTGATTTTATTTAGATACACATTTAGATCAGATTTGCACCGGTGGAAATCTTGTGTCAGGAGGAAATGATCCATTTTTGCATATCAAGATATGGGAACTTACTTGAGTCCATAGAGTTATTTCCTTATCCTGCACACAAGTGATGGATCTTCAAAATATCCTTCATCTTTCCGCATATATATATCTTCCTCAATATCACCATGAAGAAAAGCAGACTTCACATCCATGTGATGAACTTCCCAAGGCTTTGTTGTTGCAACTAACAAAACTAGTCGAATAGAATCCATTTTTTCCACTGGGGAAAAGGTCTCATTATAGTCCATACCTTGGAATTGTGAAAATACCTTATCCACCAACCTTTATTTATGCTTTACTGCATCAAAATCATCATCCATCTTAGTCTTGTAGATCGATTTGCATCTTACTAGCTTTCTGCTCTATGGAAGCTTGACTAGCTCCCAAGTTCCATTCTCCTGTAGGAAGTGGAAATCCTCATCCATGGAAAACCTCCATCTTGGATATTCTAAGGCTTATTCATATGTTTGAGTAAATGGTTCAACCATGATAAAATATTTCTCAACAATATTTGGATCCCTCACTGAAAGTGCATTCTCATATTGTGACCTAGTCTTTCTAGGATCCTGAGGATTCCCAACAAGTTCACCAGCGAATTCTATGGTTTTGTATTCCCACTTTGTCATTGATGGTGAGCTTGGGTATACAATTATATCATATACATATGAATCTGAATCTGAATCAGAAGATTCATCATCAGAATCCTCATTCAACTCTTCATTTTCGTCTTTTGGTGGTGGTTGAGAAGACTCTCCAATCTCAACTCATTGTAGGGTCTCTTCCTCAAACTGGACATTTCATTCAATGAATGTCGTTTGGGTGATAAGATCAAGAATATTGTACCCCTTGGATTCTTCTAAGTAGCCAACAAATAAAAATGGCCTAGTCTGTGGCTCTAAATCCCTTCTCTTTTCAAATGGCACTCTAGCCCAAGCCTTGACACCAAAAATCCTGAAATGTGAAATATCAAGTTTATGGCCACACCAAGCTTCATGAGAGGTAACTCCTTTCATTGATTTGTATCTTACCCTTCAAATTACTTGAGTCACCAGCAGCTAGAGCTTGATCTTTTGAAGGTTTCAAATCACCCATCAACATAAGCTTATTCTACTCATGAGTTAAAGACTCCATGAATTCAGATAGAATGGGAATCTTCCAATTCTTTACAGTGAGTTTTCCAGCACGGAAAGTCGAGACAAAGACTGATTAGTCTTGCCCCAATGTCGAAATAATTTCCAAAACTAATTGCTTATCCTTTTTATCAATACTGCACTGCTTCAACTGCAAAACTAATGACTTGAATTGGAGAAATAATCCTGTAGATTCTCAAAACTGCTTGGAATTAGAGAAATCATCTCATTTTCTAGTTGATGTCCTCTCATATCATCGGTTTTACCAAACAAATATTGCAATTTCTCCCAAAATTCATTCGGTGAAGTCATACCATCCAAATGGAAAAGAAAATCTATCGATGTGCTGAGGCAGGGAAGGCCATAAGCCTCATCTCTCTTATTGTGCTACTTATATTTATCTACAGCTGAAGTAGGCTCTGGTTCAGTTCCCATTGTTACTCTGTATAGGCCTTTCGACCTTAACAAAATCTCCATCTGCGCCTTCCATTGAAAATAATTAAATGGATTCAAGAGCACATTCTGAGATGGATCCATGAGCAGACTGAAGTGCGCACTGAGGACTGATATGTGCCTGAAAAAATAAAAAAAATAAAAATATCTCTGGAAAATTATTCAAACTATAGATCTATGCAATATGACAATAGGCACTTTCAGGAGTGTGTCATGCCTGGGTAGACCTCTTGAGTTAAACTCAAGCGTGCAAGGCAATGGTCCGAGGGACTTTTGTGGAAACTCCTTGCTTCTGGTGTGCTACTAGATGAATCTGTTCTCCCCTAAATAGATATGATACCATGTGAAATCAGATCACATGATGATGATAATATTGAATAGCACTTCTTAGACAAATTGCTAGTCTATAACTTTCAAGAACACTGAAAATTAGACTCAAAATTATGCACAATATTAAACGATATTGCATAAATGTACATTTTCCAACCATGTATCATAAAGAGGCTGCAAATATATAGAGTTACATTAGAAATTCGAATTGATATGGAGACATTCTAATTGGTCACAAAAAGCAAGCTTACTAAACTAGCTAAAACCCCCAAGGTAGAAACATCTCTATCCAAATCACTCAAGATGTTCACGAATTGGATAAAAATGTTTTGGAAATTGAATTAGAATGAAAATGGAAAAATATGATATATTTTGGATTGAAAAAGAGGCAATGTGTGTTGGTCACAAAATCTAGCAGTTTCCAAAAGCAATGGAGCGCCTAGCTTTAGTCCTATCAATCCAAAAGAGGGGAAAATATGTGAAATCATTGCAAAAGTAGGACATGTGCCCTTTCTATTCTGGATAGCTAGTAAACTAGGAAGGATGAACATGGAAGTGGTCAAGTGGATAAGTATGGTATTTAGTGGACCTAGGAAGGAAAATAAGTGGCCAAAACATAGTAAAACTACCCAGGGAGGTAATAAAAATGAATAATAACTATATCTTAAGTATGACTATGGGTTTTAAAGATATAACAGTTAAAAAGGTAAGAGAGTGCAAAATGTTTTGCATACTTGGTGAGTCTATCAACAACAACCATAATAACATTCTTCCCTTTCCAATTGGGTAAACCCGTGATAAAATCCATTGAGACTTTCTCCTAGCACTGACAAGGTATTCCTAATGGTTGTAAAAGAACCAAGTTATTAACTATTTCAACTGTATTTCATTGGAAAAACAAACATTCTTCTACGAACCTTTGAACGTCATATTTAAGACCTACCCAAAAAATTCCTTCTTTAACCTTATGGTAAGTTTTTAGGAATCCTGAGTGCCCTCCTATAGGAGAGGCATGTAATTCCAAAATGACCTTTTGTTTGAGTTGGGATTTCTTACATATATATAACCGATCCTTATAACATAGTGAATAATTTCTCCACACAAAAGTATATGATACATCGGGATCCTTTTGTAGCTTTTGAATGAGCATCCACACTGATATATCATTCTTCCCTGCTTCCCTTGCTTCTACTATCGAATCAAGTTGTATAATAGAAATAGCACAAAGTAATGTCTCAACATACTCATCTTTTCTTAAGAGTGCATATGCCACCATATTTTGTTTGTCTTTTCTATAGATGATCTTGAATTCATTTACCAACATCTTGGTGACCCATTTTTGTTGCTCTTCTGAAGATAGAATTTGTTCCAAGATGTATTTGAAACTATCATGATATATTTTGACCTTGAAGTGCCTACCTATTAGGTAAGTATTCCATTTCTTAATTTCATGTAGTATTTCCATCATTTTTTTCCTTCTCATAAATGTGTTTGTGTAATTTCTTTCCACTTATTGTCCTACTTTCAAAATCCAGGGGACTTCCTTCTTGCATGAGAACATCACCAATGCCATTTCCGAAGGAATCACATTCCACAATAAAGGTTTTTTTGAAGTCTAGTGTGGTCAAGTTAGGGGATTTGCACATTGCCTCTTTAAGTTGTTCAAAATCTTGAGTTTCCTCTGGAGTCCAAGAGAATGAATCTTTTTTCAATAATGTTGTAAGAAGTGTTGTTATTCTTCCATAGTTCCGAACAAACTTGCGGTAGTACCCTGTCAAACCTAAGAATCCTCTAAGATTCTTCAAGGTTTTGGGAATCAACCCATTTATCATGGCTTTAATTTTTTTTGGGTCTTCCTTGACACCTTCATGAGATACAATATGACCCAAATACTCTACATCCTTTACCCCAAAGAAACATTTGAAATGTTTTGCACATAGTTGTTGCTCCTTTAGTAGTTGTAGTAGCTTATAAACATGTCGAACTTGTTCTTCCCAAGACTTCTATAGATTAGTATATCATCAAAAAGTACTAACACAAATTTTCTAAGGAAGGGCTTGAAAATGGAACTCATCAAACCTTGAAATCTGGAATATGCATTTGTAATGCCAAAAGGAATGACCAGAAATTCATAATGAAGTTTATGAGTTCTAAATGTTGTTTTTGTGATATCTTCTCTTTCATTCTAATATAATGATACCCTTAATAAAGATCCAACTTTGTGAATTAAACTGCTCAATTTAGTTCATCTAACAATTCATCAATGACAGGAAGGGGAAACTTATCTTTAATGGTGAGTTTATTGAACTCTCTATAATATAGACACATACACCATAAGCTCTCTTTTTTTAGTACCATTATTATTGGTGCAGAATAAGAACTTTGGCCAAGCGTAATTATGCTAGCCTCTAACATTTCTTCTACCATACACTAAATTTCGTTCTTCTAACTGTAGGGGTATCTATAAGGTATGATGTTAGGAGGAACACTTCATGTAATCAAGTGAATAGCATGAGCATGATATCGAGTAGGTACAAGTGTTACACCTAAAATCTACCCATCATCATGATTTAGTGTATACATCCCTGAAGTCATTTGGACCAAGTACTCATTTGGGAGGATTTGTACTCAGTTTGTACAACCTTTTGAGAGGTCGTCGCAGGTTGCACACTAGCAACATGCGACGTCGCAGGTTTCTCTATAGCAAGGTGCGACGAGGTCTGTTAATGGGAAAAAATAGCCATTTCGAGATCTTTCTCGAAGCTTGCTCATTTGGGGGCTTATCCTTGATCTCTTGGAGAGTTGGTACTCGACCCCTAACTCATTGCGAAGATCCCCTATCTCTCTCCTACCATCTCTCATCCTATCCTATCCATAACCTAATCCACTTAGTTCTATCTAAATGAACCTCACTCCCATACAAAAGGGAGAAAGGCTATGGTATCTACATGCTGGTAAAATCTCTCTTAGGACACCTTCACTCACCTCTTGGAGAATTCATGCTTCCTTGGAAGGGCTTGGCAATTGGCTTGTGTGGAGAAGGGCTGCTACGTTAAGTCATTGGTTGTTGTTCTATATCTCTATCATGTACTCCTATTTGCAGTAATACAAATGCTTTCCACCAATATCGTTCTTATGTGTAATGATGTTGTGTTGTTTACCTGCTTAACTGTTTACATAGATCTCTTATTGTATAGATGCTCTTTACTCGTTTCTCTTTTCTGTGTCTTGAAAGGTCTTGTAGCTTGGATCTGATGACCGTGGGACGTGGAGCAACATTTGGGAGAAAGGATAGCGAATCAAAGAGGTAAGACATGTAGTACTTGATCCTTAAGTAGATCTAGGAAACGTGTTTGTAGTCTGTTCTATTTGTTCTAGACTCGCATTGAGCTAGGGAGATCCGGCTCGCCTCCGGTCAATTGGATTGTCCGGTAACAAATCTGGTGACCATATTGGGGAGTATTCTTGTTTAGTGATCGTTAATCTGAGTCATTTTCAGTTGATTACTTGTCACAAGCCTTGTTGTCATTTATTTTGCCATTTTCCTTCTTAGGATTGATTCCATTGTCAGATCTTCACGTTGAAGATCCTGATCTTCTTCCTTTGAGTTTATACAACTCAGTTTCAAACCTACTGGTGGTTTATTTTTAGGAGATATGATTCATTTTTTAATCTAGAACTCGCCTGCGGCACCTGGGCAGTGAAAACATAGCGACACTGTGTTTTTCTGGGTCTTTGTTCTTTGATTGTTGCTTGCTCGTCACTTCATGTGCATTAGTAGACTACGACATCGTCGCATATCTCATGCAGGTAACCTGCGACGTCGCACTGTCTGCAAAGCCAGAGTGCGCCGATCTGTCGAGACTTAGCATTCAGGCATCCATCCTCTTGTTTGACGGTCTGAGCCTTTTTTTGATGTATGAACTCCCTTTGTGCTGCCACATTCAGCCAAAGATCCCACTTTGATTTGTGTGTTGAGAGTTTGGTTTGTTTTGATTGACTTTGGGTTCCACTTTGGACAAGTTTGAAATCGGTAGTGGCGGATACTTTTGTCTCCCCCACCTTCATCCATTCATTCTTGCATTCCCTTCCTTCCATCCCTGATCTGATCATTGCATTGGATCACCTTCAAGACCTCATCTACTTTTGTTTTGAGCTTTGCTTGCTTAGTTTGCTTGCTGCTGCTTGATTTTGAGTTTAGTGTGTCTTTTTGCTTGGTTGAGTGCTTGTCTTTTCTTGCGTTTTCTTAGTGTATGAGTGCCGCGAGTAGCATTTTCTTTTTCAGTCGTTTAGATCTGAAAGCAAAGTTGTCTTCAAACTTATTCTTTGATGCATCCATTGGAAGATTTAAAAATGCTTCTTTCCCTTTGTTTCTCAAAAAAACATTAAAGAAAGATTGTTTGCATTGGAAAAGTCTCATTGATGTTTTGGAAAAGTTGAATGAATGTATGATTTCTTGTGTTTTTCTCGAATTATGAATCATTCATTTTCTTGAAAGGCGCCAAGAACGCTTTGATTTTTGCAAAACTAGTTCCATGCTAAGGAAAGATAGATGCATTTTGGATTTTTGTTGCCTTAGGTCACTGAAAAGAGAAAGTGAAAAGATTGCATTTCTCATTTCATAATTCTCTCATCTCATTACTTAGTGTTGTTTTGATTTGAAAAAGAAAAGAAAATAAAAAATAATTTGATTTGGATAGTAGTGTTGTGTACGTTTGTGTGTTTCGTTGAAAAAGAAAAGAGTACTTTCATTGTTGAATTTGCTTGAATTGGGAATTGTGTTGCATTGAGTTTGTTTGGCAATACCATTGGAAAAAGCTTTCTCCTTACCATATGTAGAATTCATCGAAAGAAAAGAATATTTTGTGCATGTAGCTAGGGCTTGCATTCTGTTTCCGATTATGTACTCACCTCATGCGTTCACCTAACCATCCAAGATAAAATTAATAGTAGAACGAGGTAAAAGTTTTAGTAACTTGTGTTTAAGTTAGAGACATGTTCCGACGTCGTTAAGCGTGGCAGCTGTCGTTACTTTTTAGCACTATAGTCCAAGGGTATTGTAGTCTTCCACGTACATTAGTATATCGAGCTCCTTCACATACCCACCAAGTACCATAATCCGTACTTGCCGTATATCGAAGGGTGTATCACGTACTCGACACGTATATCGGAAGGTCTCGTGCCAACGGCTATGCATTAGACAACACCAATACAGATTTGAGCTCCCATGTACCTTGTGTATATCGGGAGACACCATTAGGATTCCTGAAACCAACCGAGTTAACCATTTTCCCATCTTAGCAAAGCAATACACCGAGAACAACACTCAGGGAGATTAGCACGCACCTCCTGTCTAGGTAGTCGGGTATGCAGGCAAGGGTACGATCCCAATCCTCCTTGTCGCGTCATATTGTTGGACCCTGCAGTATATTGCGGTTTGCGATGCCTTTATAGTCCCGTGAGGTTCCAGACTTTTGAATCCACTCTATCACATAAGTTTGCTTATTTCCTTAGTTTGAGTAGGTTTTCTTGGACTGCTTTTCTTTTAGAATACCTTTAGGAGAAACGTTGTTTCGGCCATTTTTGGCTGATTTTCCTGATACTCTGGTGAATTTTCCCTAGAGAAGGTCCCGTAGGATCTTGAACTTGCCACCCGAATTTCCCCTTAATCTAGAGTTTATTTCGAGGGTAAGAATGGATCAGTGTAACGCAGTCGTAGTTACTTAAGTAGGGAACCCCACTTTTAATATTGGTGGGCATTTGTTTCCACCAGACCCACTTGCCTCTCATCCCTTGCAGGATAAAGAAGCACAAACCCCCACTTCACATGACTTTCCTCCCGTCATCCTAGGAGAACATGGATCGTTGGAATGGATAAACCGAACCCAGGACGACCCTACAACAGTTGTTAATCCTTCAGCAGCTTACTGGACATCTTCTACAAACCACCCAGTGGCTCATTTTGCCATCTCATCCCCACCTAACTGGACTACTCCAGAGTTCACTAGGCCTTACTATAGGCCTGACCTTGCCGATACTTTCAGCCCCATCCATGAACATTTGGAACAGTTACATGTCAAAGGAGATGAGCTTCGAAGATAAAGTCTCGAGCGACACTCTGAAGAGTTCCACAATCGTCATTTCCAAATAAGACTTGACGACATAAACATCCCAGTTTGCTCGATATCTTTCGGATCACTAGAAGCACCCCACCACGTGACCACTAATGAGACTGGTCAACCCTCGCATGAATCCAGTCCTACACCTCAAGTTAACCAACTAGTGGTAGTGACAGGACAATGGTCCAACACGCCTGTCACTACCACAGTTACTTTACTAGTTCCTCCCCCACCTCAAAATTCGATGGGAGGGTACTCCATTCCTACAGGTTATCTTATTGGTAATATTATTACCATGGTAGCTAGTCAGCAACCCACGTTGGTTCAACCTTTGAATAGTGGTCAGCCCATTATGGCTGGGGCGCAACCCCCATTTCCTAACTAGAATGCAGGCAATGGAGTCCCCAACGGACCTTCCGTTGGACCTACCCAACCCGCTAGACCGTCCACCATGGGATTATCTCATGTTGGAGGGTCGTCAAATGTAACCCAACCCTCATGGAGTCAAGCGTATCCAGGTTCTGTTCACCCTGTGCTGGGTTAAACTAATCCCGGAAATGCGCCATACATGATACCTTATCCTGGGAACCCATACACTCTATGGGGGAAACAACCTGTGTTGCAACACGGACCCCAACTGACTATCCCTCAAGTACCACCACCCCTGATCGGTCCTCCCCCACCTTTTGTTGTAGGCGGCGGACCCCCACCTAACATTGGTGGAGGCCCACCTCATTTTACCTACAACGCCCCTCACCCCTCAGGCGGTAGCGGGAATGGTCCACCACCTCCTCCAGGTGGAGGCGGCGGCGGACCACCTTATCAAGGTGGAGGAGGACATTTCCCTTCGGGTGGCGGCGGTGGTCCACCACCCCCTCCAGGAGGAGGCGTTGGAGGACCTAGTTACCCTGGTGGTGGCGGTGGTGGTGGAAGCCCTCATCCTTCCGGCAGTGGAGGTGGTGGGGGCCCCCACCCATCTGGTAGTGGAAGTGGCCCACCACCCCCCCAGGCCAAGGCTGTGGTGGAACACCTTATTATGGTTATGGACCCCACCTCCTTCCGGTAGTGGTGGCAGACCTCCACCCCCTCCCAGAGGTGGAGGTGTACCCCCACCTTATTGGAACAGACCACCTTATGGTGGCGGAACTCCTTACGGTCTGGGAGGCGCACCCCCGTACGGTCAGTTTTATCCTGGTACAACTTACGATTAGTTTAGTCCTTGCGTGCCATATCCGTATTATCAATATGCATATCCTAATCCATAGCTCCCCTTTTTGGCTACTTTGAACCTACCTAACCTCTCTTGTTTAACCAACGATCGTATTTACCACGGATCTAACTGGCCACCGATTCCAATGAAACTTTCGTCTGATATCCCCAAGTTTGACGGCAAGCCAGGTGAAGACCCCAAGAACCACGTGATGACATACCACCTATGGTGTTCATCTAATTCCTTAATGGACAATTCAATTTGTCTTAGATTGTTTCAAAGGACTCTCACTGGTTCGGCTGCCAAGTGGTACATCGAGTTGCCACCACACTCTTTTCCTGATTTTGGCTCTCTTGCTATGAATTTTTTGACACATTTCGAACTGCCTATACAGTATGAAATTTGTACTGAGCTTTTAACCTTGCTCCATCAGAAGACCGCCACTCACATTTTAGATCATATCCACGAATGGCGAAGGAGATGACATCTCATTAAAGCTCCCATTCCAGATCAGCTCCTAGTAGACTGGTTTACTAAATTGCTTCTTCCCACCATAGCAAAAGATGTTTCCATGCGAGGTGCTATCACCGAAGAACAAGCCATCGCAAGTGCTCATCTGTTAGACTTGGTCTACACCCAGTCTGGCACTCTGATCAATATTTTTCCTGACGCACCCCAGGATGTTAACGATCCCACGAAACCACATAAGGGACCCCAAGCTGATGGGATCATAGGTTCCCTTAACACCCAGCCTGTTGTTAGCACTGTTGCATCATCCAACCCGAATCCGGTTGGCCACAGCACCGCCAAGTCCATCGCTCCCGCTGTAACTGAAGAGGTGAATTCTGTTCAATCATCTTCATCTCAGAAGTTTAATGGCAAAACGAAGAATAAGGGGAAACCCAAGAAGTCTTCTGCCCAGCAGGAAATGAAGAGCACTCCTGAAGATACTAAGCAGAAAAGGAAACTGAAGTATCCTTGCTTACTATGTGGAGAAGACCATTTCTCCAAAGAGTGTCCCCATAGAGACGAAGTGCAAAAGTTTCTTCGGGGTAAACCGACTCTCGTAGTCCTCAATGATCCATTTCCTTCTCAAAACTAGCAGATGATTGCTCAAACCCCCCCAGTCTAGGGGGGACCATCTAATACCGTGCATGTTCTCATGTTGCGTAACGAGGTGATCAATTTAACTACTCGCTCGCGATATTATGAACAGGTCCCTTCGAAGGAACCCACCGGAATTAATACTGAAAAAGCTTCCGACTCTTTACCTGATGTCACTGTACCATCAACCTCTCTCACCATAGAGAGACCCTCTTTTGATTCGATATTACATCCGCCCAAGAGTACGATTTGAAAATATGTTTTCAATCCTAACGCTTGCACAACACAAAATTACAATATCGTAGAGGACTTGGCCCAAGCTCCTTGCGCTATGTCCACCCTAGAAGTGTTGGGACCAGGTTGAGTTAAAGTTTTGGGAAGCACCTTTTTGAAGCAGGCAGGGAAGGCTGAGCTAATCGCAGCTCAGAAACACAATTTTGGCTAACTATTGAGGATGCTGCGAAGTTGCGCGCAGCATCCAACTTTTGACGAGACTGCGGAGTTGTGCACAGCGTCGAAGTTTTGGCTGTGATGCGAAGACCAGTACTGCGTAGAAGCAGTGATGCGGAGTTAGGAGGCCACATGGAGCTAGCAAAGCGGTGTGCTCGACAAGTATCAAGTGTAGTTATCGACTTGACCGGTAGCATCCATTTTTGGAAAGATATTGCAGGATTGCCGAGCGGCAAATGTAGGCAAAACAGGAAGGCGACCACGGGTGGGTTGTTAAGCAAAGAAAAAGAGGCTGTTGAGAAGATGAAGAAGACCCACTCCGTGGTAAAGGGAAAAAGAAGATTCTTGACAGAAGACATAGAGGACCGAGCAACAAGATTTGTAACGTAGTTGCTTGCAGGCAAGATGCTCAAAACAGCTAGGCCTTTGGAGGTGCCTGCGGGCGCAATACTCCTTGGTGCTGCAGCGGCCGAAGGCCACAGCTTCAATTGGTGTCAACTTTTGCTGAATGAGTTCCTTGAAGAACTCAACGAAACCCAGGTGAATGGCGGCTAGTTCCATTTCACCTAGCTCATCGTCCTGATTGCTTTGTGCGGATGGAAGGAGCCATGAGATTATGCAGGCATCGTTATGGATCCCAAGGATTCTAGAGGGTTTAAATTTGTAAACCTCTAGGAAAACACAAATCCAGAGTGCTAGCATGCAACCGCAGAAGTCTTTTACCAGTAGTATACACAGCTGTGACGCAATCATGAAGACACCCCGCATTACAAAGCAGGTCAAAGCGAAGTATATCTGCATCATCGACTTTGACGTGGATATGAAATGTATATTCATATTGCCAAAAGCACAAACGAGGAAACCGGAGTGGTTCCCAGGAAAGTACAACATGTACGAGCAGGATATTGAGGACCTCATGAAATATTGGCTAGTAGAATTCCGCGTAGAGGTCATGGACGTGGAGACAGATTTAGAAGAAGATGAGCCGATCCTGCTCTCATGCCTAATCATTGAAGAAACAGGGAAGAGAAAAGAAGCTAAGACTTCGCAGAAGCCAAAGTCGAGGAAAAAGGTGAAGGCTACAAAGCTTCAATCAAAGGAAGTCCTCAACGATGACGACTATGAGATGATAGCCGAAGCAATCTCAGAGCAGATGAAGGAGTTGATGGTGGCTAAAGAAAAGAAGGACAAGGTCATCCACGATGACCTACACCAGACGAGGCTCGCAATGCAAGGCCTAATAAAGAAAATGGACGATATCCAGAAAAGCCTTATTGTGCCACAGGAAGCAGGGGCTGAAAGGAGGTCGGTAGGAACCTCATAGCAAGGAAGGCAGTAGTTAGCAATAACGCTGCTGTTGAAAAATAGGATTGTCCATGTGGACCCATTGGCTGTTGCATTGCCAATAGCAAAGCAAGTGGCCTTGGACACAACGAGAGTCGAGAGAGTAGAGCTCGACTTAGCCAAAATCCCATTACTAGGATTGCACTTCATCCACACGCAGATCGTGGAGGATATGCATGAACGAACGGTTGAAGTGATGAAGTTATAGGTAGAACTCACCACAGCAAACAGACAAATTTAGCAGAAGGCAGAAGTACAACTACGCAACGAGCGGGACCGTCGACAAAATTTGGAGACCACCATATCCAATGTGGCGAAGGATATTAAAGACATAGACCTCCAGGACGATCCTGTAGACATAGTTCTGAGGATCGGAGATAAGGTGAGATCCTTGCAGTCGGAGATGCAGGACAAAGAAATTTATTATGAGGCTGATATTGCTACATTGAAGGAGAAGCTAAATAAGCAGGCACCATTAAACGAACAGCAGCTCAGAGAGCAAGCAGTGAGCACCACCTCAAAAAGCATCACAAGTGAGATGGCTAAGTGCCAATCTCTCTTGGATAAGGTTTTGCAGGCAATCGCGACCCTTGAAGAGGATCAAGGGTTGTTGTAGGTCAAGACCGCGGTACAAGAAAAACAGACCGCGCTGGACAAGTTGAACGCAGAGGTGAAAGCTCTGCCACCTAGAGAAAGGCTGCCGAGATACAAGGAGATATCTAGCTTAAAGAAGGAAGTACAGGACTTACGACAAAAAGAGACTAAGATGGATAATCATTCGCAGCAGCTCCTAGAGAATTCCATGGCGGTATCGCAGCAGATTGAAGATAAGTTAATAGAACTGCGCGATAACCAGGAGTAGGTACAAGATCAAATTGGACAAGAAATAACTCCAACACTGCTTGAGACAATTAAACAAGTTGAGGAGGATACAAGAGAAGCAGTGGTGCAGTTGTGCAGCACCTATGACGAGTTCGCGACCAAGTTCATCCCACCAGTCGCGGCGCAGAGTGAGACAGCTGAAACAATCAGTGGATCAGGGATGAGCCACATGTAAGTGTTAGGGGCATGTTGGGCCCAGGTTTAGTTAAAGGTTTGGGAATCACCTTTTTGAAGCAGGTAGGGAAGGCTGAGCTGAGCGCGGCTTAGAAAAACAATTTTGGCTAAGTATTGAGGATGCTGTGAAGTTGCACGCAGCATCCAACTTTTGACGAGACTACGGAGTTGCGCGCAGCGTCGAAGTTTTGGTCGTGATGCGAAGACCAGTACTGCGTAGAAGCAATGCTACGGAGTTAGGAGGCCATGTGGAGCCAACAAAGTGGTGTGCTGGACAAGTATCAAGTGTAGTTACCGACTCGACCAATAGCAGCCATTTTTGGAAATATATTGCAGGATTGCTGAGCGATGGACGTAGGCAAAACAGGAAGGAAGCCACGCGTGGGTTGTTAAGGAAAGCGATGTTTGGCACACGCAGAAGGTAAAACCGTTAGAGAGAAATGGTTCGGCAGAAGCAGCCTGCAGGCATGCATGCGGCAGGAAGGCCGATAGCGACAGAACGAGGACGTGGAGATCTGCCATGATCAAGCAGACGCTACTAGGAGCCAGCAAGCCGGTTTGGAAAACCACCGCAGTTTTGGAAACCCTTAGGGCTTTGGGTTTTAGGTCTTCGACATTGTACAGACATGACCTTTGGGCATGATCTATTTTAAGAAGACATTTTGTATGGGATGGGGGTTAGTTCTAGCTTGGGGGTTGTTCTCTTTGGATTATTGTTAAGCCTTTTGTTTTTGCTGAGAACTTAAGGAGATAACCTTTTTGTATTGTAATATCTCGCTAAGCTGAGAATATTGTAAAGGCTCTGCAACTGTGTGCGCAAAGACCTAGCCGAGAGAAGGAGAGTCCGTAGCTGAGTGCGCAGACTAAGAGCGGTTGCCCCATCCCTTTTGAAAGAAATATATTACCAACCGTTCTTGTGGACGTAGCTTTCCATCCGGGGAAGTGAACCACGTTAAATCTTGTGTTATGTGATAATGCTTATGAATGAATGACTCCATATATTTTCTGTAGAGTGAATGCTTGAATGTTTCCTTGCATGCTGTAATATGAGAACTCTGATATGCATTTACCAATAGGAGAAGTTTGGGAATGATATGCCAGGTTCCGCGGAAGCAGATGAATGGTGAACATTTTAAGTCTATGTTAAGGTTGTGAATCAGTCATTTAAGTATAATTACTTTCTTAAACACAGTGAAGGAACGTAGCACAGCTAATCATGTTTATCATTTCAGTTCATGTTGTAATAATCCAAGTTCTTGACGAATGCTAGAAAGATAGCCAATAAGTGCCTGAATGAATGGATGAGTGATATTCATTTTAGTGCCTTAACTTTTCCGAGATTTTCCAAGTAGAGGATAATTGTGGGTAGTTCATAGTTCCAGTAGAAGATTCGCAGTAGTAAGGAACCCTTGGTGCGGCCCGCAGTGTTGCCTCCACCGCGCAGTACTGCTCTCAGCATAGATCCTGCTGCGTACCGCATCATTATGTACACAGCACACTCCTTCTGTCCTGTGCTACGCAGCTTGTTCAGATAAACAACTCATCATTTACTGTGGAAACCTAATTCCACAGTACCCCATAAAGATACACCTTAGGTGAGACCTCAACCTGCTCGCAGGTTGTTGCCGAAAGGGCCGGTGCGAAGGGGTTTTGTTGGTCAAAGGGAGAACTGCAAAGAACTTGGGTCTAGTTGAAAACCTCTGGGTCAGTTTAAGCCAACAAGAAGTTTTGTAGAATTGTCCCAATCAACACAAAACTCTCCTTGCAGCGATTGGTGCAGTTGACCCGGATTCCTCGAACACCATCATGTTTCAGCTTGACAACCTTAAGCTAAGGCTCTCACGCCAACTCGCATTCCAAGTTACTACGAACCTTGGTGGGAAGATTGTCCATCGCACTCTTTTGGATGAGGGAGCCTCCACTTTTGTCATGTCCATCGCTTGTTGGAGAGCCATTGGCTCCCCTGAATTCAATCATTCTCCTACCACATTGAAAGCATTCGATGAGTGTGGCTTTCAACCTCGTGGGCTCTTACAAGCTCTTGCAGTTGAGTTGGGCGGAAAGAGTGTAACCATTAACGTGGAAGTGGTCTCAGCCCCACTAGATTATAATCTCTTGCTTGGTCGCAATTGGTTTTATACCATGCAGGCGATAGCCTCTTCAGTCTTCTGCATAGTACAATTCCCCCACCAATGATGAATTGTTACTATCGACCAGTTAGATTTTTTTACACCGGATGCCACTACTCATCCTAGTGACCATGTTCCTTCCATTGGACAGATGTCAAAACAGTATGAGAGTGTAGGGCACCAGCATTCGATTGACGATCTCCTTGCTCATTCAAAGTAGCGTGATTTCCACATTGATCATCTGACAGCCATTTCCTCAGATGCAGATGGTACAATATTTGTCTGAATCCTCACAAGTGTATCTTTTCCGTTGAGTTCGGACGTCTCTTAGGATTTATCGTTTCGAAGAATGGGATTCGCATTGATCCCTTAAAGGTGGAGGCCATCATCAACCTACCACCCCCGACTGATGTGACAGAACTTCAAAGTCTCTAAGGGAAGGCGACTTACTTAAGACATTTTTTGTGCAATTTCGCGGAGAAGACTCAGGGTTATATGAGACTGCTTCAGAAGGACGTCCCATTCATTTGGGATGATCAAGCTCAAAATTCCTTCGACAGTATCAAACATGCCATCACGCATGCCCTCGTGCTCCAACCACCTAATTATTATCGAGATTACATCTTATATCTCGCCACTTCTATTACCACTATCGCCAAGGTCTTGGTGCAGGAGGATCAAAACGCTCAGGAACATGTGATATACTATGCAAGTAAGGGTGTAGCTAACACTGAAACTAGATATTCACATGTCGAAAAACTTGCTTTTGCGGCAGTCATTGTCGTCCAAAAGTTTCGTCACTACATTTTTCTCCGCACCACCACTATCATTGCTGACTCAAACCCCATGTACCACGTACTGACACGTCAGGTGCTTGGGGGCAAGTATTCATGCTGGATCGTGATACTGCAAGAATTCGACCTTCTTTTCGAGAAAGATAAGTCTAAGAAGTCTTTGGTGTTTGCTGAGCTCATTTGTGACTTTCCCCATCCTGATGCAGAAGTTGAGCACAATGATTCATTTCCAGATGAATTACTATTTCTCATCAATACAACTGACCCCTAGTATGGAGATATTCTATTGTATCTTCAAACCCAACACTTCGATCCTCAACTTTCTCACGACAATCGTCGTAAGATTTGCCACCATGCAAAGTATTATTTGATCATCAATGATACTTTGTATCATCGTGGCATCGATTCAATCCTTCGACGTTGTCTCACTCATGATGAGGCTGAACGTGTTCTGAATGACTGTCATGCTGGGGAATGTGGCGGTCATCTCTCTGGGATGGCTACAGCCCAAAATATTTTGCACGCAGGATATTACTGGCCTACTATATTCAAAGATTGTATTGAGGCTATTAAAAAATTTCCTCCTTGCCAACACTTCCCCACGAAGAAACGCACTCATCCCGCCCCACTACATCCAGTTATTGTCGTTGGCCCATTTGCAAAATGGGGCATCGAGTTTATGCACTGTAAGCCTACCTTGGCAGGGGGGCATAGTTACATCATTGTAGCTGTGGATTACTTCACAAACTGGGCCGAGGCTATGCCTACATACCAAAACGATGGCAAAACTACCACACTCTTCATGTTTAATCATGTAATAGCACGGTTTGGAATTCCATAGGCCATAGTTACCGACCACAGTTCTCACTTTCAGAACCATATGGTTGATGAATTGAGAGATAGGTTGGGTTTTCGCCATGAAAAATCGACACCCTACTACCTGCAATCCAATGGACAGGTCAAGGAAATTAACAAGGTCTTGAAAACTATGATCCAAAGGATGGTAGGGACAAAAAAGTCTAACTAGCATAATATTCTCTTTTCAGCATTATGGGCGTACCGAACTACCATTAAAACCGCCACAGGCTTCACTCCCTTCCAATTGGTATATGGATTGGAGGTTGTTCTACCGATAGAGTGCGAAATCCCGTCTTTACAGCTCGCAGTCGAACTTCTTCCTATCACTACTGCTGAGGAAGAATGTCTCTTGCACCTAGAAAAACATGACGAGTCTTGCCATGATGCCGCTCTTGCTAATGAAGCACATAAGAAATGCATCAAGGCCCAATACGATAAGTCGGTTGAACCTTGTATCTTTAACGAGGGTGATCTAGTCCTCACTTATGACCAGAAACACGATAAACTAGGAGCAGGGAAGTTCGAGTCCATGTGGCATGGACCCTACGTCATAAAACGTGTGTTGGAAAAAGGTTCCTACGAGCTTGAAGATTACGATGGAATCTCCTTGGGTGAACCCTGCAATGGGATTTACCTGAAGAGATACTACGCTTGATCTCTCATGCATAGACTTGCCTGTATATATTGTACATGGTGTGTTTTTGTGTCTTTGTGTGGTCTGACACATTTCTTTTTCGTGTGTCTTTTGATCTTGTTTTCGCTTCTCATATCATGTTTTGTCTGCGTGTGCAGATGGAAACGTGCTATGGATTCGCGAACGGCGCCAACCGGTATACCCTTCACCTTGCTTCGACAACCTGGGTACTATATTCCCAAATAGGTGAGCTCATTAGCTCAGGAGGAAGTTGCCTAGGGTTTGCGACCAACAACGCCGCAGAATATTGGGCAGTAATCGAAACCCTAGCTGATGCCATTTCCTTGGGTATGAACCACATTGTCATCCACATGGATTCTCAATTAGTGGTTTCTCATCTGAACTAGATATACACCATCCGTGATCCCATCTTACTCCATCTCTTCTGATGAGTATGTCTCCTGGAAAGGTCTTTTGAATCTGTTCAATACGTGCACATTCCACGAGAGTTAAACATAGTTGCTGACTCGATGGCCAACTTCATTTTGGATTGGTACATTGCACACACATAACATCCATAATATGTAAAAGCATTCACAACATGTAAATATAATGTACAAAAGCAAACATGTAAACAAGATCACATCACTAATCATTTGAAGAACACATAATGTATAAACCGTCGATAATGTATATATATATAAATCACTCAAAAGTAGTGCTGGTACAAAATATGAAGCACGATGGCTTTCAGTGAGTCTCTATAAAAATCTGAAGCATCACAGCTTTCAGTAAGTACAAAATCTGAGGCCTCTAAGCTCTTAGTACAAGTCTAAAAGTGCAATCAGGTTGGACGCCTGACCCGTACACCCCTAGCTCTAACAGTTCTCTGACGCTAGGTGAGAAAGTAGTCTATAGTACGAGCCACCTTGCGGAGCAAGGAGTTGAAGCGCACAAATGCTCCAACCCCAAATCTCTGCATGGGCCTCGGTAGGTCGTCGATGGCTGGCTCTGGTACCTCCACAGTCAACTCGGATAGCTTCCGGTACACCTCCTCCATCTCCTCGACGGCAAGATGAGTACCAGTAGGAACCACTGCCTCTCCAACTCTGTCTCTCCTTGCCAGAAGAGAGAGACCTACTAGTCGCATGGGACCCACATCTACACACAAATATAATGTACTTGTCAGCACTACATCGAACAAATAATATAATTCACAAAACTAAAAAGTACAAGGGTTTTGTTCTTACCAATATCACCCCATGCTGCACCCTCTGGCAACACTACGTCGATATCCTCTTGAAACTCTATGCCACCGTATGGGAACTCCTCGACCATAAGTAACTAGCCTTCCAGCCAGCTAAAGAACTCAGGACCAAAACTGATGATGGGACCCCCACCATGGCGGATCATCACCTCTTCCCACCTGAGCATGTGTGGATCTCTCATATCCCTGTCATATAGTACCACCTGCGGGCGCAAGAGAGGAACCTGCTCCAACAGGAAGGAAACTATGATCGATCCGTATCCAAACTGCTTGAGCTCCCCACACCGACACTTGGTCAGCTGAGTTTGGATGTTGGTGAGGAGACCCTCGCACCAGTTGAAGACCATGGGAGACATATAGTCTTCCGCGTACAACATCTGAGTCTGAGTAGCCGTATGTGGATCTTGGCTACCCTCCACCTTGGTAATAGTGAGAAGTATGGTCCTCAGTGGACGACTCACCACATCTCTGATGAGTATCTTCCCGTTGGAAGGACGAGAAGTAGCTATGCAGTGCTGTGCCACCATGTCCTCCACTGTACAATCACTGGCCCATGTCCCAATGAGTTGTACAACGTCCCCTCTTCAGGACAAACCGGTCAGAAAGTAGATATCCTCAATGTCAATCGTGAGGATATGCTCACCTATAACAAATTATTGTTGGGCCGCATCCCAACTCTGGAGCATGTGTGTCAAGAACGGGATCTAGGCTCTCATTCCCTGTATCTCGAAGAATTTGAGCAAACCATAGTTTCTCAAAGAAACCACACATTGTGGATCATTTGTGGCTTGCTCATCTTCCACTTCATGTTCTCTCTCTCGCCACTCTAATACCATCTTTGCTTGCTGTGAACCTATCAAAAGGGGCATTTACAACATGTTATCTCCTTTCCCAACTTGTACAGACTCATTTTTTCGAATATTTTTTATGTTTGAGTTGTGGGTTTCCGCCGTTGCACCTCACCTTCAAGTACATGGCGATGTCATCGCAGGTCTCATTTTCGAGGCTTGCAATGACTCAGGCTCGTCGCAAGTCCCAAAAGGGCCACTTGCGACGAGCCGAGGGCGCAATGGCCCCTCCCCAAATCATCAAAAAACTCAAAAAATGAACAAAAATGCAAAAAGTAAACCACTACAAAGTTGCAAGACAAGATTTAGGCCTACCTGGTCCAGACGGCTGGCAAAATGGAAAATCGTAGATCCTGGAATCAGCAAAGGAATTTTTGGCTCCAAATTGGTACTTCTCCACCCAAATTGGCAATTTGAACAATGTTTCTATTTTTGGCCCATATTTCTATTTATAGAATAGAATGGAATATTCCTTTTCAAATATTTTGATGCTTTTGGGCCATTTACTATAGTTTTGATTGTTTGTCATTATATTTGGGGCTATTTGACACTTTCTCTAGTGTACAAGAGTCGTAAAGTGGTCTTTCATAGCGTTTCTCGCATTACCAACAGTAATTATAGGTATGAACACTACTTTGAACGTTTTGTCATTATTGTTTTTGGTTAATTCATAATTATTGCATGAGGATGAGTTCACTCTTCATTTGTTCTCGTACTCACCAAATCATGAGAACAAGTACCGAGTTATGATTTATCACTTTTCCGGGCTCGTTAAACTTCCACGAAAAAGGACACCCCTCGGAGTCCATAATTAAGCTCTTTTCAGACTCCCTAATATTGAAAAGATTGCCAAGCTAACTTGTCGCGTTCACGCTTGTTAAAGTATTTGAATGGTCATCTTCCTGGTGATAGTTTACCCCTTTTTCGGACTAGGGGGCACTAATTACGAAAAAGGAATACTCCAGCCAATCATGACTGGAAGAGTCCTCTCCCACGTTGTTTTACCCTTTTTCGGGCGATGAGGCTAACTTTACAAAAGAGTCCTCTCCCACGTTCTTTTCAGACTCTCTAAAATATGAAATGACGACCGAGTTTTCCTTCTATGGACTTGTTAAATTTTCACATTGAAGGGCCCATCGTGGGAAAAACCCCTCCTATCCCAGGTTCGAAAAATATTTGGGATTGGACTCATCTATGAGATGAGCTATACCGAGCATCTGGTTATCCTCATCAAGCTCGTTAAAAAACAAATGAGGCACTCATCATTCATGATGGGGAAAAAGGAAAGTGTTTGTGTTACATACCTTAGTGGCAGTACATAGTCGTTCTTGAACATGGCACTCATCTGCATTTGCATACCGATACTTGGGTCATTTGTATGAGTCCTCGCTTACTTTCTAAGTCCTGTTACTCCTCTGAGTCATTTGGAGAAAGCTTCCACTATTAGTTGCATTAGAAGTTTGCGTCATTCTCATGTCAATATTGCCAAGTCATGCCATGCCCATGTTCAAGAACAAATGCATCACTCATCATTTTTAGTCAGTACACACGTCGTCATGCTGTTATTACTTTGAGTCAGTCTCACATGTTATTGTACCATCCGATCCACTCTACACATCTTTTGTCGTGTTTCGTGTCGATTGATGGGGGATTCATCATGGCCCTCCTTCGACGGATTCATCCTTGTCGACTTCAACTCATCATCCAAGGATTGAATCTAGAAACCAATCAAGTACCTTGGCCCTGCATGCCTCCATGGCAGGTTACCTCGCTTTCATCATGAGTTTACATCATTGACTCTTGATTGAAATATTTCATCTTGCGTTCGACGTCAACTCATTTATTCACGGTCGATGATATGTACTATGATACCTTGGGAATCATTGACATTGATGGTGATCTCCCTCACACTTGTTAACAGTTTATATCAATGACCGGTAATCAAGTGGTTTCTACCATGTTCGACATCAAGACATTTGTAATCACATGGATAGATTCGTATCATTGCAGGTTCAGCTTGAAGACCCTGGGGAGTCATGTTTTACCCAGGTTGCGATGGAGTTTGTATTAATTCATATTACATGGATCCACTTTTTTATTGGTCGTGGTTGTGTTATCATCTCATCATGGATGTATACTTGTGTCTAGTAGCCATGATTGTGTTCAGTCGGTCATTACTCCCATGGATCTGCAATGTATTGGTCGGTAGCCATGTTGTACTACATATGAGATTGTTAGTTCAAATTCATTTGTACTACAGCAGCGTCCTTCATCCGTCAATTCATTTGCCATTATTTCTATCAAAGCACTTCACCTGTACATCCTTAATAGTTTCATGCTTTGGGGGGCATTCTCTTACACCTAAAATCTACCCATCATCATGATTTAGTGTATACATCCCTGAAGTCATTTGGACCAAGTACTCATTTGGGAGGATTTGTACTCAATTTGTACAACCTTTTGAGAGGTCATCGCAGGTTGCACACTAGCAACATGCTATGTTGCAGGTTGCTCTATAGCAAGGTGCAACAAGGTCTGTTAATGGGCAAAATAACCATTTCGAGATCTTTCTCGAAGATTTCCCATTTGGGGGCTTATCCCTGATCTCTTGGAGAGCTGGTACTCGACCCCTAACTCATTGGGAAGATCCCGTATCTCTCTCCTACCATCTCTCACCCTATCCTATCCATAACCTCATCCACTTAGTTCTATATAAATGAAGCTCACTCCCATACCAAAGGGAGAAAGGCTATGGTATCTACATGCTGGTGAAATCTCTCTTAGGACACCTTCACTCACCTCTTGCAGAATTCATGCTTCCTTGGAAGGGCTTGGAAATTGGCTTGTGTGGAGAAGGGCTGCTACGTTATGTCATTGGTTGTAGTTCTATATCTCTATCATGTACTCCTCTATTTGCAGTAATACAAATGCTTTCCACCAATATCATTCTTATGTGTAATGATGTTGTGTTGTTTACCTGCTTAACTGTTTACATAGATCTCTTATTGTATAGATGCTCTTTACTCGTTTCTCTTTTATGTGTCTTGACAGGTCTTGCAGCTTGGATATGACGACCGTGGGACATGGAGCAACATTTGGGAGAAAGGATAACGAATCAAAGAGGTAAGACATCTAGTACTTGATCCTTAAGTAGATCTAGGAAATGTGTTTGTAGTCTATTCTATTTGTTCTAGACTCGCATTGAGCTAGGGAGATCCGGCTCACCTCCAGTCGAGTGGATTGTCTGGTAACAACAAGACCTTATGGAATATATGCAAATACGTTGGAATGCTTATCAATGACTCTTTGGAGATCTAGGGGAATATGAGGCTTAGATATTTGAACCAGGGTATTTTTTAAGGATTATAAAATTATACTTAAGTATATTATTCTAGGTGATTATTTTGGATTGGAAAAAACATATATATAGATTGGTAAGCGAATATTAAATATTAAACATACAATTCACTACCGAAACTTGTAAATTTTGGCGAATATTATGATAAAAAATCATATTTGATGTAAATATAAGAAATATTGGAGACTAAAAATGACCAAATAGCGAATTTATTTTTCAAAAAAAAGTCCAAAAAATAGCCAATTGGCGAAATTTCGCTGCTAAAAATTTCCATGCTTTGAACCCCTAGTGAGTATAATTGTTCAATTACACTCTGATGTCCCTTTTTCAACAATTTTGTCATTCCATTAGATATTATCACCTGGCTTGGTTTCCCTGTGACACCCCTTAACTCATATTATTTTCCTTCCCGGGAAAATTTCATGAAAATTAAAAGCCACTATTCCCAATGATTGCAACCATTGAACCCATAAGACAACATCAGCACCACCCATCATGATAGAAATCATTGGACTATTCAATACATACTCCCCCATAGTAAGATTGATATTATGGAATTTCCCTAAGCAATTGATAGTTCCTGCATCTGTAATCATTACTTGAAACTATGGTGCTGCATATACAAAGCAATTGAGAACTTTGGCTAATTTACAGTGAATGAAATTATGAGTACTACCATAATCATTAACCACAGTTACCTTTTTTCTTTTTGATATATCCTTAGATCTTGAGAGTTTGAGGAGTGCTAATTCCATCCAACGCATGAAAGGATATGGTGGGATTAATATCTTCAGTATTAATCTCTTATGTTTCTTCATCTTGAGATGGTTCCTATTCTTTTGCTTCTTCCTCTTCACAATCTATGTAGAATAATTTCTTCTTTCCACACTTATGCCCCTTACTATACTTGCTATCACAATTAAACAATAGATCTTTTTCTCTTATTTCATCCATTTGTTAAGGTGTCAACCTTGTAGGCTGAGGTGGGTTAGAAGAAGAAACATTATTCTCTCTATAGGTATTAGAGGTGGTCCTTTTAGTATCCATTGCCATGTTTTTAATTTCAACCTTCCTTTCCAACATGAAATACTTCTCTAAGGATGTTGGTTCGAAGAGATGCACCTCATGTTGAATGATATCCTTCAAGGTTCCAATAAAGAGATCTAACAATTTATCATCTGGTATGCCCTCCACTCTGAGACTCAAATTTTGAAATTGTTGAGTGTGCTCGATTACTGGACCCTTTTGCCTTTGATTTATCAATTGGGTAAAGAAGGATTTGCTCTTAAAATCATCATGATATGATATAAATTATTTTATAAAAATGGAACAAGATATAATGGAGTTTATTTTTTTTCACAAATCCATTGGTACCACACAAACCAATGATGTTCCATATATAAAGATGAAATAGTTAGGTTTTGTAGATTTGGCACCTGGTGTTTATGAAATAATTGCTCCACATAGAATATCCAAGCTATGGGGTCCTTTCCATCAAACTTTCTCTTGTAAATCTTGGGGAGTTTGGTGTCCCTTGGGGACCATCCTTGATTACTTCCATTAATAGAATAAAATTATCTCAAAGTATTCTTATTAATGTAAGGTTTCTCAACATGGACATTATCTGTATCTTCGTGGGTACTCTTGGACATGATATCATCACCTTTAGGGATATTTTCCTTTGGATTTTCTATGAGCTTAGAAATCCTTTCGATACTATTATCCAAATGTCCCATCATCTTAATATCCATATTTCCCATCCTTTCCTCCATTTTATTCTCTAAATTAACTAAATCAACTTCTCTCATAGTCCATTTAATCATATCTTCCAACTTGGACACCCGAAAAGATAGGTCTTCACTTTCATCATAGGTTAGGGATGAACCCTCTAGTGGTTTTATTGGAGTGTTATTATTTCCACCACCTTTTGGTTCCATTTGTAAAAATAAAAATAGATATCTACAATATTTATAACACCTTTGAGATCACCCAAAATATGTCCTTCTACTAAAAGTTATTCAAATTAAAAATGGCATACCGTTTTGAAACCTTGATCTGGAGACTGATTTTCTAGCCGAAATTCCAACTAATGTAGCTCTAATATTTAGGCCCCTCTAAGTCTGAATTTTTTTCTGAATTATTCAAATATGTCTTCTCTTCAATTCCACATGCCCATGACCTAATTCTAATGTGCCAATAAAAAGTTATTGCAATTTTCCCAACACCTGTTTTTTTCGCTTTCAAAAGAGAGAAAGTGTATGGAAATCCACATGTCCATTTTTTTGGATTTGATTATGAAATTACTACCAAATATACTATGCTCCGTCTTATTTCTAATGCAATATGTCTTACTCTATTTGGATCTCACATTCTCTATATATAATAGTTTTTCCCAGAACACTTGTTTGAGACTAGTTTTTAGACTAGTCAGAAACGCTAACTTCCACATAATATATATTAAAAATTATAATAAACCAGGAGATGAAATATTTACCACGAGTACTTCGGTCTATCCTCTATGTCCCCCCTAATTATCAAGTTCTAAATATTTATAGAAAAAAATTATAATGAAAAATCCAATGTGAATAGTTTTTGCAAGCGTACAAACTTTGATGCCAAATGTTTTGCAACAAATTCCACAAAAGAGCATAAATAGACAAGAGAGAGTAATCCATGCCTTAATAATGAAGAAAAGAGATGAATATAAATCCTTTAAAGGGGGAAACCTCCTTATATGATGTATTGAATAGACAAGATAAGATGCTTCAAATGAAAAGATATCCTTCATATATATAGGAGACAAAGAGGTAATGGACCCAAGCCGACATCAATAATATAATAATACTAATGACAATTACCACTAATGGACCCAATCCGACATCAATAATATGACAATACTAATGTAATGTGCTACAATATAGGAGGTAATGTGCCACAAATTGGGTCGTAGAATTGCCCCTTTTCGACCACACCTATTACCTCTTTTTGCTCTGTCTTTCCTTATTTTCATAGACCATATATATGTATTTCCTCAAGTTGAGCATGAATCTTGACAGGTATGATTTATTATTACCTACTTTATTAATTCCTAAGATTGTTATGGTTATGAATTCTATTCTTTGATTTATGGTAACTTGTGTCGATTTTATTAAGATAAGCTCAAGGAATAGAGAGACATAGGTGTAGCATCCCACTAAGCCCATGGAAGGAAGGGACGATTGGTGCCAGCTGTTACTCTGCAATTCAGATTCCATACAATGAATAGAAACAACGTGATCATCTCTCTAGGTGGTAGTTGTAACAAGACTTCACTGCAAGAGGGCATTGTTGCAATAGATAGAGCACTTCCCGGTCAGTAAGTCCGTTGATCCATTGAAAGCCAAAGTAACAACTTCCTTCACATACAACGACTTCATTCAAGTCCATTCATGACTGTAACTGTTTATGTTGTGACTCAGGGGCCTGAAGATCAAAGATCTCCATGGCTGCATGAATTTAGTGGATCGGGATTGTATTATGCATGTATAAATTTGGGAAGGCATTGACAGTCGGGGGTTGGTTGATTGTCAATTGTACGAGTTGTAACATAGTGTTGTAACTGTGAATTGCCATTTTTAATACAAGGAGTAGAGTTCTTCAGATTTTTGTGTTTTAACTTGTGTTAATTCATGGCATCTCTGTTAGAAGGCCAGGGCCCACCTTCTCACAGACATTGCCGAGTTAAGTAGGTACTTTAGTTTATTTCTGTTGTGCGGTGTGGATTTATAGTAGATATGTTTTACAGAGAAGCTGCAACTATAGTAATTGTTAATTGCATTTTCCTTTGGTAGTTAATGGTTGCATTATAAATTGTTGTAACTACGTGGTGTGACAGTCGACTGTGTAGGTTAATTTCCTTTTATGCAAGTGTGCTAGTTAGTTGTTACAGTCAAGCTCAACTCTAATTTATTTATGTTATTCATCTTTCTTGAAGTTTTTTGAATTAGTCATATTATGATTGCAATTGGTTTTGATTTCTTACTATCATTTATAATTTGTAGATGAGATAACATTAGACAGGTTATGGTTAATTCATTGTTGTCTGATATCTTTAGGATTTAACTTCTTGCAAAAGTATGTCTAGCTTAATTCTTCTTAGATCAGTGATTGTTGGAGTGATGATTGTAAGAAGGTAAATGTACTTTGCATTCTTAGATGGATAATTTAGATTCGTTTTATCCATGAGATGAGTTTGACTGAGCAGATAGGTAGGATAATTTATCTCTGTTCATTCAATCAGCTACATGAGTGTTTATGCATAGATTGTGCTAATTGCCTTTGAAATAAAAAGACCTACCTGGGTTGACAATTTATAATGAGCATCCTATGTGTTAGTTGTAATTGATTAGCATATAGGGTGACCAACATTTTGGCGTCGTTTCCGGGGATGGTAATTGATAGACATAGATAGTAGTTGATTATTTGATTTGATTTTAGTTGTGATTATTTGAAGCATGCATGAATATGAGAAGAAAAAATCAAGAACGCCCTCAAAATACTAACATTATAGGTGGAAGAGTTTGTGGTCGTAACCATGGTTTGGGAAGATAGACATACATTGATGATATAATTGCCAGAGTTGATTCCTCTACTAGACTATCGCAAGCATCTTAAGGAAGAGGAAACTCCATTCTCCCTAATCTTGAAACATCTGCATCAACCATGGAGAACACAATGGGACCTTCAACTCCCATTCTAGAGAAGAAACCTCCTGAAGACAAAGAAAGTGTTGTAGGTGTAGTGGGCTGAGAGGAGATCTATCATATTAACGGGCACATGGTCACTAAAGAGGAGTGGTTGGAACATCGCCAAGAAGAAGAAGAAGAAAGAAGGAGAGAGGAAGAGAGGAGGAGAGAAGAAGAAGCAAAGGCAGAGGAAGAAAGAGTGAAAGAAGCATTAAAATTTTGGACCAACATGGATAATGGAGAATGTGAAGGAAATAATGAGTGCGACAATAACCATGAAGAGGAGGTGGAAGATAATCAGCATGGTGGCACTGTTTTCACACTCGAATTCCCTATCCTCTAAACACCAAGGACCGCCCCCATGAAGAATATTTCACCCTCGGTTCTCCTGAACTTCCATGGTAAGTCCTCTGAAGATCCAGATGAATTTGTTTTTGAATTTGAAATCCTCTATCACAGTTACAACTACACCTCCAGCATGCAGAAATTGAAATTATTCCCAGCCACCCTGAAAGGAAATGCTCTGCGTTGGTTTATGAGTTTGGATCGTGAGACCATTACTACTTGGGATCAAATGAAACAAACCTTCCTTTCCAAATATCAAGAGTATTGTAGAACTAGAGATAGGAAGGAAGAGTTTTTAAAAATGGTTCAAAAGGAAGAGGAGAGCTTGGAATATTTTGTTGAGAAATTGTTATACAATTTACAGAGGTCTGGTCATGTCGATATTGGGAAAGATGTACTCAAGATTATCTTACTACGTGGGATTAGAGAATATTACCTAGATATGTTGAATTAGTTGGGAAAGGGGGATATCTCAAAGGAACCCATTGAGAAGATTATCGACTTATGTCGAAGATATTCAAGGGGATCCTCTAGAACCAACAATCGGGACAAAGAACGAGATCGATATGTCTTCACTAGGACACATAAGTCATCTAATGGAGGAGCCACTCGAGCAGAAATAGGAAACCTTATGGAGAATTTTAAAATAGATATGATGAGCTCCTTCTCCTCAGAATTGGATGTCTTGAGAGAAAAACAGAGGAAAGTAGTAGAATACCTGGCACTTGGTGTATTATGTGTCAAATGCAGAAAGAAGCACCCACTAAAAGAATGCACACTTGACAAGGTGGAGGTATGTCAAATATGGGAATTGGATCATGATACCAAGGAATGTCCTTCATTACCCAAAGTCAAAGTAGTCCTGCAGGAATCTAATGCTCATCACACATGATCAACGTGATCATTATCATAACATCGTCCTGATGCATATCACACATATGATCATCCTGTTCATCATGTAGAACATCATCCAGAGCATCATCCTGATGCTCATCACATGGCTCTTACATCCACAGCCATGGGAAGGATCCTCCTACCACCATGCTTGGAATGGCTCCTGCAAATGTGTCCTATCACTTCCTCCTCGAAGTATCTTCTATCTGAAGAGCACTAAACCTCTCTCTGAAGTACTCGGACTTCACTCTGGCTAGTGGTTTTTTCAACACATATTCAATCTGCTCATCCGTCGCAACATACTGGAGCTTCATTGCTCCTCTCTGCACCATATCCCGGATATAGTGATATTTGATCTCGATATGCTTTGACTTGTCATGGAACACCGAGTTCTCTAACAACTTCACACAACTCTGGTTGTCACAATAGATACAAGTAGCATCCAACTGGATATCAAATAAATCAGAAGTAGCTTCCTTATCCATATCGCCTCACAACTAGCCGAACAAGTTGCAACATACTCTGCTTCAGCTGTACTCAATGCTATGCAGGATTGCTTCCTGCTAAACCAAGAGATCACACCTGATCCCATACTGAAGCAACACCTCGAAGTGCTCTTCCTATCTGCAACATTGCCTGCCCAATCTGAATCAACATAACCCTCCAGGTTAAACTTTTGATTCTCATTATACTTGAGCCCATAATCAATCGCACCCTTCAGGTACCTCAGAATATGCTTTACAGGAATCAGGTGAACATGTCTAGGATCTGTCAGGAATTGGCTCAAGGTGTTCACCGCAAAGAAAATATCTAGTCTCGTGTTCGTCAGGTACATCAAGGACCCAATCATCTGATGATACATCATGGCATCAACCGATACTGATGAAACATCACTTAATAGCTTCAGGTTCGATGCCATAGGTGTGGCCATGGCCTTGTAGTCCATCATACCAAACCGCTTCATGATCTCTACTGCATACTTCCCTTGTCCAAGGAAGATTCCATCTTTACTCTGCCACACCTTCATACCTAGAAAGTAAAGCATCATACCCAAGTCCTTCATCTCGAACTCGACAGCAAGCTTCCTCTTTGTGTCGACAATCAACCTATCCTCACCTGTCACAAACAGGTCATCCACATACAGTAGGAGTATCATTGGATTTCCTTCCTCAACTTTGTAGTAAAGGTTGGAATCTAATTTACTCTTGGTAAAGCCCAAACTGGTTAGGAAGCTGTCTATCCTATCATACCATGTCCTAAGTGCTTGTTTCAAGCCATACAAGGATTTCTTTAACTTGCACACATATGACTACCTGTCATGTGTCTCAAAACCAAGTGGCTTCTCCACATACACTTCATCTTCGATTACACCATTAAAGAAAGTTGTCTTGACATCCATCTGGTGTATCTTCCACTTCATCACTGCAACCAGAGAAAACATTGTTATGATGGAAGTGTATCTGGCTATAGGTGCAAAAATCTATTCATAATCTATCCCTTCTTTCTAGCAGAAGCCACGAGCCAAAAACCTTGCCTTGTATTTCTCTATGATGCCATCTGCAGCATGCTTGATCTTGTAGATCCACTTGGAAGTCATAACAGACTTCCCTTCTAGTCTTGGGACCACATCCCAAAAATCATTCTTCATGATCGACTGGTACTCCTCGATCATGGCATCCTTCCATTACTGCATCCTGGATCCCGGGAACTTCAGATTCTTCAATATCTTCAATAGGTAGTTTTTTGGATTTGTTGAGTCTTCGTCACTTGTTCTTCAAAGCAAGTCTCTCTTGTAGGTGATGGTACACAATCTTTCCTACAAGACAAGTTCAATTGCATGATTAGAAACATCTCATATATTTCAGAACAAATTCTTACACATAAAGATATATGTCATACAATCATGCAATTATCTTAGCCAATGCTTCAATACAACATTTATCCATATCCCGTAACTTTCTAGATGCCTTCCATCTCTACCAGAACATTGTTAAGAGTGTGCACAACTCCCAACATGTCAACAAAGAGGTTTCATTCTAGATAAGTAGCAATGGAATGTTGTACAGTACCATAGGCCACTTACCCATTACTTGTATAATAGTAGTATCTTGTTCATTAATGCAACTTTTCTAATATGCATAATATACATCCTAAATCTAGGAACATAAGTATATATATGTCTGAACAATATTATTTAAGTAATCATATATACAAGAAATGACAATTTAAATACTTATCTTTGTTTGGTTGTTGGGTGGACTCCCTCTCAATCTTTGCTTCGTTGCAAGAACTATTGGAGTGTGCTCCCTCTTGATCTTTGATTCCTTGCAGGAACTACTGGAGTGTGCTCCCTCTTGATCTTTGCTTCCTGGATTATCTGTTTTTGAACTTATATCCATCTTGGATCACTATGCATGCTTAAGTGTGCACTAGTGTCATCATTGTGTCATCCTCAAGATCTCATACATAATCATACATTCATTAGTATAATCTCAACACCATCAAAACATTATGATTCTAAATAATCTTAAACATGTATGGTCATGATTATTTCATATGCAAGTAATTTATCACAAGCGTTAGTATTCAATTTTTGAGGGAGTACTTTTATGCATATTCTTACATGACCATAGGACTCTTCTAGTTTGTCATATCATTAATCAAACTAAGAAGCATAATATGCATAAACCCATGATTACTCAAACTTATAACTTCATGAATAATCATTATCAATCATACAAAAGTATGCTTATATGAGATCCTAACACAAGGTAGGATTCTAACTTGATATAAGAAAAAAAAAAATTGGTTATCATGTTTGCGAGTTATGTCTAACATACCCAAACAATGTCTTCTTTGTTCTCTTCAATGATTTAGAGACCTTGTGCTAGTAACCTGCATATCTCATAAGTTAAGCAATGTAGAACCAAATTATACATACATCGTAAGTAGAGATTCTGTGTGATCAATGGCTATGGATGAGTCTTTGTCTTCATTCCACCATGGTCTAGAACTTGATTTGTCTTTCTTGATGTACCTTTCACGTTAATGGACAACATCATCCTCATACAACACCACGGTGCATTAGTACAATCATAAGTGTCATAACCCTAATCAATGAATGTCGTCTATCATTCACATGCATTCATACTTTAAGGTGATAAGACAAGTCTAAAATTAATCAAGATTGTACTAACCTCAATAATATGAAGACAAACTTAATCATGAACAGATTTCAAGACATACTTATATCTCCTCAAGTCATACCTGTTGGGATTGCTTGTAAGGCCTTAGACTCATCTCCCTTTGGAATTGGAACTTCTTCACTTATCAGAGCTCCAATTCATTCTCTTCTAGGATTAACCCAATACACTTTGATTTGTTGAAACTGGATCTGGAGCTAGATAGGGTTTGACAAAGAATCCCTAAAAATCCAAACTTGGAATTTCAAACTTCTGTCTGGACAGGGAGATGCAAATGACTGAGGCGAGCAAGCTGGTGTGCTCATATTTTGAAAACTCCAAAAATTGACTCCTCAAAAATGACCTGTGAGTTTTGGATTTGCAGCTTCTATCAAATTCTGGTTTTCTAGATTTTCTGGTTTTCTGGTCAAAATCCTGAACTAGGGTTTGATAGAGCCCGGGGTTCTACCCAACCAAAAACTTCGATCTTGGTCTCTAAATTTTGATTTGATGAGGAGAATCCATCGGTGTTCTCAGATTCCAAAGATTCCAACTTTTGCAAAAACCCTAATTTCCTGCAGCAGTGACAAACCAAAAATGAAAGTCCTCAGGATCCAATTCTGTTTGGACATAAATATATTCCATATTGTTTCTGGTGCATTTCTGAAATTTCGGATCCTCAGGGTCTGAAACTTTGTCCTGTGGTAGAATGACCTGTCATCTTTCCAACCGCATAGATCTAAGCTTTAATGGATTCTCTGAGAGAGAGATATGCCAAGTGTCGCAATGTGACATGTTTATGGGATAAAACAGTATAGCAAACTTGTACGCAGTGCCATGTGTCACTGTTTCAGCTTAGGCTTATGAAACCTGGACCTGTTAAACTACATTTCATGCCCTAGCTTTCACTTTTTACGGAATTCCATTTGGTGCTTCCTAGCACGAGATATGACCTTTTTTCCTAGGTCACCTGTTTAGGAATGCATTCTGGAAGAGGCGGAAACCCTAACTTATACGAATCATATCTCACAAAGTATAACGAATCTGAGGCTTATATTCGGACACAAGGTACATGAAGATTTCATCTTCTACCTTTAATATTGTTGGATCCTGAACCTTCTCCAAAATGGAGTTATAGTGAAAGTGCCAGAATGACTGTTTTTTACTATACCAAGCCCTAGCTTCCAATTTGTCGCAATCCATACAATGCCTTCCTTCAGGATAGCTCTGATACCATGTTAGTTTTTCAGCATTTAATTCATTCTGATATAGGATCTTGACTGAGAGAACAACATGTACAACATATCAAACACAAGAGACAAGAGACACAACTAACTATGTCGAGAGAAGGTGTGTAATAATATCCATTTGGAAGATTAATTTGCAAGATGACCATACTATTTCTACTAGGAAGGACTTGGAGAATCAACAGGTCTCACATTTCAACTCTCCCTTTTGATATCCAAGCCATACCTCCATTTTCAGTCATATGAAGGTGCTTCGGTTATATCCTTGTTTTTTCTCCTTGGAAGAGGGCCAAAATATCGGAGAATCTGTTACTTTAGATGAAATTAAGAATACCTTATTGGGGTTTTCCAAAGACAAAATCCCTGGCCCAGATGGTTTGATGGTGGAATTCTCCCTTGCCTTTTTTTATATCCTAGGTTAGGAATTGCTGGCAGTTGTTGAGGAATTGCATTCACATGTGTATGTCAGTGGTGGACTAAATGCTACTTTTCTTGCAATGATTCCAAAAAGTTCAAATCCCTCATCTTTCGAGGATTTCAGACCCATTTATTGCTGAAATTTGGAGTATAAGCTCATTTCCAAAGTTCTAGCAGTCAGGATAACAAATTCCTTATCAAATGTTGTATCCAAGGAACAATTTGGATTCATTCAAAAGAGGCAAATATTAGATGCCATAGGTGTGGCACAAGAAGGATTTCACTCAATAAATTCCAAGAGATTGAAGTCTAGCGTACTTAAGTTGGACTTAATGAAGGCCTATGGCAAGGTCGATTGGAATTTCCTGTGCCTTTTCCTACTTCAAATCAACCTTCCCCTAGAGGTTACAAATTGGATCATGGCATGTATTTCCTCTGCCGATTTTGTTGTTCTTATCAATGGTGGCCCATATCCATTCTTAAAATGATCCAGAGGTCTTCGACATGGCTTCCCTCTTTATCCCTTGGTGTTTCTGTTGGTTTTGGTAGGACTTAGCAAGTTCATTGAGAAGGCCAAGCTGGATGGAAATTTAAGGGGAGTTAAAATTTCAGACTCCATTAGAATTACACACCTCCTATTCATGGATGACGTTCTTCTTTTTGGAAGAGGGTAAATGAATGAATGGTTTGTGTTTAAGGATTTATTGGATTTGTTTTGTAATGCCTCAGGTTTGGTTATCAGTGCACATAAACCTACATTCCTGGATTATGGTATTGATGATGCCACAAAGGATTCGATTTTGAACTTTCTTCCCTATAAATTTGCTCCCTTGAATGACGATTGTGGATAATTGGGCTACTTCATTAAACCCAACCACTATCTCAAAGGGGATTGGTCCTAGATTCTGAGAAAACTTGACAACAAATTGGATAATTGGACTTACAGGTGGTTGTCACTCGGGGTAGGTTGATTCTTGTCAAATTCGTCTTGGAAAACATTCATGTATATTGGATTTCCCTCGCAAAGGTTTCGTATCCATTCTCGACAAGGTCAGGAAAAAATGCTTATTGTTTCTCTAGGTTGGCATACATAAAAAAATCTGCTTATCATTTAGTTAACTGGAAGAGGCTTGTGTCCCCTAAACATATGGGGGGATGGGGGCTGAAAATTATTTTTCATTTTGGGAAAGCTTTGGCTACAAAGAGCCTTTAGCGATGTCTTTTTCATGGAGGCCTCTAGAGTGAGGTCATGATCGAAAAGTACTCTAGCACATGCTCAATGATTGACTGGTGTCAGGATGGTGGTCCCATTCGAAAGGGGGGTTCAAATTTTTGGATGATTTCGGCCTTTGTTTTCCACATCGTTGGTGAGTTGTTGGTTTGGCATGTAGGTGATGGGAAAAACATCCTATGTGGTCATGATCCTTTCATTGGTGGAGATGCTATATATAAACTTTATGCTCCTCTATTAGATGCATTTAGTCACTTGGGAATTAAATTTCTCTACCATGTTTATCGTGGAGGGGAACCCTCATACATATGGCTTGGTGAGTGGTTGGTGACGCGATGTTGGTGACAGGAAAAACATCCTGTGTGGTCATGATCCTTTCATTGGTGGAGATGCATATATAAATTTTGTCCTCCTCTATTAGATGCATTGGGTCACTTGGGCATTAAATTTCTCTACAAGGTTTATCGTGGAGGGGAACCCTCATACAGATGGCTTGGTGCTACATAATTATGTCTTGAAAGGTCCCTTGGATCAGAATGGTCCATGTATATTTGGGAGGTAATTCAGTGTGGTATAGCTCTTTCAGATTTCCCAAACTCTTTATTTTGGTCTTGGAATGACTCCAGTGGTCAAGCCACTGTAAAGTGGCTTATGATGCAATTTTCTCTTCTTGGGAATCCTCAATCATGCATTGGTGGTTCAACAGGCTTTGGAATTGGCACTGTCCTCTGAAGGTTCTCTTATATATGTGGCTTCCATAGATAACAAGATCCTCACTTGGGAGAATTACCAGAAGCGGGGTGGTGTGGGCTCAAGCATTTTCATTTTGTGCAAATAAACAAATGAGACTGTCGACCACCTCCTTACTAGTTGCACTTTCACCCGTTCGATATGGGAAGAGGTAAAATATTGGCCAAGTCGATCGACTCCTTGGTTGGCTGAGCAGTTGAAATTCAACATTACTGCATGGAAAAATGCAGTGCCAAATCATAAAAAATTGACATGCTTCATCTCTTTACAAATATAGATTCATCAGATAAGACATTGTATTCAAAGGATACGATCTTTCCATTTTTGGGGTAGTCTGCGCAACCACCAGCTTTATAAAGATTGATCTGCTCAAAGGTGCTTGAGAATTTAAAAAAATGTTTTGATCCCACGGTTTGATACAGTTTCGTTGATTGGTTTCTTTGATGGGGTGGCCTCATGGATGGGTATTGGGGGGCTGGTGGGGTGCTTCACTTGGTCATTGGTCACTACTTGATTTTCTGGATGGGATGTGGCTTATGCACAAATACAAAGGCATAATTACTAGCTTTATGAGCTCTCCTTCACATTGTTCATGACAAGCACATGTTGTCATTACAAGTCACAGGTGATGAACAAAGACAATTATTGAGTGGGAAAATGGTATCAACAACTTACAGGTTCCATATTCGGAGGGTTGGATGAGGTAGATTAGATCCCTTCAGTAGTCTTTTAAGAAAGTCAATTTTTCACATGTCTACAGGGTATTATATAAGCAAGTAGATACACTATCAAAACTTAGGCCCTCAGCTGCTCAATTGGTACGATATATATTGAGGAGTATGCATAGAGGCAACTCCTTCATCGAATGACTTTCCAACATTTTTGTTTTTAATTTAGTGATAGTTTTGTGTTCATATATTTTTATATATCGATATTATGTAGAGTCGAACTCTTATGTTCTTTAAGTGTCCTTCATGGTTAGTGAACTTCTTGGATAGATCCATTTGGGTTTTTTCATTTGGGTTGTCTCTTAAAGCTTTTATCTATGCAGTGTCTTTTGCACATTCAGATATTATTAGTCACATTTAGTCTTTTTATTGTGATGATGGATGATGTACTCTTGGAACGTTAAACAACATTGATATGTATATTTTGATTCATTCTTTGAATATCAAATATATAATTTTTCTCACGATAAAAATAAAAGGTTAATTCTACAAATTTGTCATTATTCTATCCCTCAAAATAACATGAACATTTGTTATTTTAAGCAATTAAAAATAATTTTATATTCATAAAATTACAAATATCAAATATTAACATTACATAACTACTCCATGATCTTTTGGATTTTTACTACATTATAAATTTGAATCATCTTATTGCATAAATAACTAACAAAACAAAATGGAAAATACTAAATTTATCTCTACATTTAAAATGATATTTTTATTTATCCAAAATTACAATTTTAAGTCAACAAAAATTATATAAACAAACTAACAAAAATTCAAATAAAACAATTAACCTGGTTCGAATTTTACATAACAAACAACTTTTCAAATTCATATAAACCAATTAACCTTGTCCGAATTTTAATGAACAAACAACTTTTTAAATCGGCATTACTGATGTAATTTTTTATCGTATCACTTCGTTTTCAAGAAACATGCTCATAAAATATAACCTTGATTTGACGGCATATTTAGGTGACCAAACTTTTCGAATTTTACTGAACAAACAACTTTTCGAATTTTACTGAACAAACAACTTTTCAAATTCATATAAAACAATTAACCTTGTCCGAATTTTAATGAACAAACAACCTTTTAAATCGGCATTATTGATGTAAATTTTTAGCGTATCACTTCGTTTCCAAGAAACATGCTCATAAAATAACCTTGATTTGACGGCATATTTAGGTGACCAAACTTTTCAACGTTGCTTATGGGACCATGGTGTGCCTTGCACAATATTATTATGATTCGCCCCTTTCTTTTTGTTTTAATAATAGAAAAGAATAAAAATAAAACAAGCCTATGCCGACGTGGAAAGGTGATGTATGCGGAAATAGTGGGGGCATTTAGGTGAAAGTCTTTTGGAACTCAGCGTGTATCTCGAACGTTATAAATCTAATCAATCTTACGTCACCACCCAAATGCCATGTATGGTATATGAGGGGGGTGGGGCCCTTGGTTGAGTATATTATTACAATGTGAGGAGAGAAAACCCACTTGTATTATCAAATCCCACAAGCACTGAGCACCACATGGAACCAAGACTTTTCAGGGAGACTTAAATACCTAAGTTGTAAGAAGACTTAAACAACTAAGATTACTTCTAGAATCAAATGTAAAGATAGATATAAAGATAGCGTAATCTAAAAGTTTTACAATTTCAAATGGATAAATTTGAGTTTTTTAATATAATTTTGAAAAAATTTAAAACACAATTAAATTTAAATTTTACAAAATAAAAAAACACCTATAAAAAAATCACATTCAATTAAAAAACTTCATCCAAACCAAATTATTGAATTTTTAAACATCTTCTATAAATATATGTTTCAAATTAGTAAAATTACTCGTAAAACATTCTTATGTTTCACGGACGGTGGTCAACGTGTAGGTAACGTGGCATCCTTGAACATTTCTCAATTTATAAATCTTAAAACTCTATCCCTAGCTATCCAAAAGTTTTCATCTATTTAATTTGATGTGTATTTGATGTTCACTTTCGATATGTCCACTCATGGATACTAATAATAAAATTAATAATTTAATTTGATGTTCACTTTCGATATGTCCATTCATAAATAATAATAATAAAATTTATATTTATTAATTTATTTTTACGAGATCAAGTTAAATAATATATATATATATATATATATTTTAAATAAAAATTATATTTATTAATTTATTTATAAGAGATTAAGTTAAATTAGATATTAAATTGATATATATCACTTATTTTAATTAGAATTTTAATCTTGTAATTTAATCATATTATCACATTTAAATTTTAAATTTTGAGTGGTGAGATGATTGGATTCCTTTTAATTGATGAGACCTTTTATTTATAATTTACATCACTTAATCATTTAATCTAATTTATCATATAAAAAAATTCAAGTTGTTTTATATAAATAACAAATAAATTTTAAAAATAAATAAATAAAAATAATTTTAAAAAATAGATATTTTTAAAATAAATAATGTTATTTTATATAATAAATAAATAGAAATGAATTATTAAAAAATGCAAATTATTAAAATGAATAATTTAATTTCATATAATATATTTATTAAACTTTTATTTAAAATAACATTAAATTTTGTACGATCAAAAGATAAATAACTATAAAAAAAAATTCATAAATTTTCAAATTTTTCATTCAAATATAATTCACTAATAAAAATAAAAATAGTTATTTAATAAGAGCTACATGGTGACAATATCTTCAATATTCCAAAGAAAATCAAATTGAAAAAAACCCTAGCTTGTTGTAGCGCTACTCTCATGGAATATAAGGAAAAAAACAATACCGAGAATTACTATATATAGAGGCTATCATAATTCGAAAGGAAAATAGTGTATATAGATGCCAATAGAACTTTGTTTTCTCCACACTTATTCAACCACATATCTCCCTTATATCTTAATGCACAAACATCTATGAATATTTTTTATGCCTTGTCCATGCGAGAAATTGAACCAATTGAGTTGAATAATAGCATGGGCACCATATTGTTTCATATGAAACTAGCAATGGGAGCAATGCCAACATTCACACTTTAATTAGAACTCAGACTAGATTACTATGATGTTCAATTGAAGATTAAGAACCAACTGTGGACATGTACAATAGTATTGTGCATCACTTCATTTTAACTTCAAATCTTTGAAGCATCTATTATTTTATTCATCTAGGTGTTTGATATTGTAGGGTTAATATCATAATTTTAGCTACAATCTTTTTTGGGGGGGATAATGATGAGGTTTGTTTCAGATTTCGATAAATTTGTAGCATCCTTTTCTATTTAGAGTTTGAAATTGACCTCTAAATTGTTTCAGAAAGGGTAGTTCCTAATAGTGTTTCTATTTCAATATTTGGATACTAGCATGTCCTTTTTAACACAATTTTCCTTTTTAACATATAATAAGGTGTATTGCACTATAGTTGCTTACTTGTCCATTCAAGTTTTTTCAATACTCAATTTTGGCCAATAATGTCTCCATTCAACTTATAGGTGGAAAACGTGAATTCAAGTTAGAAGAACCAGTTTTGTTTTACAGTATTGCCAAACAACTCTATTTAGAGGATTTGAAAATTCTTGGTTTAATAGTTGAATGGAAATAATAAAGAAACTAATACCCAATGAAGGTCACACCTCTCACCTATGGGGATGAAATTGGAAGGCAGATCCATGATAATCTGATGACACGTTGTATTAAGGTGCAGAGAGGTAAGGATATTCTTCGATGGGGTTACTGCCCCAAAGGAATGTTCACTATCAAGGAAGCCTATACTTTGCAGACTAAACCAATAAACCAAACTATGGATAACACCTGGAAACATCTGTGGGATGCCAAACTTTGGCCCAAAATCACCCTATTTCTTTGGCTAATCTTGAAAGGAAAAATCCTAACCTGGGATAATATTTTGAAGAGTGGTTTTCAGGGACCCTCCCTATGCGTTCTGTGTGGTAACCAGGAAGAAACCATAGCGCATATGTTGGATGGTTTTGTTTTCGCATCTACTCTCTGGGATGAGGGAGCTGCTCTTTTTCACATGACTGATAGAGTTAGGAATGAACCTGCATAAATGGTTAAAATGTGGAAGGAAGAACCCTTCCATGGAAGAATTCTTAATCGGATCTGGAAGCTCTTCCCTAGGTTTATTATGTGGGAAATCTGGAAGGAGCGCAATAAATGGATCTTTACTGGTAAGATTAATAACTGGAATAATGTATGGGGGAACATACAACAGGGTATAATTGAGACACTGCAACTTACTTTATGGACTGAATAGGATATGAAAGTCCCGGATAGTGAGTTGAGAATTCTTAATACCTGGAATATCACTGAGCTACCCCATCATGTCGGTCATATCCAGTCCAGTCGCCGTTCTCTTGACAGTCCGGTGGTGTGGTCTTGGCCGTTGCAGGGGTGGATGAAGCTGAACTTTGATGGTGCATCTAAGGGTAATCCGGGGAAGGCAAGCTATGGTGGGGTTCTGTGTGATGATCAGGGCAAGGTCGTGTTCAGCTACTTCGGGCACCTTGGTCGTGAAACGAATAATGTTTCAGAATGTGAAGCCATGTTGCATGGCAACCAGACATGGTGTGACCTGTTTGATTGTGGAGGGAGACTCGAAAATGTTGATTCAGATTGCCACTAAGCTTAATAACAGGGCCCGCGCAGATAAGTTGGCACAGTCGTGGAGGTTGGCATGGAGAGTGACGTGTCTTAGCCAGATCATCGAGTCTTTCAACTCTGTCACCTTCCAGCATGTTAAAAGAAGTGCCAATTGTCTGGCTGATGTGTTGGCTAATCATGGTGCAGGCTCTCTTAATGATGGATGGGAAGGGAATGCTTTGGATGTTCCGTCGGAGTCATGTTGGCAATAATGCATGACGATTGCAAATAGGGACCGGGGTGATGTGGAACCCAGTGTTGGTGACAACAGAGCTCTGTTTCCCGATGATCTACAACAACCGGCACTCTTTGTTGTGTGGTTTTGACAGATGCTTTTCCGGCAACCTTGCTTATCGTGCCATTGTTTGGATTTCCGTAGATCTCCCTCCATTGGTTATTATCATGTTAAGAACTTGGAGTGTGAGAGTATTAAGGCAGCCTAGCCTCTCACGTTTTTTATGGGCCATATGGAGAAGGATTCTTAGAGAGTGACGAGAGCGCAGGATATGGAGAATTATGATAGAGTCTGGGTAATTATGATGGATTTAATGAATCAAGGGGGTATCCTTCATTTAAATTCTAAGACCTGGAACGACATTTGCACCTATAGCTAGAATCTTGGCATTGCTGATATCATGTGGAGTGTTTGTATTTCTAATTGGGAAGTGCAAGGTGATAAGTCGGGAATTGATAGTATGTCGGCGAGGGGGAGACCTACCAGGAGGGGGAGACGGGCTTGTGGAGAGCCGAGCAATGAGGAAAGGGGAAGTGGTGATCAGTTTGGTCCGAGTAGGGATCAGTGGAACACGGCTGTGAATTCTCTTTTCTTCCGTCGTTACTTCCCTTAGGATGTGCAGAGGGCTGTCGATAATGTTGAAGCTACTTTGTGGCGGAGGGTTAGTGAGCAAGAGGTGCCAACGGAGGCAATTGCCCTGTCCGATTAGATCCAAGATCCCGACAATACAAGGGGTCGTATGTCCCTCTATAATCGAGATGTTGTCATGCTCTGGGTCACTAAAGCCCTCATGTCCAAGGTGACATAACTCATGTGGACATCCTGTCGGGTTCTCAGCGCATGACTCAATTGGAAGAAATGTGTAAGGATCATGCTGATGAATCCAAATAGATTCATATGAAGTTGGACGCGATGGCAGCCGATATGGGTATCTCATTTACCACTCGCCCTAAAAAAGTGGAGAACCCTTGGGAGATTCACCTTGACGGGATGGTGGAGGAGACTATGAAGCCCCCGATGGTGATTATTGATTATGAAGCTGGTCCATCAGCTTAGCCCGTTTCCTTCTGAGCCTGCTTTGCTTGGGGTTGTTGCTGTGTTCTGTTTTGTCAGGCTCTGGAGCTGGTTCTTCTCTGGCGACTACAAGCGATGAGTAGTATGGTTACACCTGTCTTTTGGATCTCAGAAGTAGGTTATTTGCATGATGTCTGTTCTCTCGGCATTTATTTTGTAATAGGGCTATGGGGTTATTCTGTTGTTATCGGTCTGTGGGTTTTTTTCCTACTGTTGGATGCTTTGGGTCTAGTCTTCTAGTATTGTTAAGGTCTGCAATGAAGCTGCTCTATGGATGGATATGGAATTACGTTGTTAAGTCTAGTTTTGAGATTTACGGTGGCTACTCTAGCACCCTGGGTTATTGTACTGGTGAAGTTTGTAATTTTGGTACCTCTTTAATAGAATGATACTCTTTTTTTGCTTTAAAAAAAACGTCACACCTCAACTATTTCATGCTTTCTAGTCTTCATAACATGCCTTGTGTGACAATGGCCAAAAACAGCTTGGAATTTAGTAAAGGTGACGATGCCCCACAATTTGTACATTTTTTAGAAGAAGCGTAGACCTACCAAGGCTTATCCATCCTCCATTGTAAAACATGACCCTATTATGTAATAAACACACACACACACACAAATATATATATATATATATATATAATAATTAAATAAGAAGAATAATAATAAAATATTCACTAGATTATATATATATATATATATATATATATATATATTAAATAATTAAATAAGAAGAATAATAATAAAATAGTCACTAGATTAATCATTTCTTGGCCCTTAGAATTCCCTGGTATTCTCGAAGCCCAAAGAGATTAGGAGGTGGGTTCGGCTGCTTTCAAAAGGCAGGAAGCAACCCAGAAAGATACAAGAGGAGCAACCCAACTGAAGGGAGAGTTAATTATACCATTTTTAGAAACCTCCTCAACAGCGTTAGGAGAGACTTCTAAATACTACTAGGATTTAGAGGCATGCACCCTCTGAGCAATCTTGGACTGCTACTTTAACCTGCCTAAGTTGGACAGTGAGATATCAATTTTGATGAGGATGGATTAATCTGATAGGATAAAATAAAAAGACTTCCCTTCCAAGTTCCAATCAAAGGGGCATGAAAGACCATATTTAATGGTCATGAGATTGTAATTGTAAATCATCTAATTTTTTATTCATACATTATACATTATACATTATTCAATTCAGAGTTATCATTTCAAAGTCCAACAACAAAATATTTCAAAGCAACTACCGACGATCCATAGTTGTTGATTAGCCCTGAGAATGCAAAGAAGAAACTTATGGAGTAGTTAGCAACAAAGAATTTCAAAGAAATTAACAAGACCCATAGTTGTTGATTAGCCTTGGGAACACTGAATTTAAACTTATGGAATAGGGACTTTATTGTTGAACAAGAGGCATTAATTAAAATTCATCTTTCGAGGAGGTGTCTCCCTTTTCTTTTATTGCAATGCCAAATTTGAAAGCTCTACATCCCATCGTCTTCCAATCCCTTTGGTAAATTTCAACTAAAACACTTATCATTTACAAGTTTTTTAGGCACACTTTTGACTTGAATTGAACAATTATAATTTTAATAATTCTAATGCTTAACATTTATATGTTTTTAAGACCCGTAGTTGCAATTTTAAACATTCATAGGCACACTTTTGACTTGAATTGAACAATTATAATTTTAATAATTCTAATGCTTAACATTTATATGTTTTTAAGACCCGTAGTTGCAATTTTAAACATTCATAGAGTCCTCACTTAGATGCTTCTAGGTATAATTTTGGCTTAAGAATAGCCCCTCATTTTTATTGAGCGGTATTATGATAAGAAAAAAGAAGATTTTATTTGGATTTTAGGGACTTTTTCAAGCTTCTAAATTTTTATATGGAAAATATGCTATAAGAAAAAAGAAGAAGATTTTATTTGAATTTTAGGGACTTCTTCAAGCTTCTAAATTTTTATATGGAAAATATGCAAACGTTTTGTTGTGCTTGGTGATTTTTTAGCTCTTTTTCACCTTCACTTTTTTTCTCTCTCTCCTTGTTTGTTGTATGTGAAACCTCCAAAAAATCGTTTCTCATATTGTTCTCGTTTCTTTCATTTCCCATTTCTTGTTTCTAGTAACATAGATGTAAACTAGTGTGCCTCACTCACAAGATTTAAATTTGGACTTGTTAGCATGGAATTGTCCAAAAACCTAAAAACATTAACAACAATTGATTGAACTAACCCATTGATCTTACGTTCCCCATATGTGTGTATATTCATAATGACTATCTATTTTCTCTATCTTGTTATACAAAGCACTAATATTTATATTATTTAATTTTAAAAAATGATTAAAAAAATAGAAAATGTATGGATAGTAGAATAATTCATATATATTATGTTTATGAACAAAATAAGCTAATAAATATTAAAAGCTCAAAACTTTGTTGCATATGCAAGACACTCATTTGTCCTTTTCTTTGACTTTGAAGGATACAATGTACATAAGAAGAAACTTTAAAGTTAATTTGAAAGTAACTTGAATTGTTAAGAGGCAAGTTGCTATCCTCTCTCCTTCACATTCAAATCTCACTTTTTAATATGCTTGTTTTCTATATTAAGATAATCTATTAAATATTAAAAACTAATAATTAAAAGTAATGGTCATTAACTTCATATTAGATTTTGAATCCATATATATAGATAGATAGATAAAAGTAAGAAGGAACATTATATTATATCAGAAACAATACATAATAGAGAGGAGGTCTAAGGATCCATCCTTCCAAAACTTGAACATGACCAGACCCAACAGTTTGAGGAACTGTTTGAGATTCCAGACTGTTTGAAGACATATTATAGACCATATTGAAAATTTTCCAAATGGCATTGACATGCAAAAAAAAGACTAAATTGACCTTGCAAACTGAAACGTAGAAGCAAAACTAAGGACTAGACCACAGAACTACTGAACATCTTATCCAACCCGCGACTTCGAGAAAGCATCCTCGTCTTCATGTTGCGCGTCCAGACCATGCAGAAGAGGACACCCTAGGAATATTGCATCCCATAGAGAGGCTGAGCACGACTAGTTGGCCATATCTGATGCAGTCATGGCCACAACAATAACATCCAATATGTGGTATAGTTGGTCCAATTTATCATCCACATGCTGAATGGCCCGACAAGTACCAAATAAAAAATTCCATTGGGCCTCTGAGAGCCCTCCCATATGATCCATTGTTTGAGGACGCATTTCTGCAAAATGTTGAACCAGGGTGGCCTTCATCATCTCTAGATGCTCGGACTAGGAATTGTATTCGCAAGCAAAATCCCAAGCAGGAGAAGTAGGAGACATGGGATGGAAACCCAGAGAGTTTCTCTTCCCTTCATACCATTCAACTCTGCAACTCTAGAAATTAGACCGCAACCCATCCACCATTGAATTCTCTGAACCAGAAAATGGGGTGAAAGAGAGGGCCAAGAAATCCATCGAGGGAGATGAGGGGATTGATTCAATTTGAAGGCTAATGCGAGCATGACGGGACCTCGTAGCATGACGAGAGTGTCCACAGACTTGCAGGCGTGTCATGGGGAGGGGAAAGAACATCAATATGATGTCCTCGCTCAGACATTTGGTGATATAATGCTCCAGAATTTCCACATAAAGGATGGTGTTAATTCCCCACATGGGAGAACTCATCCAACTAGGAAAACTGCCAACTTGCCATCCCATCTTTCCATAACTCCCACACTACATCCTCGTACCAACACATAATGGAGGCGGATCCATCGTAACTTGCTTACAATCTCGAGACTAGAGTATGGGAGGGTATGTCATCATTAAAATGATATCAATGCGCTGGACGAAATAGACATAGGTGATTAAATCAACTGTCTGCCACCTGCGTAGCATCTGCCACCACATTGCATGTACCTGAATTGCCAGTTGTCACCCCATCTAGGGATTTTGAATCCATAAATATAACACTTCTTTAAAATCTGTATTATTTCAATCTAAATTCAATGTAGAAATTGATAAATAATTACAGATGTAAGAGCATCCCTAGTGTAGAAGACTATCTTGCACATTTACTTTCTTTCAGGAGCTTTATAGTTCATTCCTTAGTATTTTGTAGATTTTATGAGATGCTACAACCATTAATGTTGATTGAATATTGCTATAGAATCTTTCCACCACTGCTACATAATCTTGCTATGGAACGAGGTATTTGGTACTGAAGTTTCATTCCGGAGAATTTACAAAGAGGACACCATTGCCTTCATTTCTACTTGCTTATAATGTACACATCCAAATATATTTTATGACGAGATATTATAATGCATATAAGTATTTATGTAGACAAATAATCAAAGGAGGTTATATTAGTTATATTTAATGTGTTCTCTAATTAATAAAGCACATGATAGAGTTATGAATGTGAAATGATTCCTTGCCCTAAATTAGAATCGAATTGTTGGTAGTTGAACTATATGGTATTCCTCTAGCAATTGTGTATGTGAAGTTCCTTCATGTGATGAGGACACAAGAGGGTTGGGTTCTTAGTTGACGTTGTAGAGACTAAGGGAAGTGTGGATTTCCAAAGAGTAGCTATATTGAATGTAATATGGGAGTAGTCCATCCTCAATAAATAAATATTGAAGAATTGTGGCTATTTCTATGAATAAATGTGTGGTATTCAAATTATATTATGGATGAATGTCTACATTATTGTTTTACTTTTATTCCTCTATGTGGATACTTCTATTGTCCATTTCTATGTGTATATTTTTTTCTAACTTTTTCATCAAGTGGTATCACAGCATCTTGAGCTTGCGGTAGGGAGGACTATAAAAATTGTGGTCACATAATGAGTAAATTTTGAATGATGTTGAAGCGGAGAGAACATAAAAAGAGATCCCATATATGAATCATAGTGAGGGGAAATAGAGGAAGAGATAGTGGAAGGCCTAAAAGACCAAAGGGTGTAAAATATATGAACGAGCTTGCAACAATGGTGAGGACAATGATGTCAATAATGGATGCCATCGAGGAATCCTAGAACAGAGGTATTGCACATGTGGTGCAAGATAGCAGTGATGATCAAGTAGAATTAGAGACTACAAGAGAAGAAACAAAAGAGCACATGATAGTGAAAGATAGAATGATCAGAGCCATCAATGGTATTGGAGGAAAACCTAAACTTGATACTCCTATCTATTTTGGAAGCTTAAATCATGAGGAATTGATAGATTGGATATAGGAGAAATTGATTTTTTTTTAGTTTGAGCAAATTAGAGATCCTATTAGGGTTAGGTTTCCTAGCACAAAATTCTAAAATCATGCTTCTTTGTGGTGGGATAAGTTGTAGCTGAATTGAGACTGTAGTGGTAGAGAGAAGATTAAAACTTGGGATAGGGCAGTGTCAGAATTGAAATGTGAATTTTTTCTCATGGATTATGCTTTAAATATGTTGACAAAGTTACCGAATTTGAAGTAGTTGAATATGTAATTAAGGAGTACACAGAATAATTTCACTAGATTTCTATAAGGTCTAGACAAATTGAAGAGAGTTGAAAATCCATTGTTAGGTAGGTCAATGGTTAAGTTATGCTATTCAAGATGATTTTAATGTTTTGAATTTTCATTTAGTGGCCGAGGCTTATTAGGTATCCTTGAGAATTGAGGATAAATTGTTGAGGAAATAACATACTGTGAAGAGAGCTCCAAGATATGGAAATGGGTAACGAAAATCAAAGAAATCTAAAGAAGGTGAAAGCAATTCTGGTGCCATGGACATGCATGTTGGGAGAAGATTTGATATTGAGGGGGGACGAACCTGACCAACAAGAGGTAGAGGCAGGGGAGGAAAATTTGAAGGCATTTGCTTCAAATGTGGAATGCAAGGCCATATGGCTTTTGAATGCACAAAAATTGTGAAGAATGGAAGAAGGAAAGAAGGGAGAACACATCTTGTTGAAATATAACCAACAATAGTAGCGAGGTGGTTGAATTGTGGTCAAAGAAAGGGGAAAATTTGATGACGAGGAAGATATTGCTGCAATATGAGAAAGAGGTTGAGAGAGAACTAGAACAGAGAAAGACACTCTTCAAAATGAAATGGAAAATAGAGGGTAAGTGTTGTGTTGTGATTTGGTTATTGATAGTGGTAGTTACGAGAATTTGGTGTCTACTGAAGTTGTTCACAAATTGAAATTGAAGTTTAGACCTCATATAAATGCATATAGGATGTCATGGTTACAAAATGGGAATAGGGTCACTTTGAACAAACAATACTTGGTCAATTTTAATATTGATGGTTATAGTGATAGCATTTTATTTGATGTTTTTCCCATGGATGCATGTCACGTTTTGTGGGCGAGGCAATGGAAGTTTGATAGAAGGGTGATGCATGATGGGAGGATGAAGACCTATCAATTTGTGAAAGATGAGATGAGATTTAATTTATATCCTATTAATGACGGAGTGGAAAAGGTTGGAAAGGTAATGATATTGGCATGTGTGAAGGAAGAAAATTAGCAAGAACATGTGCAATGGTGGGATGGAGAGAATAAAGAATAGAACCTAGTGCCACAACAACAACATCACTTTAGGAGGAAGAGCATATGGGAAATTGTCATTGTCGTAATATTTTGAGTGGTTATATGTTTGCAAAAAATGCAGTAGAGAAGGTGGGAATTGTGACCAAGAGGAAGACAACCAAATGCATAGTGGATAGCGTAGAGAAGGGACTACTTATGCAATTAGTACAATGGGAATATAAGAAAAGGAGGTCGTGTGTGGAACCAAATTACAAATAACGGAAGAAATGCTAAAGAGAAGATGAGAATTCTAATGCAGAAGCATCCCTGGTGCAGACGTAAGAAGCTTTCTATCGAAAGAGGGCTTTGCTAAAAAAGTTTCACGCCCAACAACTATACTAAGAGGACAATGCTGCCTTCATTTCTACTCACCCAACAACTCTACCAAAAGGACAATGCTGGCTTCATTTCTACTTGCTTATAACGTACACATCCAAATATATTTGATGAAGATATATTATAATGCATAAGTATTTATGCACACAAATAATCAAAACAGTTATGAATGTGGAACAATTCTTTCCTTAAATCTGAACGGAATAGTTGGTAGTTGAACTATTTTGTATTCTTCCATATATATAAGTACCTTAATGTGATGAGGACACATAAGGGTTGGGTTCTCACTTGATGCTATAGAGAGTGGTTCTGTTGCAGTCTATCCTCAATATATAAAAATTGCAGAATTGTGGTTATTTGTATACATTAATGTATGGTATTCAAATTATATTGTGAATGCATTCCTACATTGTTGTTCAGAATTGTGGTTATTTGTATACATTAATGTATGGTATTCAAATTATATTGTGAATGCATTCCTACATTGTTGTTCAGAATTGTGGTTATTTGTATACATTAATGTATGGTATTCAAATTATATTGTGAATGCATTCCTACATTGTTGTTTTAATATATTCATGTTTGTGGATACTTTTGCTGTGCGTTTATGTGTGCAGATTTGGCATCTCCTTATGCATAATATCCATATTACAGTTGAAGAATAATTTCTATTTAAAAAAATGGATTTATTCAGTTTAAAAGTTAGTCCATTTTCATGGATATATGGAAAAGTTTAATATCCCTATTTACACAATTTTCAACGTTATTTACGGGCCCGTGGTGACGGTGACAGTGGCGTGCCATGCCATGCATTAAGCCACAATTCAATTCGGGGTCATGTGGATGTGCACTTTGTTTTAGCATTTTTGGTATATATAAACGTGTGGCAGTTATATTCATTTTAAATTTCCATTTTTAACTCATATCTATGCCTTTCATAAACTTTACTAAATTTGATCGGATAGACATGCTTATGTTTATTGATTTACCCTGTAGCGATTTTTTTATCATCCGTTCGAAGGATAGTGTATCCACATATAAACAAGCTGATTAACAAAGGATATTAGATCTGTGCAACAGTCCTTTATTTTCATCATTTTGCAGGGACTGGACCATTTCAATTTTAATACCATTATAATTTGATTCCAATGACCTATGGCAAAACCAAAAACTGTACGAGGCAATCAATGTTTAATTGCACCACAATTATTGCCTCATCTGTGGTGGATTCAATCAAAACAGTTGCCAAAACATAAGTAGCATGCATTCAGCTGATCAAGAATGAAGATCAGATGTCTATGATCCTAATTACATAGACATGCATGCATTCAGCTGATCAAGAATCAAGAATCAAGATCAGGATCAAGAATCAAGAATCAAGATCAGAATCAAGAATCAAGAATCAAGATCCTAATTACGTCATAATTTTGAATATGAGCTTTTTCACATCAATCTTCTTCTCCTTTTCCTTGATCATCTCAAGCTTCGGTCTCCAACAATGGCGTCTGCACTTCACCAACTGAGCATATTCTTTCTGTAATTCGGGGGTATTGCACAGCCTACCCGTCTCATCGTGTGCAGAATCTCCGCCCACAGAATGTTTGCGTTCATCAGCGTTAAGCCTTCCGTCTTCCAGAAGCTTTGAAATAAACTCCGGGCACACTCTGATCCGCAGGCCTCCGCTGACGTCGCTTTTCTGTATCTCAAACGGCTGGCAGAAAACAGAAGCACGTTCGATGCTGCGAAGCGGAACTGACAGGCGAGCGGTGGAATTAAGTGAATCATTTGGCGGCGGCGGCGGGGATATTAAGGAAGCCAGCGACAGGAGAGATAAGGGAGAGTGAAAGAAGTGTTGGTGCAGAAGGAAGTACTTGTTGCCCAGCTTCAGTTGGTCATTTGGAGAAAGAGTGGGCGTTTTCTGGCCGATGTAGAATGAATCGGAGTGACAGACTAAATGTTGAGGGGATTCTTCCATGATCTGGGCGGCGCAGAGAGGTTTATGAAGGATTTGAAGGGTGCCATCTGAGCGAACTAGCTTGATGGCTTCCTTCTTGTCCTTCATGCCCATGCCCCCCGCAACGCAAGGCGCTATATTGCCCATATTTTCTGGTTTTGCTTATTATAAACAACCAGAGCAAAGCATGGATATAGTAAGAAGGAACGAAGAAGTTGCCTTGCATATATATTCCCTGTAAACTAGTAGTCGTCGCGGAGTAAGTGACGTATAATAAAAAAAAGTTGAACAGTCAAACGGCCTCATCCTTTGACTATCAACTCTCTTTGAATCGCTGGCGTAATATCGTCCACATTTTAGGTATTCCGTGTTCTTCGGGAACGTCGGCTGGACCAACAATAGAATTGTCCTTTTCGCTGAAGTTTGGATTAAAAAATGCCCTTTTAATGTGTGCCATGCGTTTGGATTTGCCGCTTGTTTTATGACAAAATAGTACAACCAGGCTCGGGCCAGGGCCCAGAGAGCATGGCAGACATTGAGTCGAAAGTCTTACCGAAATAGCGTGCCATTGAAAACATTGTAAATGTAATGAATCTTACGTTACCGCAATTAGATGAGGGAAGTGGGGCCCTTGCTTGAATATATTATTCCAACTGCTTTGGGGAATTTTACAAGGTGTATGTGACAAAGCTAATAGAGCAAACCCACCGACTCACCGAGTATTATAAAATCCTACAAGCACGGAAGCACCACGTGGAACCAAGTCCTATGATAGTATATCATTCCTCCCTTGTGTTTTAGGAAGACTGAAAATCCAACAAGCACGAGAGTACCACGCGGAACCAAGTCCTATGATAGTATAACTTTCTTTCCTTGTGTTAAGATTTAAATAATGCATAAAATTGTCAAGAATATGTTGGTTTGTTAGTGGGGTTTGATGGATTTCATTCCATCCACTTGGGTTCAATTTCGTTGAGATATATTTTGGTTTTTCTTATCAAAAAAAGATACGATAATTTTGACATTTATGTAATTGTTTATTTGAAATTTTACAATGTTTTTTTCAAGAAATTAGAATTTTGTGTTGTTTAAATCATGATTTTGAATTTATAAATGGATTCAACGAACTCAAAAAACTTCAAAGCATCCATATTCTACAAATTTAAATACTGTTATTTGGAATTTAAGAATTTAGTCTACAAATTTAAACACTGTTATTTAGAATTTAAGAATTTCTTCAAAATTTCTATTGAATTATATGGAAATCCCCCAAAAAAAGCCATCAAAAACAGTTGAGATCATCAAGTTTAGACTAAACATTAAACAAGTAAGAATACTTCTAGGATATAAATATGTGTTATATATTAGTGAAGTTACTTATTGAACATTATTTATATTTCACAAGCTAGTCTTTGTATTTCATCCAAATTACTCAAAGCATGCTACCAAAATCAGCCAAAACTTTTGATGTCTTTAAACAAACATGTGTAATGGATCCATCAAATTGCTATTGTGATAATGTTTCTAAGTTATCAAAAACTCTTCATCTATTTGATAGAATAAGGTAGTCATTAAAATCATGGTTGAAATTTGATGTTCTACTTTGTATATCAATAAATTTTTAGATGACATTTTAATTTCAATATTGTCTTTCATTTGTTGTTTAAATTTTAATTTTACATGTGATAATAATAGATGATTTTTTTTAAATAACATTTATAATAACTATATGAAACATTGAATTCTCATATATTCTCTTGTATAATAAAAAATAAAAAAGTTTATAAAAATATAATAAACAAAAAAATGATAATAAACATAATGATTAAACCAAGCACACACATAATGACAAAGAAAATTACAAGCAATACAATGGGCCCAAAAAAATGCACATGATAGGTGAAATTAAAATTCACACTTCTTCAAATTAAAATCCATACTACCCAATTTTAACATTTCTTTGAAAATCTATCTTTAGACTTTTGATTAATCATTTCTCTTTAGACTTTTAATTAATCTCCTATCTTTAATTGGGAATTTTAATTCCATACTTTTGTCATGGTACCATGCGAAGTTCTAAGATATAATTTCATACTTTTGTCATGGTACCATGTTCAGTTTTGAGTTATTTCTTAGCTTATGAGTAGTTTACATCGTTGGATTCCTCTTATTTCTCTATATTTTTTAGGTATAGTTTAAAATTTCTACAATTTTAAATAGAAAAATTCGATTTTTTGGACAAATTTTTAAAAAATTTGGCTATAATTCCCGAACTCTTAAATTTTGGGTGTCACATTAACGCATATTTCTTGTCAAACTATTTTTTAAAGGGTTTTCAAAGAAGACATTTTTTGCAAAATGAGGTTTTTACAAGGTATGTTTCTTCTTCTTCTTTTTTTTCTTCCAAAAGGCACATTGAAGGAGCTTTTTTGTAAGGCATTTTTGTAAATGAGTTTTTTTTTCTAAGGCTTATTTTCAAGGAGTTTTTTCAAAATATTTCTTTTATTAGACATGTTTGCAAAGTGGTTTATGCAAAGAATGTTTCTTTCTAAGGAGGTTCTTTCCAAAGGTTGTATTTAAAGAATGTTTAATCCAAAGTATTTTTGCAAAAAAAATTGTATTTTTCCTTCTTATTTCTTTGAAAGAGATTTTTTCAAAGAGTTGTTTTGGTAAGGTAATTTACAAATAGTTTTTTTCCAAGGTAATTTTGCACTTCTTATTTCTTTGAAAGGGGTTTTTTCAAATAGTTGTTTTGCTAAGGCATTTTGCAAATGGTTTTTTTCCAAGGTAGTTTTGCACTTCTTATTTATTTGAAAGGGGTTTTTTCAAATAGTTGTTTTGCTAAGGTATTTTGCAAAGGGTTTTTTTTCCAAGGTAGTTTTGCATTTCTTATTTCTTTTAAAGGAGTTTTTTCAAAGAGTTGTTTACTCAAAGTATTTTTGTAAATAAGTTATTTCTTTACAAGAGTTTTTTCCAAGATATGTTTACAAATAAGTTCTTTTTCAAAGTATTTTTTCCTAGTGGCTTTTTTACTAGATATTTTTTCAAAGAGGTTTTTTTTTCCAATGGTTTTTACAAAGAAGATTTATTTACAAGGTGTTCTTATTATTTTCCAATGGGTAGGTGATTTATTGTCAAGGAGTTTCTTATTTCTTTCCAAGAAGGTTTTTTTCAAAGAAGATTTTTGTTCAAAGAGTTTTTTCAAAGGAAATTTAATTCCAAAGAGATCTTCTTCAAAAGACTCTTACAAGATTTTTATAAGGTGAAGTAAATTTCAGTTCATGTTTTTATAAATTTCGTAAATGTTTTTAAATCTTAATTTATTTATTTTTATTATAAAGTAATGATTCTTTAATTTATCATCTATAGATTAAACAATCATGGGAAATAAGAGAAAACGTCAAAAAAAGGTGATCGTAAACGTGATGATGATGGTAATAGAGAAAAACAAAAACTCAGATATATTGTCAAAAAACAAAGGGTTTCCGAAATGGAAGAGAGAATTATTGAAGATATAAATACAGATTTACATGATAATGTTGAGGAAATGGAAATTGAAAATAGAGCACAAGAAGAACAAATTGAAGTTGAAGAGACCATTGTAGAAGATGTAAATAGTGATTTACATGCTAATGTCGATGAAGTCAATATTGAAGATCAATTTCAAGATCCAGAAATTGGACCTGGTATGTATATATCATATATTTTCAAAAGTCATTTTTTATAATAAATTTTATTTTTGGATATATGTTAAATTAAATTTAACTTGATGTATAAGTACTTTCACCATTGATGATGAAATGTTAGAAGACATTGATTGCGACAAATATGGGGAAAAACTACCAATACATGTTGCACGATATCGTACTAAAATTTTTTATGATGAAGTTCTCAAGGATTACTCAATAGCAGGACAAGCACAAATTTTGAGATGTTTATTAGTGTCCAAGAAGTTAGAAGGTGCTACATCATTATTGGGTATTCACAAGGCGACAAAAGAATCGAAATTGAAACAAAATGTGATAGAAAATATAGGTGATGCAATAAAAAAATTTGGAAAATCCAGGAAGAAAGATATCAGTGCTACACGTAATGCAATTCATACAGCAATTCTTTCAACTAGTACTAAACAAAAACGTTTGACAACAGAACTAGCAAAAGCAGTTGGAACATCAAGAAAGACATTATACAAACATAGCAAATTCAGAATGCAAATAGATGAAAATAATGAACTTGCTTGCTGGGCAATTATTTTTAGACAACCTTACAAAGATAGATTGGGAGCAGGTGTTAAAGATATTGTACGAGAATATTGGTTGGAACATGCTCGAGTTTCACCAAATTCAAGAGATGTGATACGCAAAAGAATATCACGAAATGTATATGAAAGACAATCGAAACATATAATGGACATGACACAAGTACAATTGTTCAATAAATTCAAGGAAGATCATCGTGGAATTAATATATCAATCACTACATTTGTGCAACAAAAACCATGGTATGTTATACCTATTACTATATTTGATACATGTTGTTTCCGTTATCATGTGCAATTTCAGTTATATTATGACACATTTATTGAATTTGGTAAAATGTTTTGGACAAATTCACCACCTCAGTCCACAATACGTGAATTCATATATCAAATTTTATGTGAGAGAAATCACGATGAAGTATTTTATTCGAAGAAATGTGTTAATGGAAAACATTTTCATCGTTGTGGAAATATGGTGCTATTCCACAATAAATATCCTATCGATAATGATCAATCGTTGTCAAATGTAAATGTTGATTGGAGGAGATATGAATACATCAATTATACTACAAGTTCTAGTGATTCACATTCCAAAAGAATTGATTTGCTAGAAGATAAGATATGCGTGACAGATTTTTTCAAAAACTTTGAAAGTGAAATTTATAAATACACCTAGCATTCACATAGAGCACGATGGCAAGATCTTCAATTCAAATAGTCTCGTGAAATTTTTCCACCCGGAACAATTTTGTTCGTGGTTGATTTTGCTAAAAACTATACATTTGCTGCACAAAAAGAGATACAGAGTGAATACTATCACTCTGACCAAGTTTCGATATTTGTCCATGTCATATATAGACATTCTCAACAGGATGTTGATGGCATTGAAAGCACATGTGACAATCGAGATGTGATTAAAGAATATCACTTCTATATCAGCGATGATCGTACACACGATACACATTTTGTTCAACATTGTATAGAAAATATTTTCTATGATTCACTGAAAAAACATGAAGTTAAATTCAATGAACATTGGATATCATCTGATGGATGTGCAAGTCAATTTAAATCTTCACGATTATTTTTTTGGTTATGTCGACTTCATAAAGCGTTGAACATTAAACATCGCTGTAATTTCTTTGAAACTGGACATGGAAAAGGTGAACATGATGGTGCAGGAACATGAGTAAAAAGAGCACTTCGAAGATGGAAAATGAACTATTCTTCTGCACAGTTTCATTCAGCTACAGAGGTTGTCCAATGGTGTCAATTAAATCTAAGCCATGATTATAATCAACAATCAAAAGATGTGCGCAGGTATGTACACTATTTTTTTAATTTATATTATTTCTTGAAATTTAAAAAAATGTACACTAACATTTAAGTACATGTACACTTACATTAAAAATTGTTCTTCAAGTGATTTATCATTTATTGTGTAGGTTTTTTTGGCTTGTTGGGGTTCAAGATATAAATAGATCAATACCATATGACGCTAGCACCATACATGGGACTAGAGATCTTCACTCTATTCAAACAAAATCATTCCAAAACGTGTTTGCATTTGATAGTAGAAATCAATCATGCTTTTGTCATATTTGCACTAAAAATGTTGAATCTACAGAAGTTTGTGAAAACATAACAAACAACTACGTAAAAGCTTGGAAACAGACATAGATTAATCCAAAAGAAAAAATGCCATTGGCAAGTGTAGAAGAATTAGAATCAGAAGAAATAGCAATATCATCTCATGGCAATAGAATTTCAGATCTTGTTAGAGAAGGTAATGAACTTACTTGAATTTTAAGTTAATTGTTCATTCTTGTCCATCGCCATAAGTATAGTCAATTTAATTGATTTAAAAACGCTAACACCAATTGTAATTTGCTATGATTGCACCTTTAGACAACAACGAAAATGTGAAATATTATTTGATGCGATGCACTGAAGAAAAGATGAAGTTATTGGAGGCCTACAATGACAACGGATTTACATACGAGAGAGGACCCATAATTTTAAAAGGCTATTTTTTTTAGCAGACGCATATGACTAAAAATTATGTCTACTTTCAAGATTATGAACCTGATGTTATATGTTGTTAGTATAGTCATTCAGTATGTGCATCTTGATTAAGGTTGGTACAAGTTCCATCAAAAAAATAGTTAAAAACCAAAAAATGGAAACTGTCCATATGTGACCATGAACGGATAATTGAGGATGGCTTTCCATTGCGATGTTTTTAACTATAAATAAAAAATGAATTGATCTATGTTTTTGTCCATGTCAATTGTTGTGTACATTATATTTTTTGTCCATGTGTCACAACTATTGTGTACAATATATTTTTTCATTGAATTTTTATGAATATTATCTTGAATGAGAACTAGCATAAGAGTTTAAATGGTTGTATTTTAGCATGCTTAAAAATGAATTAAAAAATTATTTGGTAATGAAATTTTTAATAAAAATTCAAAAAAATTCAAAAATGTTGTAAATTTCAGCTATATGGAATGCTTGTCTTTAATTTGTAATTTCGTAATATAAAGTACTTTATTCGAATCCCCATATGTCTATTAGACCACTTAAGGGATGAGATAACGGATGTGTCTATCCCCGCACTCCGCCCTGAATTTTTACTTTTGATTGATTGATGCCAATGAGAAATCACCGAGAAACCTACTAAAATTTGTGTTCTTCTAATCCATTGAACATGTTTCTCTAATGTACTTCACCATAAATATGATCTGGATGAGTTTTTTAAAACAAGTTGTTAATCTATATGGTTTTTAAATAAATGATTGTTGCACAAAGATAATATATCTCTTACATGTAAGTTCGTATAACTGAAATCATGGTAAATGGAGATAACGATCATTTGATTTTTAATCACAAACAAGAATTCCTGGATTGTGAAGCTTATGCTAAATTAGAGCAATGATTATTTACAACAAATCGATAAAAATTCATCGAATTGTTGTCTAAAATTCATTGCTCTAACTTAGCATAAACTTCACAATCCGGGAATCATCACTTGTGATTAAAAAACAAAAAATCATTTATCCCCATTTGCCATGATTTCAGCAGCATTTAAAAATTCACGAACAACAAAGTACCTGAACAATGAACATATGCGAAACATTAGTTAAAATTTGAAATTTACATATGCAACATCATATCGATCAAACGACCAAAAGATTGAAACTTTTATCAAACAATTCATAGATTTTCATTCATAACATTAGGAAATTGAACCTATTAAAACTTCATATTTCTATCAAAAATTTCTATCATTCCTAACATTCATTCATTCTTAAATATTCATATCAGGTACAACATTCTTAAACTTCCTAAAACTTTGATAACAAATTCATTTCTTAACATTTTAAACTTTGGTAACATCCATTTCTTAACATTTTAAACCTTCTTGACACTTCCCATTCATTTTTATGATTCAACACTTTCTCAACATTCATTCTTTCCATAACATTCATTCTCAACATAACATTGAATATTTTTAACAAATTCAACATTTCCTAACTTTAAATTGCACCTATCAAATGTTCCAAACATTCATTCTTAACATTTTAAACATTCTTGACACCTCCCATTAATTCTTTCCCAACATTCATTCTTACCATAATATTCATTCTCAACATTCAATATTTCCTAACTTTAGATTGCACCTATCAAAAGTTCCAAACATTCATTCTTAACATTTTAAACATTCATGCAAAATATATTCTAAACATTTTACCAAATGACAAATAATTAACATGTACTCATATATAATCCAATAAAAAATTTCATGAACATGTGAGTTCAATGTACATATATGTATAATAAAAAAAAATTACCCTTGATGTCCAAAACAACTACAATATATATATATCAACAAAAACAAAAAAGTTTAAACCACTATCCATCTGGACCACTATCTTCCCACTATCTTTCACTAAGACCTTCCCTTGGACTCAACTTGACCTACAACATGTATAAAAACAAATTATGAATATCATAAATTATTTAAACAATTTTAAACTAAATTCAAAAAATTTAAATATTAAACTTATATATGAAAGAACAATTCAATTATTAAAAAAGTTGTACATCAAATTCTCTGAATGCATGTCCACCACTTTCTTCCACCGGAGTCTTCCCTTTAGCTCTAAAGGATCTAAGAGAGCCAAGCTGCAACATGTACAAAAGTAATTTATGAATCAAATAAAGTATTAAAACAATTTTAAAATAAATCCAAAAAATATAAAATATTAAACTTATATCAGAGATCAATTCAAGTTAAACAAAATTACCTCGATGCCAATATCCGCATTCATCAAAGAACCTACATCTTCACCCCCAATTTCCATATGGTCTCTCCCCTAAAATTCAAATTTTGTAAATGAATAAAACATAGAAACAAAAAATAAATTAAACAATTAACTGAAAACCAAAACAAGAAAATTAAAATCATTAACTCACAAGAGATGGTAAATCATCTAAAAAGTTTGATTCTAAAGAAACCTGCATGGATAAGTCAAATTAACAATAAAATACATTGATATTTATTAAAATTAAAAAAAAAAGATAAAATATCAAGTTCAAGCATAAATATTATAATAAATATACCTCTCCAAGACGCTATTCATTTTGACTAAGACGCTCTTCATTTTGACTAGTGGAGTCTCAAAAATTATGTGCATTCAGCATTCTAGAAAACTGCAAACAAAATACATTTACTTAATGTACTTATTACTATGTAACAAAAAATTCAATTCAAAATGAATAAAAGATCAAATAGATTGTCATAGCATAATAAAAAAACCTCTCCCATACTCGATGTGTCATTGGATAACACATTTGAAGCTATGTCGTGACAAGACTTGGCATAAGCCCTGAGATCGTTGATGCTCAATCCATTTACCTCATCATTCGTCTTGTAAACAAACTTTTGACGAATAGTAGCATGAGCCCTCTCTCGACCCAATCCCACTTCTACTCCAACAAGAGCTAACGCTAAACCATCACCTACAGAATCCCTTGCAATTGTCCCAAGTTGGGATGTGGGCTCCATCTCCGATCTTAAAGCCACAACCCTGGGTGGACAAGATATCTCGGGTGGAGGGAGTTGTAGGGTCTCTAAGAGCACCTTTTGGATTATATATTCGACCTTTTCCAACTCCATAAAAGTTAGAAGGAATATCAGTATAGTTTGGCTTCATACCTAAAATAAACTCTGCATAGAAAAATCTAGCAAAATAATTAGGAACCTCATCGTTCCATGGCAATCGACCATAAGCTGCAAGGAACCGATCATATATTAGATGTGCAATTTGAGGATGCTTGAAATATTGCACTTTCAATATTTTTCGCTTAAGGTCTTCTTTGAAATTAAACATTGAATTGGCCTGTTCTTTGGTCACTTTCTCCTTCACAACCTCCCACTTGTCTGGACCCATAACTTGTTCCCTTCGCCTCTGCATCAAATGAACAAAACCATTCGTAGTTGGTCCGAGTTCCTCATATGCATCAATGAATTTTTGCAATGACCCCAAAACAATCTCTAAACTTTGTTTTCTCTTTGGAGGGAGATCCAAAGTAGAAAGATCATTGTTCAACCTGTTGTAGTGGGATCTACAACTTTCAAGGATTGTTTGTTGCACAACACCTTCCCATGGAAGCTCATCAGGTAAATCAGATGGATAAGTTGATGTGGGTGTACAACCCTCAGCTAGTGGAACATATGTTGTCCTAGCTCTAGGAGGATCTTCGAGACCCTCCTCTGCACCCACACCTATTCCATCATCTACAATCCTATCTTGATCTTCCTCCCGCTCTATCGAATTACGCACATCTTCTGAACCTCGCTCTGCTTCAAATATAGCCTTAGTCAAGTGTTAACCTTGTCCAAAAATTCAAAACAAACAAAAATACAGACTATACATGTATTGAAACATTAATGTTCATACCGACAGAAGGTTGAGATCGATGCTCTCCCACAGAAGATAAAGGGGAATCATTTGTACCCCTATCACCTCGTTGGTGATCGGATGACTGTGACCCATACAATAAACTCGAACCCCGAGGTGAATTCGACAACCTTTGACTACCAATTAGGACACCAATTCCCGATGAATGTGATGACCTCCTATGCTTTTGCTTCGAAGACTCCACTCTTTCCATTTGATATGATTTCTAAATTTACACAAATGTCAACTCATAACATATTGAAGTTGTACGTGTTAATTCTACAGACTTAAAGACATATCTGATAAAGATCTACATACCAAAGGTAGGGGTGTCTAAAGTAGTATAAGTGACTTTTTTTTGTAAGTCCCTCTCCTAGCTCTAACATAATTAATTAACTAAAATTTCTACCATCACTACTATTGCAACATAAAGATATATTTAATAATCATTTAATAATCAGATATAAGATATAATGCAGTCAATTGTAGTAGTATAGTAACCTTACAAATTTTTCATCCATCACATATGATTCCATTATATATCTCAATAAACAAACATCACACGAAATATATATATATATATATATATATATATATATCCACTTATTATAAGAATCATACTTTATTTATAAGAAAGAAAAATTTACACAAATGTCGACTCATAACATATTGAAGTTGTACATGTTAATTCTACAAACTTAAAGACATATCTGATAAAGAACTACATACCAAATGTTGGGGTGTCTAAAGTAGTATAAGTGATTTTTTTTTTGTAAGTCCCTCTCCTAACTCTAGCATAATTAATTAACTAAAATTCCTACCATCACTACTATTGCAACATAAAGATATATTTAATAATCATTTCATAATCAGATATAAGATATAATGCAGTTAATTGTAGTAGTATAGTAACCTTACAAATTTTTCATCCATCACATATGATTCCATTATATATCTCAATAAACAAATATCACACGAAATATATATATATATATCCACTTATTATAAGAATCGTACTTTATTTATAAGAAAAAAAATAATGAAGAACTTACAACACTATATGACTCTTTATATGAATAGTCTTTAAACTCTGTTCATGAACAGAGTCTTTAAAATCTGTTGATGAATAGAGTTTAAAAACTCTGTTGATGAACAGAGTTCTTAAACTCTGTTCATGAACAGAGTTTAAGAACTCTGTTCATTGAAGAATCATTATATAACATATAATTCTTTGATAAAGAAGCTGAATATTATGTTAAGATATAAAAATCAAGATAATTTTGTCATTGTTAATATACTTATATACATTAACAAATATTTACAATAACTAATAATTTAATATCTACTTCATCATTAAAAAAAATTGATAGTCCATTGTAAAAAATTAGGATCCATGATATCATATATTTCCAACGAAGCCAATTGATAAACAGAGTTTAAGAACTCTGTTCATGAACATAGTTTTTAAACTCTGTTCATGAACAGAGTGCTTAAACTCTGTTCATGAACAGAGTTTAAGAACTCTGTTCATGAACAGAGTTTAAGAACTCTGTTCAACAAAATGAACATAAAATTTAATGTGAAAAAAAATAAATAGTCTAATTTTAATTCAGAATGCAAATATTTTTTATTAATTTTCTTTAAATGACAACTATATTTATTGACAATAAAAAAAATTGAGAAAGGAAGCATACCTATAAACCAAACTCGCATTCAATAGATTGTCGAACTCTGTTCATGAACAGAGTTTTTAAACTCTGTTCAACAAAATGAACATAAAATTTAATGTGAAAAAAATAAACAGTCTAATTTTAATTCAAAATGCAAATATTTTTTATTAATTTTCTTTAAATGACAACTATATTTATTGACAATAAAAAAAATTGAGAAAGGAAGCATACCTGTAAACCAAACTTGCATTCAATAGATTGTCGAACTAGACACGAACACCAACGCCGCACCGGATACGACCACCAACTCGCCGAACGAAATTTTTTTTCTACAAACATCAACAAGTGGTATTAGCAACAAAAAACTATAAAAATACAAAAATGAAAACAAAACGAAACAACTTATCATCAAAACATACGTGAGAAAATGACAAACTATCAACTCTGCGCCGAACACCAGAACACCAACGTTGCACCGAAGACAACCACCAACTCAACAAACGAATTGACCTGCACACACTACCACATTTCCAGCACACATTAAAAGACGAATCCATATGAATACATTAAAAAACAAATTGGAAAAAAAAATACAAACATGTAAACGAAACATTTAAACTAATTCTTACCTCACCCCGAAGCCGTTAACTCCACGCGGATCCATCAGGGAGTGACCGTCCAATAGAAAACGACGATTTTAAGCTTGCAGATAGCAACCTCGTCGATGAACAGAGAAGCCGAGTGCTGTGGTGAGTAGTGACGAGAAAGCGGGCAAGGAGTGGCGAGAAAGCGGGCGACGAGTGGCGAGAAAACGGGCGAGGAGTGGCGAGAGATCAAACGCGGGTCGAGAAGGAAACCATGCAGGGTGGTGAATGTCGACAATCACATCACGGATGGACAGTGGGCCCACAGGCGAGGTCCAGAAAATTGCGAACAGATAATGCCGAACTGCGGACGAGGCCGGGCTTTTATGCAGGAAACGTGTTCAGCCGAATAATTATTCAGCCGAACAATTATTCGGACGAATAATTGTTTGGCCGAACAAGTAGTCGACCGAATAATTGTTCGGACCGAATAATTATTCGGCCGAATAAACTGACACCCCGAAATTTTTTCCCGACCGGCAGTGCTTCGCACACACTTGAAGGGTCCCCGTTAACCTAAACGGAGAACTGTTACTGGTTATTCTGCCGAATAACTTATGCGTTATTCGGCCGAATAATATTTGTTTCTCGGCCGAATAACGTTTATTAATCGGCCGAATAACCTCCGCTAAGTCTTTTTTACACTTGTTTCTCACGGAAGTGTTACCGACCTTCACATTTTTACCCATTATTGGTTTTTTTTATGGTGATGAATCCATTTCTACCATCAAAATCACCATTAAAACACAATTAAATTCAGATTTTACAAAATAAAAAATGTAAATTTTAACTTAAATTTTCATTTTACTTTCTGAGGATTACATTTTTTAAATAAATCATATTTCTTCTGCATTGGTAACCACTCACATCGGTTAGAACCAAGTGGGAGATTTTATCCTCCAAAGTTGCGTGTGTTGGTGTATTCAAATTTGAATGTTAATATTAATTAAAATTTGAAATAATTTTATATAAATTGAATGTTAATTTTAATTAAATTTTGAAATAATATTATATAAACGATGTATGAAAGTTTAGAAAAAATGAAAATTTTTAAAATGAAAAAAATTATAATAATTTTTTTTAAATAAATAATGTTGTTGCATATATATGTAATTTTATATTTTTAAAAATCATAAATTTTGTTTAATAAGAAAAATTAAATATTATTTGATAAAAATCAATTATAAAATGAAGGTTTAAATTTTTTTGGAAATTCAAAGAGTTATAAAAAATTTAAAATAAAAAATATATAATTTGAATTATTTATCAGTATAGATCTATCTTAAAAGGGGATTTATCAAATTCCCAGAAAGATCAAATGTGTCTAGGTGCAAATCCCTTCTTTTTACAGTGTAAAAGTTAGGAAACTCATCTTAAAGCATGAAAGGAGTTACACATCCCCCTACCCACATAATGCACCTCTTTGGCTCAATTATCTAAATTATATGATTAAATAAAGTATTCAAAATAACATCAACAATTCATTAAAATTTGGAATTATTAAGAAAATTTACTCCAAAGTAAAGAATCTTTATTATACAATTAGTTTAATAAATTTATGCAATCATGTTATATTATTAGTATAGAATCATTTTTGCTTTAGATCTACAAGTGTATAGAGGGATCAAATCGCTAGAGGTACAAGCCTTTTTTAAAGTGTAAAGTTTGAGGAAAAAATTGCACCTCAAAGAATTTGATCCTTCTTGCTCTTGGTAGAACTAGAGATAATATAGATCTATACTGATTTTACTCAAATCCTCATATGTAATGCCTAATTTAATGATGGATCAACTTCATTAATTTAATTCTTTAAAGAATTTGATCCTTCTTGCTCTTGGTGGAACAAGAGATTAGATAGATTTATATTGGTTTTGCTCAAATTCCTCATATGTAATGCCTAATTTAATGATGCATAGAAAAAAGTACATCCAAGTTTCATTAATGTTTTTTAGTTTTAATTAATTTGAATATATATCTCTTTCGCTTGAACTTTTATTTACTTAATATTTTATTATTTTATTAAAGTGCAAGGTGCTCTATATTCAACACATATTTACACTTACCCCTGATATTGATTTTGAACTTTAAGTTACACTTGACATTGTTAAATTTTTGTTTACTTAATATTGTATTCTTTTATAAGTGCCATGTGTTAGTTCTATGTTGAGCATGTTCTCCCTCATACTAAGTTGTAAAAAAACCCTCTCACTATGGTTTTTTTTTGGAAAATTTAACATAAAACTTCAAAACTTCAAAACTTATTTCATAAAATTCAAATCCTTAACCACTAAAATTAGTTCAAGAGGTCAATGAATTTTCTATAAAAAAATTATTATATTTGAATTTGAAAATTTCTTAATTGTGAAAACTCCATTTTTAAAGAATTTGTTCCTTCTTATTCTTGGTAGAACCATATAAGATAGATTTATATTGGTTTGCTCAAATCCCTCATATGTAATGCCTAATTTAATGATGGATCAATTCCCATATGCATAAAAATAAGTATCCAAGGTTCATTAATTTTTTTAGTTTTAGTTAATTGGAACATATATATTTTTGGTTTAAACTTTTATTTACTTAACCCCTCATACTGGTTTTGAACTTTAGGATACAACCGACATTGTTAAATTTTTGTTTATTTAATATTGTATTATTTTATAAGTGCCATGTGTTAGTTCTAAGTTGAATTTATCATTACATTTCTCCCTCATATTAAATTGTGAAAAACCCTTCTCACTATAAAAATTTAAATGATTTTATTTTGGAAAATTTAACATAAAACTTCAAAATATTTAACCACTCAAATTACTTGAAATTAGTTCACTAAGTCAATGAATTTTCTATAAAAATATTATTATATTTAAATTTAAAAATTTCTTAATTATGAAAACTCCAATTTTAACATATCCTTTTGGATGTATAAAATTTTTGCATTTCGAAAATAACATTTTTTGAATGCATGAAAAGGTTCCCATAACAAACATTTTTTTAGCATGAGAAAATTTCTTCACATTTAGTTTTTTTTCAGCCGAAAAAAGCATATTATTCATATTCAAAATGTTAGGATATTTAGACACTTAGGAGTTAGTTAAGATCAACTTGTATAATATATCCGTTAGGGATAGTGTGTTTCTTTAGTATGCATTAGTATGCATTTGTAAATACTTAATCCGACGGTCACAATATGTTCCCGACATAGAGTGATCCGACGGCTCAACTTCTCTTAGATCAAACCTAACCTTGATCTGTGGCTTAACACTCGATTGGTATATGATCTCTATTTTAAGAGCATGGAGGGTCATTGTTTAGTTGATCGATTATGAGAAGCTCATTTGGAACTTTATTTCTTTGCATAATAAATTGTCTCGTAGAAGCTATTTGGCTGGGGCCGTGGAGTGTTTCTCTCAAGAGGGTTTAAACCACGTCAAAACAACGGTGTGTTGATCTGTGATCTGTTTGTGTGAAGTGGTTTCTCTTGGTGTTCGGTCCTTTGGTAATACCCTGTGTACTCGAACATGGTATCAGAGCTTTTATGAAGTGCCACTTCCGGTTATGATCTAGATCTTGAACTGCTGTTGCCAAAACTCGAAAGGGTTTCTAGTTCTAGTATTTTTGTGCATTTATGGGATGTGGTAGGTGTTCCATTGCGTCCGGAGCATTGTTTCCATTGGGAAATAGTTTTCGTTTGATAAAAAATGGTTCCCGGTTACTCCAGAAACACGTATTTCATCAGATTTGAAGGTATAATGTTATAGTGATGCATTTTTTTTATTTTTATTTTTATTTTTTTAAAAGGAAAAAATCTCATATTTCATCATTTTTTACTGTTAGATTTTTTTTTTGGGTTCGGATTGTTGATTTCCCGTCTATGTATGCTCTTTTCCATGCACCTTGAGCGATCTCGGCAAATCATAAACAGAAAGGGAAATGGTTTTTCTCGGCTGCGTATGCTCTTTGCCATGCACCTTGCGCGATCTTGGCAAATCAGAAACAGAGAGAAAACGTAGACTTTCCGGGCAAGCTAACAAGATCTAACTCCATAAGTGTGGAATTTTTTTTTTGTTTCGATTTGTGGTGTGTTTTGCAGGAAAAAGGGCAAGCACGTAAACCGAGCAAAAAAAAAAAACCCTTCCTCATTCCCATATTTTACATACCTTTTAATCTAGCTCACTTGGTTCAAAGTTGCTTTATTCCTTAATAGGTCTTGAGTTCACGTCTTAGGAAGTTACTTTTAAAAGAAAAAGTGCATGCAATTTCTATTTTCAAGTTATTTTATTGTAAAAGTGCATCTCACTTAAATAATAAAAAATAAAAATACAAGTGAGTCACTTAAGTTTTTTTTTATTGTTGCACTATTTAAAAGTAATATCATTGTAAAAGTGAAATCACTTATTTTACAAAAGCGGTTGACTTAAAGCAACTTTCTTGTAAAGTGATTGTCAAAAGGTTCATCCTGGGAAGAGGGGGGTTCTTTTTTTTTGTTGGACATTCTCTAGCTGCCACGTCACTATTGGGGATATCTTCAACAATTTCTTTGTTCAAGCATAACTTCATCATACAGAGTCAGTTTTCAATGCCATTTTTTTTGCAACTGCCTATTTTTTCAAGCTCTTCACATCCAGACTATTGGTTTCTACTTTTACAGCCATTAATTTATAAATATGGCTGCCCCTTGTGATATTCTACTTAATAGTTCCAACTATTTCTTATGGAAATTTCGTATGGAGGATGTTCTACGAAGTAGGGGACTTTTCAGAATTACCTCAAGGAAAGAAAAATAACCCACTGATGATGATAATAAAATAAAATGGGCAAACCGATGTGATGAAGCTCGTGGATTGATTGGGATGTCAATCTCTACTGATTTGCGATTCCACATATCTGGAATTGATGAACCTAATGCTGCTTGAGACAAGTTGGAATCTGTGTTTGGTAAACACAATGAAATTCGAGGTCACCAACTCGAAAATGAGTTGATTTCTTTAAATCCAAATGACTTTTCATGCATTCAAGATTATTTATCTAAGTACAAAACTCTTAAACTCTTATGTGCAGAATGTAAGATTGAGAGGGAAGACAAACAATGCATTTATCATATTCTTTCCAAACTTGGACCTGCATATTCTGTTTTTGTATCTACATTTTACTCCATGAAAGCATCATTGAATGCAACTAGCTATCAAGAGCCTAGTCTTGAATCATTTTGTGATTCATTGATTATAGAACAAGATAAACTCATTCATCTTGGAATAATCAACAATGCAGATACATCTGGGAAAGCCTTATTGTCCCAACAGAAAGAAAAGTCCAAGCCTCCCAAGAAACAAAATTTTCGCAATAATAAGTCAAACAAGGGTCCCAAACCCTCTCAGTCAGCTCCTTCTTTAAAAATTGACAAAGGATCCAAGCCAAAAGGCAAGAAGACTGAGCGTCATTGCAACTATTGTGAAAAGGATAATCATGATGAATCTAAGTGTTTCAAGAAGATGGCAGCCTTGGAAGCAGCAATGAAGAAGCACCACATCAGCCTAGATTCGTCTTCAAAATCTGCCTCTCATGGACATGCACTATGTGCTTCTGGTTATTCTTATAATGCATCTTCTTCTTCTACTTCAAATGAATGGCTCATTGATTCTTGAACATCTTATCATATGGCTAACGATCAAGCCATCTTTTCTAGTATGCATGAATGTAACACCAAACAAATATTTGTTGGTGATGATAGATCTCTAAGTGTTGTAGGAGCTGGAACAATTCCAGTAGATAATGGTCATTTTAGTGATGTACTATGTGTTCCAAGAATTTCCTGCAATTTGTTATCAGTCTATCAGATCACTCATTCTGGTGAAGTTAAAACTGTGACCTTTACACCTCACCAAGTTGTAATCAAGAATTTTAAAGATCCTCAACAGGTCCTAGCTACCGAAATTGTTGATGATATTACCAGGTTGTACAAGTTTAACAACTTTGGGTCATCACCTTTCCCTTCAGTTTTTGTTGCTCATAGTGATAACTTGAGCAAACTTTGGCATGAACGATTTGGTCACTTAAATTATCGCTGATTGCAACAACTATGTAAAGAAAATATGGTGACAGGTCTTTCGATGGTATCTTGCAGGGATGGTGTTTGCTCCGGTTGTGTACTCAGAAAACATCATCGGGACAGTTTTGACAAATGTGCCTCTTGGCATGCCTCGGTTCTCTTGGAGCTTGTGCATAGTGACTTGTGTGGTCCTCTTCCATCTGCTTCCTTTTCTGGTTTCAAATATTTCTTAGCTTTCATTGATGATTACACCAGACGCATTTGGGTTTATTTCCTAAAACTTAAGAGCGAAGTATTTAACATGTTCTTGGCCTACAAGGCCCTTGTGGCCCTTGTGGAAAAACAATCTGGTCACCAAATTATTAAGTTAAGATCTGACAATGGAGGAGAATATTTTAACAATAAGTTCACTACTTTCTACACTGAACAAGGCATCCAACAACAACACACTGTTCCATATACACCACAACAAAATGGTGTAGCTGAGCAGAAGAACCGCACTTTAAAAGAAATGGCTAATTGTATGATCCAATCTAAGGGACTAAGTCTTCAATTTTGGGCTAAAGCCATTAATTGTGCAAATTACATAGTTAATCGCACCCCCACTAAAGCATTACAAGGTATAACACCGGAAGAAGCATGGAGTAAAACTAAACCTGATGTAAGTCACTTCTGTGTGTTTGGTAGTGAAGCATGGGCCCACATTCCGGATGAAAAATGGAAAGCATTGCAGCCTAAAAGTGAAAAGTGCATATTTGTTGGATATTCTGAAGATGTAAAAGGTTATAGACTTGTTCAACCACATTCTCATGATATAATCGTTAGAAGAGATGTTAAATTTGATGAAAATATCTTGGCCTGTGAGCCTAACTCGACGATTGTGCCATCTTTGGCCTGCGAGCCTGATTCGGCGTTTGTGCCTTCTTCTTCTTCTTCCAACTTCCTTGACAGGTTTCCAACTCCAGTTTCTGATGATGACATTGAGGATGAAAATCCACCTCCGCCTGCTCATGTTCCTCCAATTGCACCAGCACAAGTGCTTCCTCGATGGGTCCGTTCAACATGTGAAGCAGCTGGTGATCTTGCCGATGATCCTAGAGATCAATGACGAACACGTTCTCAGTTTCAGCGAGCGAGAATCATGATCCAAAAACTTTTGCAGAAGCTTCAGGGAATCCAGATTGGGATGCAGCCATGGATGAAGAATATCGTTCCTCAATGGCGAACGATACTTGGGATCTTGTACCTCTTCCAAAAGGAAGAAAACTTGTCAGATGTAAATGGGTCTACAGAACTAAGTATGCATCATATGGAAGTGTTGAAAGACTTAAGGCAAGTTTAGTTGCCAAAGGTTTTTCCCAAGTTGAAGGGATTGACTACAATGCAACCTTTGCTCCCGTCGCAAAAATGAACTCCATCCGCCTTGTTCTTTCCCTTGCAGCCTTACACAGCTGGGAAGTCCATCAAATGGATGTCAAGTCTGCCTTCTTACATGGTGATTTACAGGAGAAAATTTACATGGAACAACCTCCTGGCTATGTTCAGAATAACTCTAGCCTTCTCTACTGCATTAAGAAATCCTTATATGGCCTTAAGCAAGCTCCTAGAGCTTGGTATGCCAAAATGGATAACTTTCTCCTTGACACTGGTTTTTTTAGATGCCATTCTGACCCCAATGTCTATACCAAGAAAGTAGGAAACCATCTCATCATACTTGTTCTATATGTTGATGACCTTATTCTTACTGGTAGTGACCCTAAGCTTATAACCCATGTGAAATCCAGTCTTAAACAAAATTTTGAAATGTTGGACTTAGGACATTTGCATTATTTTCTTGGTCTCCAAGTCTTTAAAACCAAAGAAGGAATCTTTCTTTCTCAGTCTAAGTATGCTTGTGACCTTCTTCGTCGCTTTCACATGGAAGATTCCATACCAGCCCCTTCTCCCTTCCAATATGGAGTCAAACTTTCTGCCACTTGTACTTCACCTGAAGTCGATGCCGCCTTGTATCGTCAGCTTGTTGGTAGTCTCTTATACTTGACTCATTCCCGTCCTGACCTTTCCTTTGCCATTGGTCGTGTTTCCCGTTATATGTAGACACCTCATGAAAGTCACTGGAAAGCAGCTAAAAGAATACTTCGATATATTCGAGGTACAGTTCAGTTTGGGATTCATTACAGTATAGGGGGGAAACCTTTGTTGGTTGGTTTCACTGATTCAGATTGGGCTGGCGATATTGATGATCGAAAGTCTACTGTAGGTGATGTTTTCATTCTGGGATCTGGGCCTATTACTTGGGCTTGTAAGAAACAACAAGCTCTTGCTCTTTCTTCAGCAGAGGCAGAATATCGAGTAGCAGTTAATGCCAGTCAGGAAGCTTTATGGCTTCGAAAAATCCTTTCAGAGTTTGGATTCGAACAGCAGCAGCCTACTCCACTTTGGTGCGACAATCAAAGTGCCATCAAGCTTGCCAAAGATCCAGTTCTACATCAACGCAACAAACACATTGAGCTACATATGCACTTCATCAGAAATCTTGTTCATGATCGGGTTCTTGAAGTGCTCTTTTTCCCTACAGATGATCAAGTTGCAGACATCTTCACCAAGTCTCTTACAGAAGTGAAGTTTTCTAAACTTCGATCTATGTTAGGAGTTCAAGAACTTGGCATTAAGGGGGGATAGGATCTAATTCCTCCTTCCTTCTCCTAATAGTGTCACTTTTGTAAATCCTTCAATCTTATCCCAAGTTGTTCTTAAGGGGGGATGTTAGGATATTTAGACACTTAGGAGTTAGTTAAGATCAACTTGTGTAATATATCCATTAGGGATAGTGTGTTTCTTTAGTATGCATTAGTATGCATTTGTAAATACTTAATCCGACGGTCACAATATGTTCCCGACATAGAGTGATCCAACGGCTCAACTTCTCTTAGATCAAACCTAACCTTGATCCGTGGCTTAACACCCGATTGGTCCATGATCTCTATTTTAAGAGCATGGAGGGTCATTGTTTAGTTGATTGATTATGAGAAACTCATTTGTAACTTTCTTTCTTTGCATAATAAATTGTCCCGTAGAAGCTATTTGGTGGGGGCCATGGAGTGTTTCCCTCAAGAGGGTTTAAACCACGTCAAAACATCGGTGTGTTGATCTGTGATCTGTTTGTGTGAAGTGGTTACTCTTGGTGTTCGGTCCTTTGGTAGTACCCTGTGTACCTGAACACAAATAAGTGAATCAAATAATACATAACAATTCAGATTGACAGTCATAGATGACTATCGAAATATACTAACATATATCCTTCGAGTCCACGATACTGCAAATGCTAAAAAGTAATACATAGCAACCATATATCTCCATCGAACCAGTTTATGAGTATTTACTAAAGATAACAAAAAAATCCAAAAAGAAATAAACAAAGCAACTTTGCAAAGAAATCCAAGGAACCACAATCTAGAATTCTTCCCAAATGATGACTCCTTCAACACCTTCCAAAGCTTGCTTTGATAACTTGTCAGCAAATGAGTTGTATTGTCGATAGATGTGATCGAAAGTGATATTCCTGAACTAGCTAATTTCCATCTTGATTATAGAACACTAGTGAAAGAGAGAGGTGACCTTTAGATTATAATCATCACTAGCCCATTTTATTATCACCCGTGAATCCCCAAAAACTTTAAGTTCATCAATACCAAAAAGGTTTTCCACTTTTAGAACACGCCACAGAGCTAGTAATTCTACCTTCATATTTGTACCAGTACCGCAATTTAATTTGAAAGTAAAATTGTGGTCACTATTTAAATAAATAACTCCTCCAACTGCACATTAACCATTTGTAGTTGCAACATCGAAAAAAGCAAAAGCACTTACAAATTGAAAATTGCCAATGCTCACCTTCTGAACCTTCGGGACAACACCCTCAATACAATAATATTTCGCTAACTTTAAGATCTGAATACAAATATTTTGTATGCATGGTGGCTGGTCTTCAAAGACAGTTTTTTTTCTTGCATTCCATATTGTCCATGATATAATAGCTGGGAGAGAAAGATAAGATCTCCACTTTCTGTGCCACTGAGACAACATAAATCAAAATTTTTAAAACCCCAATTCTAATCAATGTTCAGTGAAGACATATTCAAATTCCAAACTTTCCTGGTAACCTCGCAACATTCTAATATATGTTTGGTAGATTCTGAGTTGTTTTTGCATAGGAGGTATATATTTGACAGAGTCCATCCTCTCCTGACAAGATTGTCCCAGGTCTTTAAACCCTCTTGTAGCGAGAACCACATAAAGCATTTCATTTTTAGTGGTATATGCCATTTCCAAAGACTTTTGTACCACCAATTCCGCACCATTTGACAACTATTTTTTATAATAGTAAGATAAGTAGTTTTGGTTGTGATGATACGTGTGGCAGGATTGGACTTCCAAATAAGCAAATGCTTGTCGTGAGTTATTCTACACCCCGGAGAGTTTAAATTTTAATAAAAATGTTCCATTCAGTAGCTGCACACCCAATTAACCCCAAATATTTGGCAGAAAGCCAGTAAGAAAAATTCTCTGTCCTACTTGTCGATTTCTTAAAATGAGTAGGTTTAGTGCAGCCACAATTTCTCAAATAGTTAAATATATCATCATAAAGTTTGTAATTATCTTCCATGCCCAAAATTGAATCGATACCAATTAATATATCTTATCCATTCCCTACCTACCAAGATCTTTTGCAAACCAATTACGAACTTTTATGAAACCAATCCAAACAATAAAAGTTTTTAATTTTTTCTTTGGGTTCCTCACCCAAGCTATAATACTTCCTTTGATATACTTTTCGTAATATAAAACCTTTGACCAAACATTGTTACCAAATAAACCTCTCGAGAAGCTCTTAAGTCTGAGTGCATAACTCAGAATAAGTAAATCATACCGTTATGTTAGGAAAGCGGTTAAACATTCTCATTTTTCAATATTAATATATGTAATGTTATTATTCTAAATTATTTTGGTCAAACTTTAACGAGTAAAACAAATTTTTTCCGATCAAATTTTAAGTAGAAAAACGAATTTGATGATTTCGAGTAACTAAAAAAATCCAATACATTAAATTAATGAATTACAAAATGGTTTTTTTCTCTTAGTGCATAGCAAGAAGAAAGTGTATAATTTTTAGAGTAAAATAAATTAAAATTACAAATTAAAAAATGAATAAAAAAAATATGTTGATGGAAAAATTATTCAAAGACTTTTTAAAAATTGCAATTTAATAAAAGCATTGAAATTATAGGAAAAAATTTAATATTAAATATCGTTTAATATTTATTTATTTATTTAAAAAAATAACGTTATTGAATTAATAAAATTAATATTTCTTTGAAAAACAATAATATATAAATATTAAAAACAACTAATTATACATGTTAAAATGTTTTTTTTAAAACACAAAATACAAATTTATTGTATATTACATTACAAAAATAATTATCACAAAACTATTCAAATTTGTTACATATAAATTAAAAAAACTTTAAAACCGTTTTTTATATATTATTATTACTAAGCTCATTGTTCATTGCAAAAATTAACATCACTATAGGTTAAATCCACATTTAATCAACTATGTTAACATTTACTAAGAAAGAATTTGCTCAAATTTCTAAACATAAACAAAATATACACATGGCTTACTCACCACATAAAATCAAACAATTACATAAAATAAAAAAATAACAATAATAATTGAAGAACACATACTTTAAAAGTTGGATGGTGAGTAAAGCAATTACATAAAGTAAAAAATGACAATAATAATTGAAGAACACATACTTTAAGAGTTGGATGGTGAGCAAAGTAATTTCTTAATTGAAGTAAAGGTTTTCTAAATTATATAATTTCAAAAATAAAAATAATATTTGAAGAACATATACTTTAGCATATCGATAGTGAGTTAAGTAATGTTTTAATTCAGAATAAAAATGTAGAAGTTGTTAATAATTATATGGTGTAGTCTAAATATTATAAGTTTTCAACTTTTTTTGACTATATTTTTCTTTTCAAGTTGGAAGTATTTAAAAATTCTTAGAATCACATATATTAGTTATGAAAATCGACCAAAACTCACAGTAAAATCCAAAACATAGAATAAATAGACTACATAATTATATTATGAAAGTTGGTTATAATTATATTATGATATTTAAAAATTGATAACCTATAGATTTTTTTTGTAATTTTTGTTATATATAAATAAAATTATTTTAAATTATATTAAAAGATATATATTATAATAATTTAAAATGTATTAGTTCTTTAAGTAAAACTATATAATAATTTAAAATTTATTAGTTATTTAAGTAAAACTATATAAACATGTGAGTGGTGTGAAGGGTACATACATTTCTATAGACTTTAGTTACATTGTTGAATAGAAGGGTCCTTGTCCCATAAACAAAGGGATCTCATACACCAAATTGGTGTCTAGATTATGATCTTAAAACTAAATTATTATTATTATAATATATTAAGATATTTAAAAAGTTAATAATTTGTAGAATTTTTTTTGTCTTTTAATTATTTATATATATATATATATAAATTTGTTTAAAATATATAAGTAAAATTATATAATTTTTTATTTATAAAAATTGTATATTTATTATCTGAGTGGGTGATATTGACAGACCTTGAGATCTTCGTGCAACTTTTAAAAAGTCTAAGTCAATTTGAGTGGTTGATGTTGACCGACCTTGAGATCTTCGTGCAACTTTAAAAAAGTCTAAGTCAATTTGAGTGGTTGATGTTGACAGACCTTGAGATCTTCGTGCAACTTTAAAAATATCTAAGTCATTGAAACAAAGTGATTCGTGAGAAGAGTTTGAGTAACGCAATACATGAAAATGTATTCTTCCAAACTAAAACCATTCCATCATTAAATGGAAAATGCAAAACGCTATTAAAACACAAGCATAACACACAGACAAAGTGACAGTATGGGCCTACCAAGATGGTATGCTATCGAAACACAAACATTACACACACGCAAAGGAGAAGCTCATATAAATAAGACATTCCCATAACCTGCCACTGAAATGCGTTTGAAACACAAATAATTGATATACTTTGTAAATTTGTTTTTATGAAAAAACTTTCAAAAGAGAATATTCTGAACGACATGGCAGTGGGCCGATAGTTTCTCTAAAACATCGGTAATTGATAAAAGTTATAGCATTCAGCCACTGTGTATTGTTGTTCCTGCTTTAGATGAGTGACTTGCAGAGATGTACAGGTTTTCAACCTTGCACCTTTTGCCTGTCATGGCAGAGAACTATCTATGAAACATGTAACTGTTTTGGAATAGTTTATAGGTATATGGCATAGCAGTGGGACACTTGGTTTCTTCAAAAATTAGGTAAATGATAAAGTTATAGAAGTTCACCACTATGTAATTGTTCCTGCTTTGGATGGGTGATATTCAGAGATGTACAGGTTTTCAACCCTGCACCTTTTACCTGCCATGCGTTTCACTTTATTAGTCATATTTTTTATTTTTGACATTATGGGTTTTTATATTTTCCATTCCAACAAATTTTTGTTTAAATTTTTTGTAACCAGTATCATCCGGAAGATCTGAAATTCAATTATCATTCCTATAATTAAGAAAGAATATTGATTAAGAAAGAATATTGTTTAGGGTCTGACAAAAATGCAACAAATGAATGGAGTAGATGAAGTAACAAGTAGGATCGACATAAAATAAATTGTTTAAGAAAATTCCACTGTAGCTAGAAAGACATCTTGAGATACAAGAGAGTACATTCACTTCAGAAAAAGAAAATAAAATAAAGTACTTATTTAATACAATTTTTGCAACCCCAAAGGTGACCATGGGTTTACTTACCTAATTTGGTTCCAACTAAAATAACTGGCACAGGAGGACAATAAAATAATGTCTTGAAGAAAATATTTCCCTGCACTGGATTAGGATTATTTCTGGATAACAACAACAAAACAATAACTTATTTTCTTGATGTTATATAACATGGCTGTAAAATGGTATAGAAAATTGATATCACTACCTTTTTAAAACATTTTCATAACTAACCAGATTAATTAATAAAAATGCCAAGAAAAACACATCCACTCCTTTGTAACTAAGTGGAAGTGGCCTCAGCATGTTGTAATCCTCGACCTGGAAAGCCAAATATCAAAAGCTATCCTCAAACATATGACATATAAAATGATTCAAAATCATACATCGTTAATCACAATAAGCAAGAAAGTGCATAAGCAAGACAGTGTGCAAATGAATAGGGATGAACTGTTTCCACGGAGAGTCTTGAAACCAAAACATGAAAACTGTATTGTTGAAGATGTAGGCATGAATTGCAATTAGTCTGGTGGGTTAACTCAAGTGGTTGAGAGCTGTAACTTGTAAGCATAAGTTATTGGGGTCAAATCCCCCGCTAACTATGCATAGATATTTAAAGACCTCACTTGTGAAAAAATATATTGCTATAAATGAATTTTCAATATGATAAGAATTTTCAATAATAAAAGTTTAAAATGTCAATATGATAAGAATTTTCAATAATAATCCATTTCAAAATACACCCATGATATTAGATATTACAAAACTCCATTGATTCTTGTAGAGTTGACAGGTTTCTTGGTTTGTCAGCCATGAAATTGGGTCCCAAAAAACATTCTATGTTTTTATCTTTTATAGATAGCAGATTGATACAGACTGGCAAGACAGACTATAATTCAATTTGACTAGCATTTGGCTCACTAGTGCAAGGTATACTAGCAAATCAAACTAGCAAATATGAATCAAGGCTGAGTCAGACTCAGGAGAGCTGACTTAGCTCAAGTTTCCTCAAAGAGTAGACTCAACTTGGAATCAAACCGATAACACTCAAATTTACTACGTTGCACATAGGAAAGTTGTAGTTTTTCAAAGACCATGGTAGAAGCACATATCTCACTCTACTAAATCAACTCGTTTAAGCATTGTTTACAAGGAATGATGGTTTTTTTGGAAACTTATAGTAGGGAACTTGTTGCCTGTGCAGCAAATAAGCATGCAGGTTTTCCCACATTACCATCCCCAACTGTCACGTATTTTATATTATTTTATAAATATAGAAGTATTCATCGCTATAGTTAAGTAGTAAACAGTTCAAAATTGCAATATTTCCAATGTCCTTTTCTATCAGTTAGTTTAAACACAACCCTTTAACTTATGAAGCTTCATCGTCCGTGTCAATCACAGACATTGCAACAAAGCCCATTGCCCTGTTGTCTGTATGAACTTAACTCGAGTTACCGAGCTTTCTTGAGCTTTCCTCAATATTTGAGCATCAGGGTGCCTGAGCTTATCTGGATTGCTGATTTTTTTTATTCAACTGTTATGGAGTAAGATCAAAGGTTGACTTTTTTCCTTTCTGGTTAATTGGATGGAGAGAATCAGCAATCGAAATAAGGATCCCCTTGCGTCAAACACACAAAAATAAACTTCAAACTTTGAAAATTTGCAAAGCATAGCCAACAGAAAAAACACCAGGAATAGAATCTGGCCGAAAAGAAAATCAGCTCAAAACACCATAAAACGACCAAATTTAATAAAGATTTACAATTTTACACATTTCAAAAGATTATATAGCTTAAGAACCTAATTAGACAACACCGAGAGCAAATAATGAATTTGAGACATCATAACAAGAATAAGATACCACAAGACCAAAAAAATTAAATTCAAACAACAAAATAAAAATGTGACACACACAGACTTCTTACTTCGAGAAGTTTATGACTGAAAATAGTTTCAAAAACTGAATAGAAACAATAGTAGTTTTTAACTTAAAAGCCCCCAATTTAACGTCATAAACATATATCTTTAGCAATGTGTTAGCACTTGGCGCAAGGCGGGTCGGTTGGACCCTCTTGCTTAACAATTACACACAACAACACACGATTTGTTCACATAGACAGGATGTGAACTGAATGCTAGAAGTTGGCTTCTATTAAACTGAATCAAATTACAATGCGAAATTCAAAGCAAAATGAACTAGTCGGCCTTAGCCTATGACAATATACAGAAATGAAACTCTGTCTCTAAGTGTGTTCTCGGCTGTGTGCGATCCTCCTCCCTCTCACGGCCTCTGCTGAATGAAAGCACTCAATGAGGAATGGATTCAAATCCATTCCTCATTGAGCGCTTTTATTCAGCAGAGGCCGTGAGAGGGAGGAGGATCGCACACAGCCGAGAACACACTTAGGAATCCATTCCTCATTGAGCGCTTTCATTCAGTAGAGGCCGTGAGAGGGAGGAGGATCGCACACAGCCGAGAACACACTTAGAGATAGAGTTTCATTTCTGTATATTGTCACAGGCTAAGGCCGACTAGTTCATTTTGCTTTGTATTTCGCATTGAATCCATTCCTCATTGAGCGCTTTCATTCAGCAGAGGCTGTGAGAGGGAGGGGGATCACACACAACCGAGAACACACTTAGAGACAGAGTTTCATTTCTGTATATTGTAACAGGTTAAGGCCAACTAGTTCATTTTGCTTTTTATTTCGCATTGTAATTTGATTTAGTTTAATAGAAGCCAACTTCTAGCATTTAGTTCACATCCAATCTGTGTGAGAAACTCGTGTGTTGTTGTGTGTCCTTGTTAAGCAAGAGGGTCCGACCCACCCGCCTTGTGCCAAGTGGTAGACCAAGTAGCCATAGAAAATAATATGCAGTTGAAGAAATTAGACAAGAAAGAAAACAATGGAAAACACATCAAATGTACATAGAGATTTATTTGATAAAACCCAATCCTCAAGAGGGAAACATCTACCTAGTAATGGTATCGGTTCTCTTATTTTTCAAACATGAAGATTACAACAGCCTTTTCTCCTCAACTCTGATTGATCTTTACCTTCCCTAGAATAAGAAATTGTCACGAGTTTCCAACACAATGAAAGAAATTCGGTTTCCAACACAATGCAAGAAATTTTAGGACAGAAAAATACAAATTTAATGTCAAAACTTACAAAGAATATCGCAAAGACGCAAGCTTTCAACAACGATACCTAAAGCAACAATGCCTAAAATGAATAGTAGTAGTTTGGCCAAATAGCTGATTATAATGCTAAAAAAACAGGTGGAATTTTTTTGACAGAAAACACTAGTTCAAAGTTTGAGAAGGATTTTAGAGCATACTTAGTTGGGAACAACATCTAGAAACTGCATAACATTTTTGGTCTGTCTCTTATTTAGCAACTGCAATCAGAACTATTCATTGTCGGTACTGCCACATGAATAATTTTTCAAATAGAGATGGAAGTGAGAATTAATTTCAGAAATAACAAGCAAAATTAATTTAAAAGATAAAGCTAACCCACTAACCCTTCTCCAAGTTTGTACAATGTCATTTTTCCCAATTCAAAGGCTTCACATTTCTTGTCGAATTAATGGTCGACCAGAAAGTCATTTTTTTTTTTAATTTCAAAGCCCTGGTTTATTATTGTTTGAAAATAAATTATTACAACAATTGGGGCAATTCCAGCTCAAACCATCCTAATATTTATCTAAACCTGTGTGCAGGGAATTAAGCAAAATCGTTGGATTCTCTTTACCTTCTCTGAATCGATGCATCTGGAGAAAATCATCTCGGTTTTCTAGGAATTCAAGAAGGGGTCTTTATTTTTGATGCATTGGCATATCAATTTTGATCCTCTGAAAGAGTTTCAAGCTGTGCGCCACCTGTGGATGATCATACTGGGGTTTCCCATAGAGCTGTGGTTAGAGGAGGTTATCATTGGTCTGGTGAATGTGGTGGGGAGGTATGTTAGGCTGGACAAGCAAAATTTGTTTGGCATGGACCGTAGGTATGCCAAGGTCATGGTAGAAATTGATGTGAGGAATGGTCTACTTGCTGAAGTGGATATTGCGTGGGGTTCTAGGGTTTGGAGGAAAATGCTCGATTTCTTCAAGATCTCTTTTCGGTGTTTTACCTGCCATCAAGTCGGTCATGTTCAGGTGGCTTGCCCTTATAAGAGGAAGCAGATTGTGTTTTCTCCGACGGCTGGAATTGCATCCCCCACATCTGGTGCACATTAGGTTTCTGCTGAAATTTCAGGTAAGTCTGATGATAATACCCCAAACCCTTATTCTGACCTTACTTCAGATGAACTAGCTTTTATTGAAAAGTCTAAAAATGTTTTGTCTAGCCGCATTTTTATGGGGGAAATCAAATTGAGGCATGATCTTGTTACGGGGTTACTGGTAGAAAATATTGAAAATCATCCTCTGCCCTCTAAAGTTAGTCATAATTTAGCAAGTGAATTGGAGAATGAATCCTTCGTATTTGATTCTAAACCGATTCTTGAGGTTGTTGGTCAATCAAACCCTATCCACATCCATTCTTCAAACCCTAGCAGTGATAGTATTGTGCATTTTTTGGGTTTTGAGGTGGGTATTGCTCCTAGAAATCCTGTGTGCATTGATCCGGGTCCCTGACTGGAAGCTGGTGGTGAAACACATCTTGTTTCTGATTCTCTCAAACAACATGATCTTTCTTCTGAGGTCTTAGTTTCTGCTGACAACTCCATTTTAGCGGAGAGTGGTTATCTCATTTCTGAGAAAGGGGAGGAATTTCCTCCACTCCCTACATACCCTAAGAATCTGGTTAGTGGGTCTTCGGCCAACCCTGTTCATTCTCTTAAATTCCAAAATGTCACCATAAGACGTGGTAGAAAAAAGAAGAATTTAGACAAGGCTAATCATTTGGATTTGGATTCTTTTTCTCCTGTTTCAAAAATACTGGAAGAAGCTGGTGGTGAAGGAACTGGTTTTTCTTTGGGGCTTAGAGCGGTGTCCCCCTCGGTGGATGTTTCTTAATGTCTGTTCTTTCCCTAAATGTGTGTAAATTGGGTAAGGTATCCCGGGCTTAGGCCTTATCCAATCTATTTAGTGCTACTAGCCCTACAATTGTACTGATCTAGGAGACCATGTGTGATGACTCCTTTGCTATCTCCAAACTTTGTAAGATTTTTCCTTCTTGGGAAGTTGCTGCTGTTAGCTCTTGTGGTTTTTTAGGGGGACTTGCTGCTGCATGGAATCCTGCTTTATTTGATTTCAAGGTTTTTCATACACCTTGGGGTATTTTGCTCAAAGGGTCTTTCTGTGGCTTTCATCAATCCCTATCTATCCTTAATTGCTATGCCCCATATAGGGAGAGACAGAGGTATTGGGTTTCTCTTTATGATTCAGGCCTTCTGAACTTGCCCGATTTGATTATTGCAGGAGACCTAAACTACACCTGTAAAGCTTCAGAAATATGGGGTTCCTCATCTAGGTTGGATGATCTTGCTGATTTTTTCAACAATCTGTTTGTAGATACAGATTTTATTGATGTGGAGCCACACAAACTAGTTCCTACTTGGACTAATGGGAGATTTGGGACTGATGGAGTCCATAAGAGATTGGATATATTTCTTGTAAAAGCTGAGTTGCTGGGGCTATTTCAGAAGTATCGGTCTTGGGTTTATGATCATAAGTTCTCAGATCACTAGACCATCTTTCTGCAGCTGGAGGAATATGGGCATAAACCTCCATCCCCCTTCAAATTCAACGCTTCATGGCTAGGTGATGATAAGTTTTGTAGTATGGTTAGATCTTTTTGGAGGGACTGTAGTGATTATGATACTAATCCAATGTTGAATTTCTGTTATAAATTGAAGGATTTAAAGGAGGCTGTCACTAAATGGATTAAAGACAGAAAAAAGGTTGATAAAATGGAACTTTCTCTTTTAGAAAGGAAGATTCAAGAATCATATGTCGCTAATATACATAATTCTCTGTCTTATGAATCTTTTGAAGCTCTGAAAATATATGAACAGAAAAAGGAAGCTATTTTACTAGAAGATGAAAAAGAATGGCGACTCAAAAGTCGAGCCATATGGATTTCACATGGGGACAAAAATTCGAAGTTCTTTCATTCTTTTGCATCTGCAAGAAGGAATGTGAAATACATATGGGAAATTATTGATGAGTAGGGTCAACAAGTTTCTGGTCTTGAGGACATTAAAGCTGAAGCAACTTCCTTCTTTGGTAACATTTATAGAGACCCTGATGATTACAGTATACAAGATCAGATAAAAGTGGCTTCTCTCTATCCGAGATTCATAAATGAGCAGGAAGAAGGTTGTCTCCAATAAGAGGTCTCATTGGAAGAGATTGAGCATACTTTAAATTTTTTTGCAAAAGACAAAAGCCCCGACCCTGATGGTTGGACGGTGGAGCTTTATCTTCATTTCTTTGATATTTTTGGTCATGAAATTATGGAATTGGTGAACTTTTCTAGAACAAATGGATACATTCTAGGTGGACTTAATTATACCTTTGTTACCTTGATTCCCAAAAAGAACAAACCACTTTCTTTTGGTGATTATCGGCCGATTGCCTTGTGTAACCTATTATACAAGCTCATCTCAAAGATTCTTGTTGACAGATTGAAACAAGTTTTATCTGAATACATCTCTGAAGAGCAATTTGGTTTTTTAGCTGGGAGACAGATTCACGATGCTATTTGGATTGCTCAAGAACTGATGCATAGCATAAAGATCAAAAAGAAAAAAAGCACTCTTGCTCAAAATGGATTTGGAAAAAGCCTATGATAGAGTTAATTGGTCTTTCCTTCGCTTGATTCTTATCAGAATTGGGGTTCCATCTGTGGTGATTAATTGGATAATGGCATGTATCTCATCGATGAATATTGCAGTGCTTGTAAATGGTTCTCCGCCAAATTTCTTCAACTGTTCTCGAGGGATTAGACAAGGGTGTTCTCTTTCACCCCTACTCTTCATTTTAGTTATGGATGGATTCAGCATATTAGTTAAACAAGCTTTGGACAAAGGTCAGATTTCAGGTATCAGAATGTCAATGGATTGTGTGATCACTCACATTTTGTTTGCAGATGATGTATTAGTGGCCGGTTTGGATACTGTGGATGAGTGGAGAATATATAGTGATATTATTCATACTTTTTGCAAAGCCTCGGGATTGAAGGTTAGCTCTACAAAATCCAAATTTTATCATTTCTCTATGAATGATGATCATCTTAGAAATATTTGCACAATGCTCCCTTACAAATGTTTCCCCTTGGATCAAGATTTCAAATATACGGGTTTTAATCTAAAACCGAACAATTATCTTATTAAAGATTGGTTCTGGCTCTTAAGGAAAATCGATGCTCGTATTGCCCATTGGTCCTATCGACTATTATCTATTGGTGGCAAACTTATTCTTGTAAAATCTGTTCTTTCCAGCATTCTAGTATACTGGTTTTCTTTACTTGAAGTTCCAGTTTTTATCATTAAAGCAATCAAGTGCTGTGTCTTTAATTTCCTATGGTCAGGGAATGCAGCTAGTGCAAAAATTCCGATGGTTGCTATTGAGACATTATCTAGACCATTTAGATTTGGAGGTTGGGGCATTAATGATCTTGAGGCTTTGAATTCTTCTCTTAGATCATGTGGAGGGGGATCTTTGGTCAAACTCTCTGGTCCATGCTTATTTTTAGCAAATATATTAAGATGGACATATACGATTGGATTAGAAATCCAAAGCTGGTCAGCTGGAATTTTTCCCCTATTTGACGGGGCTTTATGAAGGTTTTCCATTGGATAAAAGATGATCTCATTTAAAAGGTGGGCTCTGGTTCGAGGATTCGGGTTGGTGTAGACTTCATCATTGGGATGGATGAAGATTTCGGTATACCTTCTATCATTATTCAGTATCTTCAGGTTTTAGGTTTGACTACTTTAAACAAGATACAGGTGCACAGTAATGGTGTCATTGGGAAAGCTTTTTGGATGACTACTAGTGAGCTTGGTCTCTCTGGTTTCTTAGCTCGAACTTGGGATATGTATACAATGAAGCTGTGTGCAACTGGTGTCAATTTGCACCATGGAACAGATCAACTCTTTTGGGGAGGAAACCCTTCTACTGGACAAGTGACCATCAAATGTGCATATCAGAGAATCATTCAAGACAAATACATTTTCCCTCAAGATTGGTGGTACAAGAGGCTATGGAAATGGTCTATTCCATTAAAATTGAAATTTTTTACTTGGTTAGTCTTGCAAGACAAACTGAAAACATTGGAAAACCTAGGCAAGCACGGATGGATTGGTCCCAGTGTCTGTAGTCTCTGCTTCAATGCTACTGAAACAAATCAACACTTATTCGTCAATTGCCATTTCACTCAAAATTGCTGGGAATTTGTCGTCAAAAGTCTGAATATTAATCAACAGTGGGATGTTGGAGATTATAATGCTTGTCTCTTAAACTGGTATAGGAATTGCAAGCAACATTTCAATATTGCCATTTGCATTTCTTGGGCAATATGGTTCACTAGAAATTGTGTTATTTTTATAAATGTTCCTCCAGATGTCAGGCATTGCAGTATGACTGCACTAAAAATGTTTACATCATATGCTAGTGATAATCAGAAATTGAAGATTGACAAAGTTAGCCAATTCTCTCTCATAGTTGATCGGCCTATTCTTTTCTTCGATGGAGCAGCTTCGTATGGGATGTGCACAGTGGGGGGTGTTATATATCTGAATGAAGCTCACTTTTTTACTGTTAGGCTTAACTGTGGTTCTGGAAGCAACATGAAAGCTGAGCTTATGGCCCTTTGGTGTGTTTTAAAAGTTGCAAACATTTTTGGTTTGTTTAATATCAAGGTTTATGGTGATTCACAGGTCACAATCAAGTGGGCTTCAGGTGAATTCAAGCTGAATGTTATGAATTTGAGACATTGGGCTTCCCGCACTATTTTTGAGATTGAAAAACAATAGAATATTATTTTTGAACATATTTATAGAGAGCACAATTCTCTTACAGATAAATTATCCAAGCAGGTTCTGTCAGGATTGGAGGGGCACTTGATATGGTAAGAATGGTATGACAACTCTATTCTGGATAGTGGATCCACTTTCTTTTTTGATTAAGGACTAGTTCGGTTATTGCTTCAGTTGGTTACCTGTCTCATAGGGTATTAGATGTTTTGTTGGTAGTTTTTGGCAATCTGAACTTATGAGGTTCTCATGATTTTGGGATGCATCTTGAAGTCATCTTGGTTAATCTTCTGTATGTATTTTATCAAGAATCAAGAACATCATTGTACTATTTGATTCTATTTTGAATATCAATAGTAGTTTTTTTCGTTGGAAAAAAAATTAAGCAAAATAACCGTCAAATTACAGAGACAAAATTCAAAAGGAAGAGACATTAGAGAAAAACACAACCAATAATGCAAACGAAAAATGTGCTCATGCCTGAACGGGTTTCCAAATTTGAACTCGAGACCTCTTTCCACATGAAGAGTCGAGTGGCCTACACACTCCATGGTGAATAATCCTTTCTGTAAGTTGCTTGTATGGGTGAATAATCTTCTTCCTTACCTCCAGTATTCATGTACTGGAAAATGCCGAGATTTTGGGCTAGGGGATTTGGATGTAGTGATTCCACACCTCAATTAAATCTCCAACATGGGTCGTAAGCGTTTCAAGGTTTCCATCTTAAGAGTCATAATCTTATCTAGTAAAATGTTTGAAGGTTTCATATTGCAGTGAAATGTTGGAACATTTCAAACTGCAATGAAAACTTCTCCAACATGGGTGAATGAACACTGGATGATGTTTCTAGAAAATGCCTTTCTGAAAGGTACAATGCATGCATGTATACAAACTTTTAATAGAATGATTTGATACGAATAGGGAATCGTATTTGGTTGAAAGTTGCAGAGGTTGAAGTTTGGACATCTGTATTCATAAAATCCATGTGTAGGATAATAATGTCAGACTAATATTTTTCAAACTTTGCAAAGTAATTTTGTATTTTATTTTCTAATTTCTGGTAATATTTTTAATATTAAAAAAAGTCAATTTTTAATCATTGTTGATATTGAAAAAAACTTTAATTAAAAATATTAAAAATAATATTATTTTATTTAACTTTATAAAATATGATGTTTTGTAATGTAGTATTGTTAAATTAATTCCAAATAGCCAAACATATAGTATCTCCCTATAGGAGGGACTAAAAACCAAACAAATTAGATAACTCTTGAACTTTTAATTAAAACACAAAACAAAATTAATATTTATAATATCTTGATTTGACTTAATATATCAAATTATATTTTGATATATAATTTGAATATATATATATATATATATATATATTTATAATAAATATTTTTATTTAAAATATTAATTAAATAAATATAAAAAATGAAAGTGTTGAAAATTGTTTTTTAATCCGTCATTAATACATTTATATTTACTGAAGGTTGAAAATGAGTTTAAATAAGATTATTAGGGCATTTTTGTCATAGTGCAAGTCAATATGGAGACTTACTTATGGTTGCAATTTACAACACTTTTATATGTGGAACTAATCCATCTTATCTTAAATTATATTTACATAAATTAATAGAAAGTGAATGATTTTTTTTTTTTGTAATTAGGGGAATCTGGTCTGCTACTACTATACCTCTAGGTGCACCCACACAACCCACAAGCATAGGGCACAGGTAAGCCGAGGTGATTTGAACTCATGATCTCCATTTACAACATTTCCTTCATATCAAATGAATGGTCGGTTGAGCTACACCCCTACGGGAAGTGAATGATTTCTTTTATAAGAGACTGATGATTATTTTCAATGATCCAAATTAATAGGATTAAGAAATCAAAAAATATTTTCAATATACACATAAATAAAAAGTAAAACAAGGTACACTATAAAATAAAATATACTATTAAGATTTTCATATAAATTTTATGATAACTAAATAAAAAATAGCCAAATAAAATTGTATGAATTGAAATAAAATTGTTGGTATTGCTATCTTAACACTCATTAATGATTTGAATGTACTTAGAATGACAGTTCTTCACTAATCTATAATCCTTCACTAATATATTTTATTCCATATTTGATCTAGAAATTGGAGTACCTAATTACTTATCAGTTATAATTCTTTTAATTCAAAAATCATGTGAATTGCCTTTATCTTTTTTAAATGCATTAAAAATGAAAATAAAAAATTCTTATTTATTTGTAAATATTAATCAAATCATTCCTAAAAAACAATTTCATATCAAATTACCTACAACTCACTTTTCCTATTTGAACTTTGCATTGTAAAACCTCTTTAGTCTCACATGAGACACACTTTGATGCCTTTGACACCCAGTATTAAAGTCTTAAATCTTCAATATTTTAAGTCTGAGCTTCTTCTTCTGTTACTCGAGATAGTGTTTAGATAGTGTTTTGACAATAAATTAATTTTTAAATTTAAAATTTTAATAGATAGATAAAGTTGTCTAGTATATATATATATATATATATATATATATATATATATATATATATAAACAGTGGTCAAAGACCAAACACACTGAGATGTTTTATAAAATTTGGTTCATGATGTGCCTAAATCACGTTAGCATACCATACACTAATGCACTCATGTGCACTAAGAGCACCATTAAATTATGATTTCCTATGCTCTAAAAAATTATAAATTGTAGTTGTGGTGCATTTAATTCAAATATACCCACCTTAAATAGTGCATTTAAGTGATCTAAATGCATCATTGTTTATTAAATTTAATGATTTTATGGAAATCTATCCATGGTGAGCCTATGGCACATCAGGGCACTGGGTACAAGGGCACTAATGTGCCTAAGGAGCACCAATAAATTATGAATTTTTCGCATTCAAAATTTATAATATTCAGATGTCTGTGCGTTTACATAGACTCAACACATCATTACTGGTGCATTTACGTGATCTAAAAGCACATTTTTTAATGAAATTTTAATGTTTTATGATAACATGTCAACGTTGCACCTACTCCACGTCAGAGCAACGAAAACCAATGTGCTGACTTGCACCACGTGCAATGTATAATTGATTTTTTTTTTTTGTCTTTGAGGGTTTTTTAACCAGTGCATTCAATACATCTAACTGCATTGGAAAACTGGTGCTCTTCAATGTCCAACACATCGATAATTAGTTCAATGTTTTTCAAATAAATTTTCATGATGCGATAGTTCATTCGAGTCATTCAATTTGCACCGCGAGCGATGCGACACGTAAAATTTTACATGGTGCATTGTTTGGCGGTGTGAGTCAAATGGCTCAAACACACAACATTTTTTTTAAATAGGACAATTTGAAGCTCAATTTTAAAAAATAATACTCTAAAAATTTAAATTATGAAGTAAGAATCAATTTACCTCTTGAATGGCCTATCAGGGAGGCATGTTGGCGACGAATGGAAAATTTGAATTTTTCCACCATTTGGAAAAATTCAAACTAGAGTCAAAAGCCAATAGGAGTGAGGAATTTTTCCACCTGTGCCACGGATGTGAGGGTGTCCAATTGGGTGAAGTGCAGCACTAGTGTAGATGGGATCAAACACATTGAAGAGGGTAAAAATGTGTTTGAAGGAATGGCTATTTTTTTATTAAACCCTGTTTCGGTGCGCCCAACGATCAGGCACACCAGTACGAGTAGGTTTTAAAATAAAATAATAAAACATTTTTTTAATATTTTTTAATAAAATAATTTCCGGTGTGTTTGTGTCTTTTACATGCACTAAGGCATTTAGTATCATCTAGCGCATTTATATTAAGTTTTTAAAAAATTGTGTTAATAAAATTATAATTTTATTTTTATTTTTAATAAAAATGGGTGGTGCATTAGAGTCTAGTCTGCACACCAGGGTGTTTATTGATTAACGCACTATTGCTAGGATTCAAGTAAAATTTTGCGATATTTTTTAATCAAATAGTTTTATTATTTTTAATAAAATATAGCTCAGTGCGTTCGTTTTGATAAGACACACTAGGTCGTTTATTGTTAACTAATGTAAAGAGAGGAGGTTTTTACCTAAACGTTAACGTGTTTTTAAATAAAATAATTATTTTTTTATTTCTTTAATAAAATATTATACATTGCGTTCATTTCTAATACACAGAATGGGGTGTTTAGTGTTCGGTAACGCATCGCTTCGGTTCTCTGAAATTATTTTTTTGACACTAATTTTTTCAGGTCATGGTGCAACATGATTATGAAATGCACCAATGATAGTTATTGACAAATACACCGGTGCATCTAATTGATGAAACGCACCAAAATAAAAACTTCTGCTAAAACCTTTGGTTGCTGACCTTCCTTAATGACCTCCACTATAAACAAATATTTGGTCTCTTTTGGGAGGAGCATATGTTATAACCTCTACTAAAGGGCCTTTTACTTATAGTGGATTATAGATGAAAATCTTATTATAGCCAAAAACCCTATTCATTAGGCATATTCTGATATATCGACCTGTTGAGTCAACCAATTAGTAAATATAAGAAAGTGAAAAGTCATCCTTGGTACTCACCATGTTCCAAGTTCTTAAACTTTATGTAGACCTTAACTATGTCGATATTCTATTACAGGGACTATGTTGGTAAGCCAATCCAATTGGTTGAATGAATTCAGGTTATTTAGTAGCTTCTAGGATGGTTTTCAGTTTCAAGTTGATGTGGAGATTCTTTGTAACTAGATTTTGATAGGGGTTGGTAGGTTGTAGAACACCAAACACTATTACATGATAGATATGTCACTATATTCTTAGTTAAACAACATCTTAATATTTGATTAGAAGAGACGTGTCATCCACCTATAATGTTAGCACCTAATCTAAGCATCTTAGGATGGTTTTAAATACTCATATTAATGTTAATGGGCTCCTTGATTTGAATTCAATTCTTGATGTTATTGTTAACTAAATATCCTTAGCTCCACCCCATCTCTTAGTTGTCCTTCTTCATTCACAACGATAATGGATTTTATATTAAATATCAATGTACACAATTATAATAGATTTTTTCATCATAGATAATTTAAGTCTAACTTCTAGCCACTTGTCTAGAAGTTAGACTTATAAAGTTCTAATTATTATATTTACTTCTTATAAGTTTTGAACTTGTATATGAATTTACTCAATAGTGTTAATAATATATCTATTATTAATCATAAATATAACAAAATTTATAGTCAAAAGTGATAACAATATATATATATAATAAAAAAATTATCCAATAGTGTTAGCAATATATATTCACAATAATGAACTTACAACAAAAAAAAAAATTAGCCAATTCACAGAGTAACTTTAAAGTTTTTAATTAGCTTAGATACCTTCAACCACTTTCCAACACTAGATTTTAGTAGCCTTAATTAACTAGTGCTTCTAAAATTTTTAATTACCTTTCAACTACTTTCCAATAGTAGTTTTTAGTTACCTTTCAACACTAAAACAAGGATTTTAAAATTTTAAGGTTGTGTACATGAGTTTCTTTAGGAAATATAATTAGTCATTTAAGAAAAGTTATTTTTTCACTAATGATCAAGAAATTCAATTGACTATCCATGGGTTGGTTCTTTTTGGTTTGAATTTCAATAGTTTGTATTCCTTCTTAATAAATAGTAGAAACTAGTATGTCTATGTAGGAGAGAAAGTTTTTTCTTTATAGAGTATAGCATGTATTTTTAAGAAAAAAAATGTAAAATTTGGAAATGTAATGAGTTGATACTATGTCATGTAAATATTTATGTCGAAGATAGTTCACAAATGGAGATAGAGGGGTCTTCTAGGAAAAATCGTTTAAGGAAGTCTATTGATACAATGCCATATGCTAGGGAAAGGACATCAAGATCATTGAGCTTTGGTCTCTCGTCTGAAAATCAAAGATTGTTGGATTCATCTACAAATTCTAGCTTATTGTATCATTGACAATCATTTGGTCACCAAATGAAAACATAGGATTCTCCCATGTCTTCTATAGGATAAATTCCATCTCGACCATATATTGGTATAAGTTTGTGTAAAAATAATTTAGGTCAATATATATCAATTGTAATTTTGCACATGTATTCAATAAGTTTGTGTCTTTACACATAAATGTGTTGTCTTGGTGATAGAGCTAGGTTCAAAAGAGGATCATAATTATGCAGTGAGGGGCAAAGATCAAGAAATGAGGGTTTATGTTGAACAAGATGTTGGTTGTACACCCGAAACAATGTATCCCTCTTATCTACCTGAGGAGCTTCCAAGGGAAAGTGATGTCCAACAATTGACCCTTCAACATTGTACATCTCACCATGAAAATTTGTGAGCTAATATTACTAATTCAAATCTCCATCCTAAGAGTAAACAAAGTTTAGAAATTGTTTTGAATTCATTGCAAAAATTTATTGAGGTATATTAGAGTCTCAAACCAACTATGGATGGTTTTATTGACTTGATGCGAAGGAGAAGGGTGTTGAAATTTGGTTGTCATTGATGTCAACTAATGTCAAGGTGGATGTCAATTGATTTAGTTTGAGTCATTGATGTCAACGGATGTCAAAGTGGATACAATATTCCTACAATAGTTTAAAGAAGCATATGTAAGCAACTTTGAAAAATTATATGCGCAAGATGGTGAAGGACAAGGATGCTAGTTTGGAGAATTAAACCTAGAAATTGCATCCATTTTAAAGATGTGTGTCCAAGGATACATCATCCATGATCAGTATGAAGAAGCACATAAGGAAGGTACACCATGTAGATCCAGTTCAAAGAAGTACATAAGTAATGTATCCTACTACATGTGGTACCTGCGCGTATATCAAGTCCACCAAGTCATACTCTCTCAAGTTAGTAGTCAAAGAACTAGTTGGAAAAAATTATATGTGTGTAAGAAGCCAAGGAGTTGGTTAAGCAAAGGTACAATTGTGCAATCATGTCAAGAAAATATCCATGAATGCACAATCATTGTTTGGTCAAATATAGGGAGTGCACAAACAATAATAAAAAACTCTGGTTGAACAGTCCTGAAAGTGCACAAGTCTTACCAACCAAAAGAGTCTTTCAGTTTGTGAAGGGCACAAAAGTTCCAAGGAGGGTGCAACCGTTAAAGTTAGTTTATGTGCAAATCCCACAAGTCGATGATACAATAGGTGCGCAAGTTCCACACCTAATCATACAACAAGGGTAAAATTCCCACTAAGTATAAGATCAAGTATACACGGATTATGCAAAGCATTTATACATCAGGTGTGAAATACTCACAAAAGATAGTACAATAAGGGTCAAAGACTCACCAAGTCAAAGTGTAAGGATGCACACATACCTCAAAGAAATGGTACATCAAGAGCGCAAGAGTACACCACTAAGGTGTAAGTCCATTAAGTCAAGGATCATGAATGTGCAAGACCCACAAAGGATGACACATCGGTAGTGCAGAAGATGACATGGGGAAAAACACAATTCATGAAGTATGGAAGAAGGGATGCCACAACCAACTTGTGGACATTCAATCCATGTAGTACATCGATAAATGGAGATACAAGTTGGAGATTTGACGTAATCTTGATGGAGAGATTGTAGAGCTTCAAGTGGAAGATACAAATTTATATTCGGGGAATCAAGTGACCAAGGATAGAACAACATGATCTAGTGAGGAGCCGAGTGCGCACATGCAACATAATGAAATATTGATGGTGCACAAATGAGGTTTTAGATCTGTGACATATGCACAAAAACTGAAAGGAAGAAACACAGAAGTATGCACAAGTGCATTAGGACTGATTGACAGTATCACAAATAACATGCATAGAGTCACAAATGCTGTATGTCAGAAGCACAAAGACAAAACCAAAGTATATCAAATGATGCATAGATTTTTGGATGGTGCACGTAAGTTGAAGTGAAGTGTGTGAAGTAGAGAATTCCATCTGATGCACAACGACACATCATGATGATGATGAGGATGATATGGAACAAGTGCATTAAAACAAAAATATGAATCACTTGGTGCATAGTATGTCGTATATTTTATAAAAGACTATGGCACTTAAACAGAATGGACACATCCAAGTATGTGAACAGTTGCATCGGATACTAGTGCATTGTCTCAGAACAACAAACGATCAATTGAAAGCACAGTATTAGTTGGTGCATGCAGTTGTGCAATAGTAAAAAGATAGAGTGAACCTTGGCGTAGATTACAAGATCTGAAGCACATAGTACGTGAAGGAAGACATAAACAAAAGTGAAGAATTGAGTGGAATGAGAAGTCAAGTGATGTATGCAGCACAATGATAGTGAATGATCTCGATACAAATGAAGTGTTTAGTAGAACTAATATCATAAGATCAGAAGTGTGCATGATTTGGAAGTTTAGTCAGTCTAAATATTATATTGGATATATGGGTGGCAGTATGGGGTAAGGAGTAGGATGTTGTAGACTTCGTCTAGTTAGTGTTGGAGAACACAAGGAGTCCGTGCTTCCTTCAGGTCGGTTACTGTAAAACAAGGGGGTCAATACCTCCTTCCAGTTGGTGATGGTAAACACAGGAAGTCGGTGCTTTCCTTGAATGTATTCTTTTAATTACAAAATATCATTCCGTTGTTTTCTCCCTTTTGGGTTTCTACGTTAAAATCCTGTGTGTTTTTTTTATTTGTCTTAGTGCATATGTGGATAGATGATTTTTTTTTTATATTTGATGCATAACTAAATATCAATATTAAGTTAAGACTAATCTCTAAAGGAAGGTAAAAATCGCTGATAGCTGTGCTAATAGTGATTCACCCCCCATCTTAGTATTAAATCGATTCCAACAATTGGTATCAGAGTGCCCCGCATTATGTGGGTTTTGGGTTAGTCTTTTTGTAAAGTTGTTAAGAAGTAGTTAGACGGTTGCTAAGTGGACCACAAATGTAAAGGCACAATCCTATAAATAAATGTAGGATTGTAAGTGTTGATATACCTAGAGTGAGAGGAGATCAATACCAAGATATAGCTGATAGTTGATGATTGAATATCTGGAGACCGATTTGGAGATATATGAGTTGATGAATTTTCCTGTTATTGTTTGTTAATCTGGATATGCGACAGAAGGATTATCTTGTTGTATCTGGGTTTTTGCAAAGATGAATATGATATGACAGTGTTTTGAGCAGAATCATTGTGTCTTTCCTGTTTCTATGTAGTAAATGCATTATGCAATCTGAATGTGTGAATGATGCGATGTTTCCTTGCTGCGATTAATGCTTTACTGTTATATCTGTTGCGCATTTATGGTTCTGTCAATAATAAGATCTACTGAATGATGTTGCAATTATCCTTAATGACTGAGTTGAATGCTTAGATCTATTTCTGAATGTCGCAATAAGTTGATCAGTTGATGCAAAATATCCTTCTTAATTCGGCGGAAACATGGTTCTGTCAGCTCTCTCTTGAACATCTCGGGTGAGACCTCATCTGCTCCGCAGGTGTTGTTGGATAGGGTAAAGCATGTTTGGGCTGGTGCTCAGGGAGATCGTGGTGGTTTGGGTTTCGACAGTGTGAGGAACCCATGTTGATTGGGTTTGTGTCAACAAATGGTTCCATTACAGGGACCGTAGCGCAAAGTAAAAGGAGGATATGTTGTGTAATCCGACGAGACCGAAGATTCAAGATTGGTTTGACCTAAAGTTGTGAGAGTTCGATGAAAAATAAAATCATAACCCTAGGTTATCGACGGATTGGTGGTTGGCTTAGTACATACACGATGGTCCACAAGAATATTTTTCTGTGAGTTCCCAATCATCCTGTATGAATGGTTAGCAAAATTGACCTATCAGAAGAGGAACTTCCAAGGTGGTGAGCTGATAGCTTGGACCCCAGAACTTATCTAGGAGCTACAAGAAGTCAACAACAAAGCATCGTGGGCTGTTGAGGTTTGGGTCGATAGTATACTGGAAGGCTATATCATTGAGTTTGTGGTTGATACGATAAAGTCTTATAGTGAATCAGAAAGGGAATTCTTCAACGGACCAAGAGGTAGGTTTCTGTTGTCGTTGCAGTTGTCCATTAAGATGCTCATTTGCGAAAAGGGCATACTGAAGATGCACATAGACCAGTAAGAACCCTGGTGGGCGGAGCTAGTGGATACTGTGACATTAGGGGGGGCGGTACATGGAATGATACGGGGTAGATGGGTGCAATTTGTGACGAGACTGTGGAGGAAGCCAAGGAAGAGAGTGGTCTTACAAGGGGAGGAGCAATGTTTTGACAGGAAAAGAGGCAGAGGACAGGAGAAGGTCCTGCTACGATCGAAATGCAAAGCCACGAAGGAAGACCACACGGGACGAAGCGACCTCACAGTGCCAATGTGGACAGCCAGGCTACGCCCAGGATAGAGGCAGGACCAAACCCCAGCAACAACATACCCACACCTCTGCTCACTACCTCTCAACCAGGAAGAAATACAACTTTGACACCACTGTGTTCAATGAGCCAACATAACTTGATTGCTAGCAGCTCAACGACTGTAGGAAGGAAGCCTAGGATGGCGGGCGAAGATGCAAAGTTGTCGTTGTTCCATGGAAATGGAACAGATAACCCTAAGCAATATTGGTTCTTATTTGAAGCAGTATGGACTGTTAAGCAAATTACTGATGATGATGCCAAGAAAGGACAATTGGCGAGAACTCTTCGAGGTTGCGCATTGGACTAGTTTATGAAGTTTGTTGAAGTTCCCACAGGAACCCCAGAGAAGATGCTGGAAGAAGTCAAAAAATGATTGATTGCAGAGTTCAGAAAACCCAAGTCTGAAGCACAGTATATTACAGAACTAAAAGAGATTAAGGAGTATCCCAATGAAACTGTGTGGGATTTTGACCATTGATTCAAAATCCTGATGGCGAGGGTCATCTTTGACATGAGCGATGTCCAACACAAAGAATGGTTCATCACGGCATTTCTACCTCACATTCAACTACTGCTAATGCAACAGAACATTACAACACAGAGTGAGGCCCTGGAAATTGTGATACAGTTAGAAGCTTCGCCGATCGGTGAGAACACAGATCGCATGTCGCAGATTCAGACACAGTTGCAAAACTTGATAATACAGTTGCAAGACCTTAAGAAGGGTAAGGAACATCATGAAGAGGCTTGGTGTATGTGATGTCATGCAGAAGGGCATACTAAGGATAGCTGGCCAGACTTCCGCACCTATCTAGTATATGGAGCGCCGAACCCATTAAGTGGCGGGGGTATGCCATGGTGCCACATCTGTCAGGTATATGGGCATTGACATGAGGAGTGTCAATACATGCAAAAGATGCTCACAAAACCGATGAATCTGTACTATACATTCTGCAAGTCTGTGGGACATGAAGACAAGGATTGCCATGCATATGGATTACTTCAAGAGAGAACATACAATGCCTTCTATGTGAAAGAAGACCAGCATGTTGTACAACAACCGCAACCACAGCCATAGGTAGCCTAGCCGCTACCTCAACTGCAGATGTAGTTTGTACCGCAGCTGCAACCACAACAAAAATTTATGCCACAATATACTCCGATGCAGATGGCTCCGTAGCAGCCACCATACGTTCAGCAGCCACAGTATGTTTAACAACCATAGTATGTTCAGCAAGCACTAGGTGTTCAGCTGCAACCGAATCCCATGTAGCAGCAGTTTCCTCCACAACAATATCAATAGCAAGGGGGATTTTGTGGAGGATTTCGAGGTGGATGTGGTGGAGGCTCTGGTCATGGAGGAGGAAGAGGAGATTATGGACCTGTCCAATGTTATAATTGTGGAGTTTTGGGACACTACCAAAGAGATTTCCCACAATTGTAGACACAGTGTATGTTATGTTTTGTTATTGATCACATTGTTGAAAACTGTCCGCAGTTGATTGCGCGATGGAAAGCAGGCAATATACTGCAGTTACAGAATCATAATTAGAATCAGAATCCGCCACAGAATCAGAACCAACATCCAAATCAGAACGTGAACAAGAATGTAAATTAGCTTGCGAACCAACTTCCGAACTAAAATCAGGGATCGACTGTTGCGAGAATTTCAGCAGAGCCAAGGACACAAGATGTTGATGTTGCCATCATCACTCACGGAGGTGCGACGACTAGCGAAGATGGTTCACATCCTCTGATTAGGCTAGCTGGGGATAAGAAGGAACATTTCGACATTTATACCGAGTGCAACACATTCTTTCAAGTGCGTAGTGCGATGGAAAAAGATCACGGTAAGTCAATTGTTTATGGCACCCCCTGGATTTTGACTCAACATCGGAAGCAGGACCGTCGCGTCAGCATGGTGTATTGCAGCACTTATTGGAAAGTTGTTTATTGTTGGAAAGAGATCCCAATGCTTTGGCTGAGATCGAGAGTCTGTTGCGTCGACCGCCTCCGGGACGGAGGGAGTCTGCGGTGAATTCCTTGCAAAGGAAGAAGACGGGCAAAGAAATGTGCATGAATGTCCAAATCGGGGATTACGAGGTCGATTCGATTATTTTGGATCTAGGATGTGATGTTAACATATTGACAAAGCAAGCATGGAAAAAGATGGGGATCCCAACAATGAGCTAGTCTCCTGTACAGCTACGATTGGCTAATCAGGCCAAGGTGACACCAATTGGCGGAGTTCCACGCCTTGTTGTGGACATTGAGGGGATGAAGACATATGCGGATTTTGATGTCATTGAGGTTGTCGAAGGTGGAAGCTCCTATCCCGCGTTGCTAGGGATTGGATGGGCTAATGACAGTGCAATAGTAATTAACTTTAGGAAGGGGATGATGACTTTTGAAAATCGCAACGTCAAAGTCATAGCTTCGTTGGATCTGGCTGAAGGACGCAGGTATATCAAACCCGTAAAAGATGAGGTTTCCAGTGGATGGCACCATGTGTACAATATTTTAGAAGATTACATTCATCCAACTGCTGATGGTGAGCTTGGGTGGCATAGATCCAGTTTTGCATCTTCCGACTCTAATGGCCCTCTAGAAAATTGGCAGAATCGCTTGCTTGAGGTGTCAATTCGAAAGTGTGGGTTGATCACACAGTCATTATGCCGTGTTACAATTGAAACTATTGCACTGCTAGTATATGAAGGACTGCCCAGGTTGTTTGAATTTCTCATGGAGTTTGAGGAAAAGGTCTCAAAACCACAGCGATTACTGGCATTGGAGGAAGCACTAAAGGTTGCTCCAGCACGTTGGTGGGTGACCCATAAGAAGTCGATTGCTAGGTGGTCACAGTGCCGAATATTGATGATGGTTTTCTTTGGCGACACTGAAGTTTACCACACAGGAAAATATGATGGATGGAATGACCCTTGCAGTCATCTGGTTGAATGTTAGATGTTGTGGGCCTCGTGACCAAAGGATGAGTGTGTCCATGCTTTTGTCCATACTTTGGATGAGATGTCGTGATCATGCTATGCTTCAACTGTGTTGCACGGAGAGATTACCACTTGGTTAGAGTTGATGGTTTTTTTTATGCACACCTTCAGTTTCGTGGATGCCAATCAAGATGTTCACAATGCCCTGCAAATCATCCACAACGTTGTGCTAAAGGTAGTCCCAATTGCATACCCCGTGGATCCACATACGCATTGTTAGATGCAATCAATGTTGGAATGCTACAATATTAATTTAGGGCCAGAAGATGATGATGATCCGCGGAATGTCAATATTCTAGAATCAAAAGGAAGTCGTGATGTCATAGCGCTTGATGCACCGCCCGATCTAGTAACTCAACAATTAAAGATTAGGAAGATCAACATTGGGATGGAGGAGAGCCCAAAGTTTGAAAATGTTGGAAACTACTGGGATGAGGACATGATGGCGAAGGTCACGGACCTGTTGCATGAGTTCCAAGACTAGATCCCTACGAAGTTTTCAGAGATGAAGGGAATCTTGGGGGATTTGGGGGAGATGAAGATCCCATTGAAACTAGATGCAAAACCAATAAGGCAGCGCCCATATCGATGGAATCCATGCCATAAGGAGAGGGTAAAAGTATAACTTGAACACATGTTGGATGCAAGCATCATTGAACCTTTTGAAGAATCAGACTGGATTAGTCCTATGGTGGTGCAGGACAAGAAGACAGGTGAAGTGTGAATTTGTGTCAACTTGCGGAAGCTGAATGACGCATGTCTTCATGATCCATTTCTGACACCATTCACTGATGAGGTACTGGAGGGCGTGGGTCGCCAAGAGATGTATTCTTTCACGGATGGGTTTTCTGGCTATCACTAGATTAGAATCATGAAAGAGTACCGTCACAAGACAACATTTGTGACAGAATGGGGCTGTTTTCAGTACATAGTGATGCCGTTTGGGATGAAGAACACACCCACGATATTCTCTCGGGTCATTGTTGCTACTTTCAGGGATTTTATTCAGAAGTTTCTGCAAGCTGACATGGATGACTGGACCGTTTATGGATTGATCAGCGATCATCTGGAAAATCTGTGACTGATGTTGGAGCGCCGTTGACAGCATCAGATATCACTGAACTTGAAGAAGTGCATCTTCTCTGCACCATTTGGGATATTACTGGGTCACATTGTTTGCAAGCAGGGATTGTTGGTCGACCCAACAAAGATTGCGCTCATTTTGAGCTTAACACTTCCTACCAATGTCAAGCAATTGAGAGCGACATTGGGACACACCGGGTACTATCGCAAGTTTATTCGGGGTTATGCAGTGATCAAGGCCCCTATGGAGAATTTGTTAAAGAAGGACATGGTATTCTTGTGGAGTCTTGAGTGTCAAGTTAGTTTTGAGACGGTGAAGGCTAAGATGGATTTTGCGCCAATACTGGTATTTCCTAACTGGAGCAAGGAATTCCATGTCGATGTAGATGCATCATCGATTGTGCTAGGAGTAGTGCTCGTGCAACAAGGAGAAGGGGACCTGGATCACCCAATTGCTTTTGCAAGTTGGAAGTTGTTTTCTGTAGAAAGGAACTATACCACTACAGAGAGGGAAGGCTTGGCGATGTTATATGTGCTGCAGAATTTTAGGCATTACCTATTGGGAGGTCACTTTAAGATGTTCACAGATCATTCTGCATTGAAATATCTGGTCAATAAGCTTGTATTGGGGGGGAAGATATGTCATTGGTTACTTCTCTTCCAAGAGTTTGATTTTGAGGTGAGTTTGAAGCCAGGCCGATTGAATGCGGGGCAAGATCATTTTCCACAGATTGAGACAGGGGAGGAACCAACTAACATTGAGGATGGGTTTCCAGATGTGCAACTGTTTAGGTTTGATGTAGCTGATGACTACTATGAAGAAATCATTCAATTTTTGGTTACAAGAACTGCACCAGAGGGGCTGACCACCGGTCAGAAGAAGTAGTTGGTGGTCAAGGTTGCAGATTTCAGTTGATTGTAGGATAGTTGTACAAATTGGGCTAAGACAAGATCTTAAGGCGTTGTGTCCTACCTCATGGGAAAGGGAAGATACTGTTGGAAGCACATGTAGGAGTCGCTGGTGGACACTATGGCGTTCGTGCGACTGCTAGGAAGGTGCTTCATGTAGGGCTTTGGTGGCCCACTATTCACAATGATGCGGCGGATTACGCATGAACTTGCAATGTTTGTCAGTGGACTGGGAAGCCCTCCATGAGGGATGGTATGTCGCTAATACCTCAAGTGACATTGCAGCCATTTGATAAATGGGCAGTGGATTTCATGGGACCTATCAACCCACCTGGGAAGCACACTAGTGCACGATACATAATCACACTGACATATTATTTGACAAGATGGGCGGAGGCTACACCAGTCATAGATTGCACCGCTGCAACAACAATGCGTTTCTTGTTCGACAACATTATCACTCGGTTTGGTTTCCCGAAGATATGGATGAGTGATCAGGGGAGTCACTTCATCAATTGCATAGTTAGCGCATTGACAACAGAGCTTCAAATACAACATAAGAAGAGTACGCGATATAGTCCGCAGGAAAATGGCACGGTGGAAGCTTTCAACAAGGTGTTGGAGCATGCGCTTACTAAGGTTTGTAACACGAACCGGGATGACTTGGATTTGAAGATTCCAGCTGTCTTGTGGGCATATCGCACCACTTGTAAAAGGTTGATGGGACACACACTGTTAAAATTGGTGTATGGGAAAGAGGTAGTTATGCCCATGGAAAAAATTGTTCCGAGTCTACGCATAGCGGCAATGACAAGCATGAATGTTGAGGCAGCATTACCAGAGCATCTGGCACAGCTAGTACAGCTTGAGGAAGACCTCTTTATCACAGGTTTTCACTAGCGAGTGGAGAAGGATCGACAAAAAGCTTGGCATGATCACCATATCAAGAAAAAACCGTTTTAGGAGGGTGACTTGGTGTTGTTGTATGACAGCAAGTTCATGAAGTATCCCGGGAAGTTACAGATGCATTGGCTCAGTCCATATCGCATCAGTAGCGTAACTTCAGGAGGCACAGTACAACTGTAGTAGTTAGGTGGAGCAATGCTCCCAAAGATGGTGAATGGTAGCAGGTTGAATCCCTACAGGATGGGCTCAGAGAAGCGCGATGCCTAAACAACATCAAGAAAAAAAAAGTGCAGGATGATAGGTGGCAGGATGGCTCACCAGCAGTGACAGACTGCGCAAGCATAAGTGATTGTATCGGAGTTTGGGGTATGTGCCGCGATAGCTACAGGGTCGCGATCGTGTCAAATCAACAATAAATGCAAGAAGTTAAAGACAATTAATTAGTAGCGCATGATGAAATGATCAACATCAATGGCGGATTCAGTCGTTAGATTGATATGATCGACGATGGATTTGAGTAATTAAGGCATGATTTGATCATGATGAGTGGCTTGATTTGGTAATGAAGATTAAGTGAATGATCCGGCCCTATAAGAAGGTGCTAAACACGATCGAAAGAGATCATTGTGCAGAGCGAGAAGTCGTGTTTAGGGTTGCATTGTTGATTCGAGTTTTCGAGTTAAGTGTAGTGTGTTTTCTAGCAAGGACTTGTGCATGTTGCTCAGCGTTGGAGGGTGAGGAACTGTTGAGCCAAGAGGGGCCCTGGTGCGGCATGCTGAGTGAACCATTGGTTGAATTTTCCAGTGGTATAGAGTCACCAGCCATGCCAGTAAGCATTGAAGAAGAAGTCGCCAGCAGGCCAGGTGGATCGGCGTTCACAGGTATCCCAAAGAAGCGGAGGGGGGGCCAGCAGTCTGATTCCCTGCAGAGCAAATGACAACTAAGATCATCCACAGCTTTTGTGGAGGAGGTGCAGGTGGAAATGGGCCAGTCGATCCAAGGAATTGATAATTCGGCCACTTAGGCAGGGATATCGGCTGCAGATATGCATGGGTATGTATCCCCATGTCGGCCTGGGGTGCAGAATCGCAAGTCTATGAAGAACCAGCGGTATCAAGTGAAGATGCCAGCGATCCCAACAAAAATGGAATGTTCTACAGATATTGTGCTGGAATGATGTGCATACGGTATGAATACCATGAAATGTTTGCATACAAGGAAATTGCCATCGATCCATATGTGTCAGGGAGCCAAATTGGCAGCAAGCTAGTTCCATAGGATTGGGTGCGTGGGCTGGACAAGGCGAGCTTGCTCGGTCTAATCAACATGCCACACTTTGGGAGATTTCCAGAGGTCAATGCGTGTGTGAAGCAGTTGCTGTCCTGCTTCCACGGTGGAACATTATGGTTGGGCGCATCAGTTAAAGCCATTGTTGATTTAATTGCTCAGATCACCAGGTTTCTGAAGGATGGACCGGACCCTTCGCAATACTTTAGAGGGAAGGAGAATGATAAAAAGTGGGTAGCATAGTTGGTATAGCGTTACGGATTGGAATGCAACGGCTATGTCTACCACACTAGCAGTATTAATGACAAGATGGTCCTCACTGGCGCAAAGATACTGGGTTGAAAAGTGGTCCATAAGAATCGACCCAACCAATGCAATTCGGGGGTTGTGGCATGTGCGACGCAGTGCGCGGAAGGCGTATAGATGAATTGGTCAGTCTTCCTGTTGAACCAGTTAACTGAGGATGTAGCAGCTGTCCAAGATGGGACAGTAGCATTCGCATATAGCTATCTCTTGATTTTGATCATGCTTGTTGCATGGAAGGATCCTGACACTTACCAAGGGATGGAATTCAATGTCACCAAATATCGTAAGGGAGCACGTTATTAGAATCTATGGCGGGTTGCCACGTCCCCATTTTGACCCCTTTTTTCATTAAATCGTAAATGATGTAATTATTGATATTTGATCATGGTGAGGAGCTCAAGGCCAATGCCCCACCATTGATTTAGCGTTTTATGTATCGGCAATTAAAAATAGATGCCCATGGTTCTTGTGCTAGATAGGCACAATGTAAATAAGACATCATGTAAATACGAATTTTAATGAAAAACCCACAACTAGCTATGTAATGCAACAAAGAGACGGGGGCATGATTCTACAAGGAATAGGGAGGGAAATTATTCAAACCCTTGAGCCAATGGTGTTAATCCATGTGTCAATGAGAAAACCCATAAAACACCAACTACCCATTTTGGGTTATGGACCCAATCATTTAATTCTTCCAAAAATTGGTTGAGGCAGTTAATGCCTTGGGAATGAAGAGGTATGGTAGCCAATTTTGTGTATGGGCAAGCCATCAACATGGGAAATCGTATTTTGTCTCCTTGGGAAAGAAAACACCCATGAAATGGTGCCCAAAGCCATTCTAAACCCATAGTCTTTTCTCTCTCACGCAGTCTGAATTACTGGGTCTTTCCTTCATCACGTTTTTCACCAATTTCCCGCGTTTTCCATAGCTGGGAGCTCGTTTTTGTGTTGCATAGCAGCTAGGAGAAAGGGAGGCACGTTTTGGGGGTTTATAGAGGTTGTTTTTGCCCCAAAATACCCATGGGTGTTTTTCTGAAAATGGTTTTTTCTCTCCAGGGTTGAATCCCCAATTGCCATTTCGTTTTGGGTCTTCCCACATTTTTCTGGACTGGTAGAAACCCCATATTTGGGCATCTCACTGTAAAAACGTTTTTATCATGCCCAATAATTGTGGTTCTATTGTTATGTTCATCCTTGTTTTGGTTTGAATCTGTGAGCAAGAGATTTGGAGTGGTAGTGGATAGAATTGGCTTGATAAACCTAGTGGGGGGGGGGAATTACCTCTCAAGAATATCAAGAGGGCTGGCTACTCTTCTATGCACACCTGTGACACTCTAGAATGGGAAGGTATGGCCTAAGGGACTATGAATTGGTGAAAGGAATACTTCCTTGAGTGGGGTGTGTAGGCATTGTGGGTGCCAAGCTAAATAGATCTTGTAGAGGTATCCATAGCTCTGTGGTTGAGCTCACTAGCTTAGCAATTCTTCCTTTCCATTTCCTAGCGGCCTGATAAACCCAATTATAAATTGGCTTGGCTCATCTTGGTGTATGCTTGGCTATGTGTGAGTCTGCTATTCCCTGTTTCCTTGTAGAGATCATGCCCAGCTCGGGGGTGGAAGTTGCATCAAGAGTTTGATAAGCATAACTGGCCTATGGTTGGGCGGAACATTACAGTTGCATAGCCAGTTGCTTGGGACTACTTTGTTATAAGATAAGTACTCTCTTGTGTTAAATTTGCATTTATTTATTTGATGAATATCTTGAATGTATGATGGATATGTTACCGAAATTATTTCCACTGTGTTTTTCTTATAATTATACATTTCATATGTTCTTTTATATTATGTGAATGCTTATTTAAAAGTTCATGGGGCTAGATGCCCGGTTTTAGCATCACAATCCTCTCCATCGCACTGGTATGATGGGAGGGGACGTGACAGAATGGTATCAGAGCTGCTGGTTGCAGCATTGGACCTCTATGGACCAAATCCAATTACAGTCACATGCGAAGGTCCCTTCCTAATCACCACAGGTCTCCGCATTGGGCCTAAAATGGCTAAGTTGAATAAATTATAGAGGTAAGATCACCTCCTGCTGAGCAGCAGTCATCACTGAAAGAAGGAAAGATTTCAAATTTTCCTAAGAGTTTTTGGAAAACTTCTGTTTAAGTTTGTTTCGGGAAGAACTCGGAAATCTTTGCCGAAACAGCGGGAGAATTCGGCAAATTGCTCCAAAACCGCGGGAGAATTCGGCGAATTGCTTCGAAACTGCGAAAGGAATTCTCTTCCGAAACTGCGGAAGAGTTTCATGAATCGTCCCGCAATTGCGGAAGAGTTTGGTGAATCATTCTGAAATTGTAGGAGAGTTCCACCAATCATCTCGCAACTGTGGAAGACTTCGGAGAATCGTCCCGCAACTGTGGAAGACTTTGGCGAATCGTCCCGCAACTGCGGAAGAGTTCCGCGAATCATCCTGGAACTGCAGAAGACTTCAGCGAATCATTCTGAAAATGTGGAAGGATTCCGTGAGTTGTTCCGCAACGCGGAAGAGTTCGGCAAATCGTTTCGAAACTGCGGAAGGATTCTGCGAGTTGTTCTGCAACGAGGAAGAGTTTGGAAAATCGTTCCGAAACTGCGAAAGGATTTCGCAAGTTCTTCCGCAACGCGGAAGAGTTCGGCAAATCATTCCAAAACTGTGGAAGGATTCCGCAAGTTGTTCCGCAACGCGGAAGAGTTCGGCAAATCGTTCCGAAACTGCAGAAGGATTCCGCGAGTTGTTCCGCAAAGCGGAAGAGTTCAGCAAGTTGGCCTGAAACAGGTCGGAAGAACTCGCTGAGTTGCTCCGAAACAATCAATTTCAGCTATTCTCCAGGGATATTTTTCAAGTGCCGAAAGTTGAAAATTGCCATGGAACTTATGCGCTAGATTGCGCGAAATGGAAAGATTTACCAAAAAAAAAATGAGGGCGCTTCCCTTGACCCGCCACCTTGACCCCCCTTGACCTCCGTCGTCCCCCTCATATGTCGTTGATTGTGAGAAAATTCTATGATTTGACAAATTGTCAATATAATATTTTCCCATGTGCATGAAAGTAAATTATGAATTTATGAGAATCTAATGCAGCTAACAATTGTGTGGATGAACACATTTTGCAGAATCACAGTTACATCAGGGCATCACTCTAGATAGTACAGTTGGAAAGTTTTGGATCTCGGTTGGGCCAAGAAAATCAACATTATGGATGATGCACAGGATCCCTATGAGCCTGAGACAGATGCCATGGGGGAGAATATACATGTTGAAAATGCTGAAACAGAATCTAATGGGAGAATAAATCAAGAGACTCCTCCAGGTATTGCAGCCACCATGAGAAGCCTAAGGGTGGAGTTGCAAAGTTGCAGAGAAGATAATGAAAGGATGATTAAAGCTCAAGAAGAACAAAATCATTTGAATGCATCCATGCTACAGAGTTTGACAGACATCCAAAGGCAAATAAACTCTTGGCATCAAACATCAAATCTAGAAAGGGGTGGGAGTAGTTCTAGGAGGAATTCCCGCAAGAGGGCCAGTATCCCAAGAAGAGTTTCTACAGACAGAACATATACTCCAGAAAACTCTTCTAATGAATCATCTGACTCTGAAGAATCCATTGAGGGTTCAAGCTCTTCATCTCGCAGGAGTAAGAGGAAGAAGCACTACAAGAACAATTCACATGGGAAATTTAAGAAGGCGAAACCTCCTACGTTTGATGGAGAGATAAAGTTTAGTCAAGAAGCTGAAGCTTGGCTTCTTGGGATGAGAAAATATTTCCAAGTCCAAGACTACTCGGGAAATATGGAGGCAAGGGTAGCCATCTTCAACTTGAATGGAAGAGAATTTATATGGTGGGAACACATCAGGCAACTGAAGAAGATCAATGAAAGGAAGATTATGTGGAAGCAGTTCAAGAAATACTTCAAGCAGAAGTACCTCTCTCATAGGTACTATGATGATAAGATCAAAGAGTTCCATGAGCTAAGATTGGGACAATTGACCATGGAAGAATATGCAAACAAGTTCTTGGAGCTGCTGAGATATGTCAGGTACATTCGAGATGATAAGGTGAAAATTCAGCGTTTCCTAAGTGGACTGCCCCAGTCATATAAAGATAGAATTGAGTTCGATGAACCTCGAACTCTAGAGGAGGCCATAAGAAAGGCCAAGTATTGCTTTGATCAAAACAGAAGCAAACCAGAATTCCATAAGGCATGGAAGGACAGGAAAAACAAAAAGTTTGATCAAAGGAAGAAGGAGTTCAAGCCTCCTCAATTCCGAAATCAGCAAAGGCAACCATCACAGGTTGTGACTAAGCCAACTAGGATGATGGGAGACAAGCCAAGAGATCCAAAGGAGCCAAGAGAACCACTTCAATGTTGGGGTTTTGGAGGAGACCACATGCTTAGGAACTGTCCACATTGGAATGGGAATGCAAATCAAGTCCACAACATCCAGGGAGCTGAAACTGTGGGTCAAGTGGCAAGGACAATCTCTAGAATCTATGCAGCAGTAGAAGACCGCCAGGTAGATCATCAATCAATTGTGGTTGAAGTTAAAGGTAAGATTGATAAGCAATCTGTTTATATTTTGATTGATCCTGGATCTACTCACAGTTATGTCACTCCTAGAATTGTTGATATTTGTGCTTTTAAGAAATTAAAGCATAATAAATCATGGTTAGTTCAACTAGCGACTGGAAGCAAAAGAAAAGTTAGTGAAATAGTAGAGAAATGTCCATTAGAGATGGATGGGCTATTCATTTATGCAGATATGAATATTTTACCACTGGGTTCCTATGATATTCTCATTGGAATGGATTGGTTAGAAGCACACAGGGTTAAACTTGACTGCTGCAATGAGACATTTGAATGCATGGACGAAGAAGGAAACCCGAGGGTTGTAAAAGGCATTCCAAAGGTGACTTCTGTTAGATAGGTTTCAGCCATGCAGTTGAAGAAGTTATGTAGGAAGGGATGTCAATTGTATGCAGCCCACATTATAGAGACAACAGAGAATGAAACTCTTAAATCGGAGGACTATCATGTATTGCAAGAATTCAGGGATGTTTTTCTTGATGAAATTCCAGGACTCCCTCCAGAGAAAGACATTGACTTTACAATTGAACTTGTTCCAGGAGCGGCACCAGTGTCTAAGACACCCTATAGGATGAGTACACCGGAATTGCTAGAATTGAAAATGTAATTACAAGAGTTGCTGGAAAAGAAATATATTAGGCCAAGTGTGTCCCCGTGGGGAGCACCTATTCTATTTGTGAAAAAGAAAGATGGAACGCTCAGGTTATGTATTGACTACAGGTGGTTGAACAAAGTCACTGTGAAGAACAAATACCCATTGCCTCGAATTGATGACCTTTTTGACCAAATGAGAGGAGAAAAGGTATTTTCAAAGATTGACTTGAGTTCTGGTTAGCATCAGGTAAGAATCAAAGAAGAAGATATTCATAAGACAACCTTTAGAACAAGGTATGGACACTATGAGTTTGTAGTGGTACCATTCGGTCTCACAAATGCACCAGCTACATTCATGTGTCTCATGAATAATGTTTTTAGAAAGTATTTGGACAAGTTTGTTCTTGTATTCCTAGACGACATTCTCATTTATTCCAAGAATGAAGAAGAGCATGAAGAACATTTGAGAATGACAATGCAATTACTAAGGGAGCATAAGCTGTATGCAAAGTTGAGCAAATGTGACTTTTATAAAGATAGAATTCATTATTTGGGTCACATCATCTCCAACGAAGGAATATCTGTAGACCTTGAGAAGATTGAAACCATTATGAATTGGCCAACTCCAAGGAATGTGACTGATGTGAGATATTTTATGGGCCTTGCTGGTTACTACAGGAGGTTTATCGAAGGATTCTCCAAGGTTGCAAACATGATCACTTCTTTGCAAAAGAAGGGGATAAAATTTGAATGGTCACCAAGATGTGAGGAAAGTTTTCAACGGTTGAAGAATCTTCTTACAAGTGCACCAATTTTGAAAATTGCAGACCCAGAAAAAGACTTTGTGGTGTGTACCGATGCATGCAATCAAGGACTTGGAGGAGTTCTTATGCAAGACAACCACGTGATATGCTATGAGTCAAGAAAGTTGAAGGAGCATGAGAAGAACTATGCTACCCATGATATAGAACTTGCAGCCATAGTACATGCCTTAAAGATGTGGAGGCATTACTTAATGGGAAGAAAATTTGAGTTAAGGACAGACCATTGTGGTCTGAAATACTTGTTCGATCAGCCAACTTTAAATGCTAGGCAAGCTAGATGGTTGAAATTTTTGTGTGAGTTTGATTTTGAAATCAAACACATAAAGGGGAAAGAAAACAAGGTGGCTGATGCACTCAGCAGGAAGGTACATGAAATGTATGTGGCAGCACTTAGTACTTGCCAACCAGATTTGAGGCAGCAGATTGTTAACCATATGGTTGAGGATAAAGTGTACGTGCAAATAAAGGACAAATTGCAGCAGCAAGACCTTGGCAAGAAGTATGAAGGCTATCATTTGGAAGAAGGAAGACTTCTTACCTATAAAAATAGAGTCTATATTCCCAATGTGGCAGATTTGAGGAGGATTGTTATGGATGAAATCCATAAAGCTCCATACTCTGGTCACCCAGGATATCATAAAACAATTGCTACAACAAGAAAATATTATTTCTGGCAAGGGATGAAGAAGGAGATCGCTGAATAGATTTCTAAGTGCATGAAATGTCAGCAAGTAAAGGTTGAACATCGACACCCCACAGGGTTATTGCACCCAGTGCCAATTCCAGAATGGAAATGGGAAGTGATTTCCATGGATTTTATTACAGGATTGCCAATGACTATGAGACAACATGATTCCATCATGGTTGTGGTGGACAACTTAACAAAGGCAGCACATTTCATACTGGTTAAGTCCACACATAAATCCGATGCCATTGCAAATATTTTCATGAAGGAAATTTTCAGATTACATGGGTTGCCTAAGGCAATAATTTCTGATAGGGATACCAAGTTCACTTCCAATTTTTGGAAAGGTCTCTTTGCAGATTTGGGTACACAGTTGAACTTTAGTACTGCGTACCATCCCCAAACAGATGGGAAAACAAAAAGAGTAAATCAAGTGCTTGAAGAGATGCTTTGCATGTATGTAATGGACAAGCCATCCAAGTGGGAGGATTATCTACACCTGGTAGAGTTTGCATATAGTAATGGGCAGCAAGAATCATTGGGAATGAGTCTATATGAGGCTTTGTACGACAGAAGGTGTAGGACACCAGTGACTTGGGACAATCCAGTGAACATAATTGTATTTGGGCCAGAATTGCTTAAGGAAATGGAACAAGAAGTTGCCAAGATTCGGCAAAATTTAAAAGTAGCCTAGGATAGACAAAAAAGCTATGCAGATAAGCATAGGATCCATAGGGAATTCAGTGTTGGGGATCATGTGTTTCTTAGAGTGAGGCCAAGGAAGGGTTCCTTGAAGCTTGGGAGTTGTGCCAAGCTATCACCTAGATATTGTGGGCCATTTGAAGTGATTAAAAGAATAGGGCCAGTTGCATATAGACTTGCATTGCCTGCTATCACTAAAGCTCATAATGTTTTTCATGTCTCTTTACTTAAGAAATATGTACATGATCCTAACCATGTGATTAATTGGGATGTGATCCAGGTGGAACCCGAGGGAGAATTCCAAACCGATCCGTTGTGCATCCTAGACAAAAAGGTAACATTGCTCCGGAACCGAGCCATCGGACAGGTAAAGGTGCAATGGAAGCACTACGGTCCCGATGAGGCTACATGGGAGCTAGAGGATGCCATGAGAGTGGCATATCCATTTTTGTTCAATTTTGATGAGCACTGAGGACAATGCTAATGTAAGGGGAGGGGAATGTCACGTCCCCATTTTGACCCCCTTTTTCATTAAATCGTAAATGATGTAAATATTGATATTTGATCATTGTGAGGAGCTCAAGGCCAAGGCCCCACCATTGATTTAGCGTTTTATGTATCGACAATTAAAAATAGATGCCTATGGTTCTTGTGCTACATAGGCACAATGTAAATAAGACATCATGTAAATACGAATTTTAATGAAAAACCCACAACTAGCTATGCAATGCAACAAAGAGATGGGGGCATGATTTTACAAGGAATGGGGAGGAAAATTATTCAAACCCTTGAGCCAATGGTGTTAATTCATGTATCAATGAGAAGACTCATAAACCACCAACTACCCATTTTGGGTTATGGACCTGTTATCATGCAACTTGTAGTTTCCCCTAGTGGTATCCCATCCGGGACGGTAGAGGAGACAGGCAACTAAAGAGGTGACCCAAGAGATGCCACGGTTCCCAATGCAAGGTGGGAGTCATGCCAACCGAGGCACTCTTCGCTTTAGGTCAAGGTGTAACAAGACTTAGGGGGAGACCCTATAACCAATCACAGTTGATTGGACCCAAACAAAGGTTTCTAAAGGTAAGTAAATGAAGAGTTACGGAAACCAATGCAAGGCTAAGTGGACCTAAGAGTTTAGGTATGGTTGAAGGTGGTGTAAGAGATTGTTAATGTTTCAACCTATGTATGGTTTAGGCCACATGATGGGGTATGATGACTAAGTGTAGTACCATATGTTTACACAAGTGGGTCCTATTTTCTTGGGAAGTGTGAAATGGCCTTAAGTGGGCCCACAAGGTGAAGCTAGGTGCAATGTTGGTACTAGAGGTTAGGTAATGACTAGATCTATAGATCTAAGTTGATTCTAGAAGTACCCATGTGCTAGATCTAGGATTTAACACAAATCCCAAGGAGTGCGACTTGCTTTGAGGAGGACTAGTGCCTTGTTAAATGGGCTAATGGGGTCAAAAAGTATGTCAAAGTGTAGATCGGGACACCTAGAAGCCAAGTCAAGTGGGCTAAATAGGATCTAATGGTTGGATTTTGCTAGATCTAGGTTTTCAAGAGTGGACCACAATCCCTTGAAACAAGGAATGCTACCCCCAAGGAAGATCATCACAAAAAGATAGTCTAGACCTAGGTTTCAAGGTATGGCCGTTCCAAGTCTCCAAAATCCCAAACACCCACTTCCTCAAAGTGGACAAACTCACCATCCCCAGGTAGTGCGACTTTGTTCAAGGAGGGTTAAAAGGTGGGTTTGGTGGACCAAATCAAGTCCTATGGCCACCAAACTATAGATCCAAGTAGCTAGCACCCCGATCTATGTATGTCCCAAAAATCAAGTCAATCCAAGGGCTAGATCTTAGTAGATCTGAGTTTTGAGGTGCCAAGAATTTCAAAAGGGGGTTTTAACCCCTTAAAACATGGAAAGATGTCCACAAGGTAGATTTCACCAAAGTAAGAATCTGGGGGTAAGTTATCAAGTGTCTAGATTGCAAATAAAGTGGGATCTTACCTACCCATGTGCTAGATCTAACCAAACAAGCCTATCACTAGGAAGTGCGATTTGGGTTCAAGAGGGCTTTTTGCCTTGAAAAGTGTGTCAATTTTAAGCCAATCACCACCAAACTATAGATCCAACTAGGGGTGGATACTATAGAGGTGGGTTTTCAAAATCTTCTCAAAAGCAAGGCTAGATCTAAGTAGATCTAAGAAATACCAAAAAAAAGGGTTTTAATTAATTAGGGTTTTTATGATCTAGAAATCATGGATGATTCAAGGAAGAAGAAGATCATACCTCTTGGAACATACCTGGATGAAGAGATGAATGCTAGTTGAGACGAGGATTACTTTGCCAAAGATCAAATGGAGAATTGTTGAAGCCCTCTTGCCAAATCGATTTTCCCAAGCCATATGTAATTCCTTCTAACCTGTCAAGCCAAGGAGCAAAGCATCAATCAGTTTAACATGTTGAAGGTAGATACAAGCAAGAGAGAGAGAGAAACATAGAATAGTTGACACAAAGGCAAAACTACTCCCTGTCAAACCAAAACGACTTCTTCCAAGCTTGAAGGGCAAGCCTCCCCACCAATTCGCCCTTGTCCAAAATCGTCCTCTTAACCTGTAAATAAGATATGGCAAATATGCAAGATAGCTACAATAGATCCTCCAGTGCAATGGACAAAAGCATTTACAATCGAAACAACCAATATCCACTCCAATCCAAGCATGTACTCCAAAAGATAGAAATTTTATTCCAAGAGCCAAGAGCCAAAAATCTCTAGATGAATTTTACAATGAGAGGCTCCCTCCTTAAATAGGATGGGGAGAGAGTACAACCCTAACCAATTTTTACATGAGTGGCTAAGATTAAAAGATCATAAGATCTAATCAATGGCTAACAATAAATCATAACAATATATCACATGGATCACCCAACATAATGATAGCGCCCCCACTAAATGGTACAAAAAGGGGGTGACGTCATCCACTAGAGAAGAATAGGTGCCAAAATCCGCCTCATGATGACTAGGACATAACAATATAAGCACATGGTGGGGCTAGGAGGCATCAATCCTTACTAGCTCATCCCCAAGGCACAATAAAATAATAAAATATGTCCAAGATAATATAAATGATCAAAACTGTCCTTAGAATCCATGACAGTCAAGCAGTAAATGACCTCCTGTGATCAATGTTGGCATACCCACATGGTGAAAACTGACTGGAAGGTAGTGATGCCACCCTGGAAGACCTCTGTGAAGACCAAATGCCAAAACCTTGCCTCAATTGCCCAAATTGATTTCCTCAGTGACCACTTTATCCCATTTTTTAACTGCCTCGGTAACTGTGAAAGTGCCAAAACTGCCTCCTAGGGCACTAGTGTTGTCCATTTGAGCCCACCAGGCTCTCCAGAAGGGGGGGTAAATGGTAAAAACAAGTGGCTAGACCACCCCCTCCATCATCAGCGCCCTAGGTGAACTGGCCAATCATGGCCCCTGCTGCTCAGGTTGGGAAATCAGCCCCAAATCTAGTCAACAAGTGTAAAACTACATCAATCACTGTCAGAAGTGCCCAGAACTGAAAGATAAGTGTCTCAATGGATCCAGAAGACCCAAATCCAATAGAAATGTGTACTCATACACCATGGGTTGCCCTAATGGGCCAACTGTAGGGTCCACCATATATGGACAATGTATAATTTGCTGATCTGAAGTAGTAATAAAACCTACTGAACTGAATCAATCATCATCTGCATCATATGTCCATCATATGATATCATCATCAAGCATGTGGGACCATCAATCATCATCAATAGGCATCTATACATGGCCCACATCATCACAGATCCCCATAATATATATATAACCAAGGATAAATCACATTAGTAGACTAAGACATGCTTCTCTAATTATTTTCACAGCCTAGCTCAAAGTATAAGATCCATTCAGTGGCATTAATCAAGTACACATATTCTGTTGTTATATAAAATTACTTGCACAATAGTTCAGATGACAAACTCACCCATTGGACATGGTCAAACTGTTAGCGAAGGATGAAGGCTAGGAACAAGGTTGGGCAAAGGGGTTGACCTGTCTAACTCAATTTAAAAATACTTTGGACTGGGAGAAAGGGGAAAGGCTACAAACTCTGTGCTGGACAAAAGAACACGGGGAATGGCTGTGCCTCACAAATGGATAAGTTGTTTAGAGAGTGCTTATTCAACTTAGGCATCATGTCTACATCAAGTTGATCCAGGTTCATTAGGATCATTCAATTTTATTCCATGGCCTTTTTGGCCTACATAACCCTTCGGATTTCAGATGTGCTGAGAAGCACAACTAGTTGTAGCTTGCATCCAGGGCATGTTTTTCAAATATTTATAAGGTCAGCAATTGTTTTAGATATAGCTTTTAAGAACCATTGCTTTTTGGACCTTTCTTATACTCTTCGAGGAGTATTTTTAGCTGTTCATCGTTCTTGCCCTTTTTTTTGTTTCCATGGGCGAATTTATAAGTTTCCACAAGTAGAACATGAGCTTTCAGTTTTAGCCAACAACATCTCAAGTGACTAGGGGGAGTTCGAGCCAATGCCAAACATCGAGACAACCGACCAGAATGATTTAGGCCTACAATCCAAGTCACCAAGGGCAAGTTTTGTCACCAACTCAGAGCCGAGACACTGAATATACAGGGATGCGGTCCAAACACAAAGGTAGAAAAATGGGGAAGTCCTCGGTATCAGAAAGTCAAATGAGACATGTCAAGGCTTAAAGTCAAATAGGAAGGTCATGTATGGATGGAGTCAAGTGAAGATGGAGACTACACTAGCAGACAACTGGTGTCGGGAAAGACCATATCTATGTAAGGTGAAAAACCAGTGGGTTTTGTTAAATGACCTAAATGTGCGAGCAATTGTCCATTTTATGATTTACAGTTCATTTTAAACAGTTTGCCACATCAGGAATAATATACCAAGCACATGCTGTGATCATGACTAAATCAACAAGATAATAATCCACAGTCAGTAATAACATATCCATAGATCATACAACATCATCATAATAATAATCATCATGTACCATCTGAAACACTGCTACAATACATCTCTAAGCACTGAATTGAAACTGTATGGGATAAAAGGGTCACATCGGTCATCAAATCTGAACTCTCAAGGCTCAGCCTTGACACAAGGTCTAACATAAATCTGAATAATATACTGCTCTGATCATGAGTGATCCAAAATATATAGCCATGCTATGGAATAATGGAAGCTCTGGAATGTGCAGATATCTGCTGAACAAGGATAGTAGCCCTGCTACTATAGTGTGATAACAGGACCAAATCATTTAATTCTTCCAGAAATTGGTTGAGGCAGTTAATGCCTTGGCAATGAAGAGGTATGGTAGCCAATTTTGTGTATGGGCAAGCCATCAACCTGGGAAATTGTATTTTGTCTCCTTGGGCAAGAAAACACCCTAGAAATGGTGCCCAAAGCCATTCTAAACCCATAGTCTTTCCTCTCTCATGCAGTCTGAACTACTGGGTCTTTCCTTCATCGCATTTTTCACCAATTTCCTGCATTTTCCATAGCCGGGAGCTTGTTTTTGTGTTGCACAGCAGCTGGGAGAAAGGGAGTCACGTTTTGGGGGTTTATAGAGGTCGTTTTTGCCCCAAAATATCCATGGGTGTTTTTCTGAAAACGGTTGTTGCTCTCCAGGGTTGAATCCCCAATTGCCATTTCGTTTTTGGGTCTTCCCACGTTTTTCTGGACTAGTAGAAACCCCATCTTTGGGCATCTCACTGTAAAAACGTTTTTATCATGCCCAATAATTGTGGTTCTATTGTTATGTGCATCCTTGTTTTGGTTTGAATTTGTGAGCAAGAGATTTGGAGTGGTAGTGGACATAATTGGCTTGATAAACCCAGTGGGGGGGGGGGGAATTACCTCTCAAGAAGATCAAGAGGGCTGGCTACTCTTTTATGCACACCTGGGACACTCTAGAATGGGAAGGTATGGCCTGAGGGAGTGTGAATTGGTGAAGGGAATACTTCCTTGAGTGGGGTGTGTAGGCATTGTTGGTGCCAAGCTAAATAGATCTTGTAGAGGTATCCATAGCTCTATGGTTGAGCTCACTAGCTTAGCAATTCTTCCTTTCCATTTCCTAGCAGCCTGATAAAACCAATTATAGATTGGTTTGGCTCATCTTGGTGTATGCTTGGCTATGTGTGAGTCTGCTGTTCCCTGGTTCCTTGTAGAGATCACGCCCAGCTCGGGGGTGGCAGTTGCATCAAGACGTTGATAAGCACAACTGGCCTATGGTTGGGTGGAACGTTGCAGTTGCATAGCCAGTTGCTTGGGACTACTTTGTTATAAGATAAGTACTCTCTTGTGTTAACTTTGCATTTATTTATTTGATGAATATCTTGAATATATGATGGATGTGTTACCGAAATTATTTTCGCTCTACTTTTCTTATAATTATACATTTCATGTGTTCTTTTATATTATGTGAATGCTTATTTAAAAGTTCATGGGGCTCGATGCCCGGTTTTAGCATCACGATCCTCTCCATCGCACTGGTATGATGGGAGGGGACGTGACATGGGTGCAAGAACCTGAGCGCCTTAAGGAATGTGCAACGCAGTTTTGGGTCTACTGGGAGACCCTTCAGGAAGCAGCAATAAGAGTGCCTCACTTATCTAAAGAAGCCACGACAAAATACAAACCGATAGCTCACTTTGTGATAGGGCCTCATTCTATTCATGTGAAAGCATGACATGACCCCACGAAGCAATGGTTGCTGACACACCATAATCTGTTTGATGAGGAGATGGCTATGATTATTGATGATTAGCATGTCGAATGGCAAGAACCAATTAGTATGGTGGATATCACAACGGTCCTAGTTGATCCACCACCCATGCAGGACCAGCAGAGTCGCCATGTCTCAGATAAAGAATCAATATAGATGCCCACGGACGATGAGATAGACTGCATCCTTGAGGAGGGAAAAACAAAGGCGCTCTCTAAGTATGGTATGATGAGTGGGGCCTCCCCAGCAATAGAGGCGCAGTTGGGACGACTTATAGCGGCTATAAAAAATGTAACAAATGGGGCAGCTCAAACAATGACGACATAGGCGGAGGAAGGTTTCAAAGAGGTAAATGCTCACCTCGATTCATTAGTTAATGCGGTTTTGAAGAAGGCACCAGAGGCGGCACCTGCGCAGGTAGTTGACTCACTCAACACTACGCCATGGGTTCAGAATGTGCAAATTCCCCCGATTGCGGTTGCGACCAACGATGAGGACCTCTAGGCTTTGCTGTAGTGGCTACACAGCTTGTCCCTCAACATCAACGCGTTGTCTTCGCAGATGTTGGTGCAGATCTAGGCGATTGCCAGCTAGGAAATGGCAGACTGCGAGCAAGATGTTGGCGGTCAAGTCTTGCGATCGAAGGAAAGAGAAGCAATGGCTCGGAAAGAGTTGGAAGAGTTGACAAAGAAGGTGCTCGCTGCCAGAGAAGTGGTGGATGAACTAGAGGACAAGCTCGAGCAGATGATTGTTGACAAATCTCAAGCAATTGAGGAGTTGAAGAAAGAGAAGGATCGCTTGATTGTGGAGAAAGAAAACCTATGGGATAACAATGTGCGGTTGGAGGCGGCAATCTCTAAAGTAGGTCATCACGTACTGGAGCCCACCGCGCAGTTGGATCCGGTTGAAAGAGCGCAGTGACTTGGGGCTGTCATCGCCCAATTCCAGCATGACAATGTGGATTTAACAGCTCTGATACACCTGGCACACCATAGGAGCAAGTAGATGAACGAAAACGCGCCATCGAGGAGTTGGGAACACATATGGGTGAGATAGAATAGGCAGCGACAAAGATCACTGCAGACACTGCAGAGTTTTGGGGCAACATCATTCAGGACGAACAGTTAGAACAACTGATGAAGCTGTGGCAAGAAGCGGAAGGGAAGCTGGCAACACTGAAAGTGTTGATGAGAACGCTGCCACTAGTCACTCAGGTCACCAAATTGGTTGAACTGAAAGAATTACAGCAGCGCATCGCAAAGGCGGAGGAGCATCAGAAGAAGCGCAACACATACCTGGAGGAGTTCCAAGAGATTGGTGGACAGTTCTTGCTGAAAGCAAGTTCTGCACTACAGGCTGTGTAGGAGGGTCGTCGACGAGTTGCTGAGAAGGAGCAGGTCAAGGAGGTTGATCTACAGTACAAGTACTTTAGGATAAAGACCACTGAGTACAGCATGTCCAGTTGACGTGGCTCGAGGGCGAGCCACAAGATTGTGTTGGGGGCCTGTTGGCAGGCGGTTTGGATGAGTCAGCATCGCAGATGCTGCGCAAGGCCGAAGGTACCACGAAAGGAGGAAAGCAGCGTGCAAGGCAATAGTACTTTGTGTGTTTTGGGTCATTTGGACCGCAATATGTGGGTTTTGTGTTAGTCCTTTTGTAAAGTTGTTAAGAAGTAGTTAGACAGTTGCTAAGCTGAACGCAAATGTAAAGGAGAAAGTGTTAAGATCCTGGTGGGCGGCCTTCACTAACATCTCGAGGTTTTGGTGTAACGGTTCGTATCATCTGGTATCAGAGCCTCCACCCAGGTTCAAGTCACAGAGCAGGTGGCAACGCCGGCATTGCAGTGTTCGCCCGGGGCTCGTACGACGCAAAGGGGACACCACCGTACGGGCGCACATCCAGCCCAGAGTCTGGACTGCAGAGCGTGGTGGGATGTTAAGATCTTGGTGGGCGGCCTTCACTAACATCTCGAGGTTTTGGTGTAACGGTTCGTATCAGAAAGCCTATAAATAGATGTAGGATTGTAGGTGTTGATATACCTACAGTGAGAGGAGAGCAATTCCAAGATATAGCTGACAGTTGATGATTGAATATCTGGAGACCGATTTGGAGATACATGAGGTGATGAATTTGCCTATTATTGTCTGTTAATCTGGGTATGTGATAGAAAGATTATCTTGTTGTGTTTGGGTTTTCGCAAAGATGAATATGATATGACAGTGTTTTGAGTAGAATCATTGTGTCTTTCATGTTTCTATGTGGTAAATGCATTATGCGATATGAATCTGTGAATGATGCGATGTTTCTTTGCTGCGATCAATGCTTTACTGTTATATCTGTTGCACATTTATGGTTCTGTAAATAATAAGATCTGTTGAATGATGTTGCAATTATGCTTAATGCCTGAGTTGAATGCTTAGATCTATTTTTGAATGTCGCAATAAGTTGATCAGTTGATGCAAAAAATCCTTCTTCATTCAGTGGAAACATGGTTCCTTCATCTCTCCCTTGAACATCTCAGGTGAGACCTCATCTGCTCTGTAGGTGTTGCTAGATAGGGTAAAACCTATCTAGGCCAGTGCTCAGGGAGATCGTGGTGGTTTGGGTGTCGACAGTGTGAGGAACTCTTGTCAAATGGGTTTGTGTCAACATCAATCCAACAAAAAATCATACATGAAGAGACCATGTCCCTGACATGATGAAGAACAATGAGATAATATCTAACCCTCATTGGCTATTGAATATTATTTTCCAATGATAATTAAAATATACAGAGGGTTAAGTTGTTATTGTTGTTTTCTATGAGAAATGCACTTCTTAAAATAAATAAATAATGTAGCAGGACAAAGTGCAACTCCTTAACAACATCACCAATTTAGTCAAGCTAACTGATCAATAAGGCCCAAATAACATTTACAAACACTGGGAGGTTTGAACAGGTTGCTCTGAACTCTGAGGAAGATCGAAACACATATTTAGGAAGAACAAAAATATCAATGGCTCTGAGAAAAGATATGTAATTCCCACCATAACAACATTGTACTAAAGAATTATATTACTTGGGAGGGCGCATATTGTCATTTGGTAAACCACCTATTGTTCTAACTCAGTGACATCTTATCTTCTTACTACAGTGCTCGTGTCGTATTTCTGCCCTTCCACATTGTATAATGAAGGAATGCCATCCATAATCGAGATACAATTCAGGGTTCAATGAGAATCAATTTTCTTTTTCAGTTAGGTCCATTTATTTGTATCTTTGACAATTGAAGAATATCCTAGTAAATGCATTTCACAGGTTTTTTTATTAGTGGGAGAGTGATCACTAGTTGGGTTTCCACTAAGTCTTGATTATGGTTGGAACCAAACTAAACTCTAAAAGAATAGCTAGATTGTAGAATGAACCTTGACGTGAGTCTCAATCATGGAAAAATTTGAAACTCATATTGGAAACTTCAACAATTAGAATCTATACCCAAACACATAAAATGTGACTCGTTTTCTGATCACCAAACTTCTACCACAAATAGATATATGCATTATTAAAGTTTGGGAGAAATCTTGAACAATAATTAAATTAGGAATTTGAAATACATGTGTAAATTGTAAGCTAGATTCTTATCACTACATTGACCCACATGAAAAGAACCTATTCATCAATATGGGAAACTAGCATTCCATTACACATGCATCTTCATGGAAAGGTTTGACCACACATATCAGATTCATAAGGCTATAAAGAAAACCTTGACACAGTTCTTAGTATTTGAAACTCATAATTGAAGCTTCAATAAGTAGAATGTATACATAAATACTTAAGCACATACACCATGACTCATGAGATTTGATTGCCACACATATTCCACCACAAATACATATATTCATTATTGAAGATGGGATAAGCATTGAACAAAAACTAAATCATGGATTTGAAATACATGGGCAATTTGTAAACTGGATGTTTATCACTAAATTGACCCACATGAAATTCACCTAGAGTAATGAGGGAGGCATATTCAGCAATGAGGGAGGTTTTCATTCTATTACACATGTATTTTCATGGGTAAGCTTGACCACATTTGAGTTGCATAAGCCTAGCAAGAAAATGTTGACGCATTTCTCAGTTCGAGATAAATGTAAAAATCATAATTGAACTTCAACAACTAGAATATTATACCCAAATTATACATTGACTGATTTGATCTGATCACCGTAGATACTTATATTCATCATTAAATTTTGGTAGAAATCCTAAGCAAAAACTAAATCAGGGATCTGAAATACAAAGGCAATTTGTCAGCTGGATGCTTATCACTACATTGGCCCACTTGAAAATCACCTATTTAGTAGTGAGGGAAGCCAACATTCTATACATGCACTTCCATGAGAAGGCTTGACCACATATGAGTTTCATAAACCCATCAATCACATCCCCTCCCTTTAATGATTAAACTAAAAAAAACATGAATCACACGAGTCCCTTATGCATTGGGATGACCTCACACATCAGAACATATCCTTTGTAAAACTATGTGCTCATTTTTTAATTAAACAAAATGACCAACAAAACCAACTAAGATACATTGTGTCTTAAATATGGCAAACTCATGTATCATTATGTACAAAGTCTAGTGAGGCCATTCCATAGATAAATCAAACAATGCATAATGCTTCATGAACAAAAACATTAGAGTCCATTATGGAACCTGTAGTAGACGGCCTCTAGGATAGTTCATGACACCAATCTGACTCATCCACAGAAGCTTTTGCAATTTCCTCCGACTCCATGTGTTTCTCTCTCTTCCTCTTCTTGTTCAATCTCCTTGAAGGAGCCATGACCACAAAAAGATTAGAATTAAACTAAAGGCCCAAGGAAAAATATATTTCTATATAGTCTATATTGAAGATCAATAAATTAATGCCAACTGGGGTTGCAGGAGTATGTATGAAAAAGGAGCTTTAACCCATATGAGATAATTCCATAGTCTATTGGAATAAAGAGATGGATAATAATATCTTATGATATCAGAGAAGAATGGAGACAGACCCAATTGGATTCCCCATGGGAAAAACTACAGTGTGCACATCATGAAGCCTATAGATAGTAGATTGCAACTCCATATATTTCTATAAGCTCAATACAATTTGAAACAAACAACTACAGGTTGTTTGAATTAATGGAGGACTTGACAGACAACTACCATTCACATGATATTGTTGGTGATACTAATGAGTTCATAAAGAAAAGACATATGAAAAATTCCACGAGCAATTTAGATACTTAATTGATAACTCAAATTTCATACTTCACCAGAAAAACGATATGAATAGCTGTCAGATTTAGAAAATGAGAGAATGCAAGACTGACTCAAACTCTTGGTGTGGTCATACCCATATATTTGGTCTTAAGAAGAAAATACAAATCATGATCATATGCATGGTTGAACAATTGAATCATCTGCATAGTTGAATATTCAGGGTGTTATAGGCCTCCCCTTCATCCACAAAGTTTAAACCCCAACCCTCGACAAAAGGAAAATATTAAAGGTTTTGTTTGAAAAGTGTAAGACAATATGTTGACAATGGGACACTACTAGAAAGGAACAAATCGGATAAAACTTATATAAATAAATAGTAAAGAATTATTAAAAAAAACAAGATACCGATAAGCTAGCCATAGGAAGAAAAGATCTTCACTTTCCACCCCGATGATAACAAAATTTAATGTGTTCAGAAGGAAAGAGAAGAAGATTTGGCAACCAATCCCACACCACAGGATTCAAACTGAGAAACACTCATTTATTTATGGTATTTAACACACAATGAAAGGGACAGGATACATGCACTGCAATTCATCTAGAGAAATTGACCAAAGAAGTCTAAGCAATACCTAATTAACACTCTCCAACATCTTTATTTGTGTTGATAATAGACCAGCATAGATCCATCTTAAACCCATATCTATCAAGCACCGAGAGGGATCTATCAAGCACTCAAAGGAACGCTTAATAACTTTCTTTCCTTTAAATCCTACTATAGGTCTGACATGACAGAATTTGATAAATGACCAGAGAGCCCTGTCAGATCACATAAATTAGCTTTCGGTGGGATATTTCCACCCAGAGTAATTGTATTACCTGTTATAATAATCAGGTCAAAGGTTTATGGATTACAATATAACCTTGCCTACTGCAAGGATAATAATAATATCAGTATTAATATAGTATTTGCACCGAGTACGAAATAATTTTGATTAAAATCAATATCAATATGATCGATAACTACCCCACCTGTATTTAACGTTCTTCTTCAATGGATTTCCATGTTTAATAAATCCAACTAACACATGCACAAATGTTATTCAACTTCTGTGCCAAATAGTCTCTACCAGTTAATGAGAAATTTTCAAAAATAGTCTCTACCAGTTAATGATAAATTTTAATGAGATTGGCCAAAACGCCAATCGATAAGAAAACTAATATTAATGCCCAGACCGAATTTGACAGAAGACTAGTTTTGTTTTGAATGTGTTTGATTATATTAAGAAAACCTACAATAATCAATTTCCATACACTAACTAAAATAAGAACGTTCATCAATGTATTAATCGGCCAGCTTTTGAAATCGTCTAGATAATAAAATGCGTGGAGTCTGTTGCATTTATATATAAATTGTTGTTACAATATGTTGGGGTTTATTGCATTTAAATATAAATTCCCTTTAAGTATAAATTCCCTTTATATATAAATTCCCTTTAAATCTTGAAATGCGGCTTCTTTTGCGCTTTGCTTTGGTGCCCGCCATTGGGGGTTCTCTTTTCCTGCATACCTCGCTTTTCATTCACATCGGTTGGTTTTGGCTTTTCAATTGCATTGTCGCGATTTTGCTTTCCATTCACAATGCTTGGTTTGGTTGGTTGGTTTGCTTTCCATTCACAATGGCTGATTTTGATTCGCGATTTATGCACATCCATATGGTTCACAATATCAAGTAACTTGGTCCTTTTTTCCGGTGTTATCGTTGGATGCTGACTCTGTATACATTTTTTGGGAAAATCTTCATGTTTTTTAGTTGTTTCTTTGAGCTCTCGAGAAGGCGAACTTTTCTCATCCATAAGAGAATTAATCTCTCCTCGCAATGTGTTAATTGTCTTTTCAGACTGTTTCTCCTCCATCACTTTGTATTTATTGACATACTCCATAAGAGAATTAATCTCTCCTCGCAATGAATTGACTGTCTTTGCCTGTTCTTCTTTCTCCTTGAACAATTCAGAGTGTTTCTCCTCCATCACTCTATACTTCTTGACAGACTCTTCCATAAAAGAATTAATCTCTCCTCGCAATGACTGAACTGTTTTTGCCTGTTCTTCTTTCTCTTTGAACAATTTAGAGTGTTTCTCCTCCATCACTTTATATTTCTTGACAGACTCCATAAGAGAATTAATCTCTCCTCGCAATGAGTTAACTGTCGTTGCCTGTTCTTCTTTCTCCTTTAACAATTCAGAGTGTTGCTTGACATTTTCATCCACCTGTTGTTGAAGGCTACTAATTTCTTTTTCCATCATTGCATTGTGTTTAAGTAAAGCCTCGAACCTCTCTGCCTTGCTTGCAGACACAGCTTCCAACGCCTGCTTTTCATCTTCCATGCTAACCATTTTTTCACTGTACTTATTCAACTGGGCCTTCAAAGACTCCCCTTCAGTCTTCAGCTCTCTATTTGTCTCGTTGAGCGACTGTTTCTCGTTAGCCATTAACTCGAGGTTTTTCTGTAGCTCTGCAATCCTGCTCAACAGGTTCTCCTTCTCAACATTAAAAGCTTGATTTGCCGTTTGGCTTCTTCTACTGATCTCGGCAGTCTCCTTTTTGGCTGCTCCAATCTGTGTTACAAGAACATCCTTTTCCAATTCCCGACCTTTATTGTTTTCCTCTAATTCTGCAGATATCGCTTCAATTCGATTTTTCAACTGCAAAACAGTAGCCTCCAAATTCTTTTTACCAAGATTCACAGCTTTACAATCGTCTTCTTTCGCAGAAATTTCGGTATTGAATCTTTCCTCAGCTTCAAGCAATTGTTTACCTGCTTGAGAAATCGCAGCTTGGTATTCCCCATATTTCCTTCCATGCTCTTTTTCCATCGTTGCATTTTGTTTAAGCAAATCCTCCAACCTCTCTGCTTTGCTTACAGACATAGCCTCCAACGCTTTCTTTTCATCTTCCATCCTAACCAGTTTTTCACTGTACTCATTCAAATGGGCCTTCAAAGTCTCCGCTTCAGTAATTAGTTCTCTATTTGTCTCGCCCAGTGACCCTTTCTCGCTAACCGTCAACGCGAGGTTTGTTTGTAGCTCTGCAAGCCTGGTCAACAGGTTCTCCCTCTCCGCATTAAAAGCTTCCTGTGCCATTTGGCTGCTTCTACTGATCTCGGCAGTCTGCTTTTCGGCTGCTACAATCTGTGATAAAAGCACATCCTTTTCCAATTTCCGACCTTTGTTGTTTGCCTCTAATTCTGTAGATCTCGCTTCGATTTGATTTTTCAACTGCAAAACAGTAGTCTCCAAATTCTTTTGATTAAGATTCACTGCTTTACACTCGTCTTCTTTCGCTGAAATTTCGGTATTGAATCTTTCCTCAGCTTCCATCAAATGTTTACCTGCTTGAGAAATCGCAGCTTGGTATTCCCCATATTTCCTTCCATGCTCTTTTTCCATCGCTGCATTTTGTTTAAGTAAATCCTCCAACCTCTCTGCTTTGCTGACAGACATAGCTTCCAACTCTTTCTTTCCATCTTCCATCCTAACCAGCTTTTCACTGTACTCATTCAAATGGACCTTCAAAGACTCCACTTCAGTAGTTAGTTCTCTATTTGTCTCACTCAGTGACCCTTTCTCGCTAACCGTCAACTCGAAGTTTGTTTGTAGCTCTGCAAGCCTGATCAACAGGTTCTCCCTGTCCGCATTAAAAGCTTCCTGTGCCATTTGGCTGCTTCTACTGATCTCGGCAGTCTGCTTTTCGGCTGCTGCAATCTGTGATAAAAGCACATCCTTTTCCAATTTCCGACCTTTATTGTTTGCCTCTAATTCTGCAGATCTCGCTTCAATTTGATTTTTCAACTGCAAAACAGTGGTCTCCAAATTCTTTTTCTCAAGATTCACTGCTTTACACTCGTGTTCTTTCGCAGAAATTTCTGTATTGAATCTTTCCTCAGCTTCAAGCAATTGTTTATCTGCTTGAGAAATCGCAGCTTGGTATTCCCCATACTTTCTTCCATGTTCTTTTTCCATCGTTGCATTTTGTTTACGTAAATCCTCCAACCTCTCTGCTGTGCTTACAGACCCAGCTTCCAACGCCTGCTTTTCATCTTCCATGCTAACCATCTTTTCACTGTACTGATTCAAAACGGCCTTCAAAGACTCCGCTTCAGTACTTAGCTCTCTATTTATCTCGACCAATGACCCTTTCTCGCTAACCATCGACTCGAGGTTTGTTTGTAGTTCTGCAATCGTACTCAACAGGTTCTGCTTCTCAGCATTAAAAGCTTCCTGTGCCATTTGGCTACTTCTACTGATCTCGGCAGTTTTCATCTCGGCTGCATCAATCTGTGATAAAAGCATATCCTTTTCCAATTTCCGACCTTTATTGGTTTCCTCTAATTCTGCAGATCTGGCCTCAATTTGATTTTTCAACTGGAAAACAGTATCCTCCAAATTCTTTTTGTCTGCTTTACATTTATCTTCTTTCGCAGAAATTGCAGTATTGAATCTTTCCTCAGCTTCCAGCAATTGTTTGCCTGCTTGAGAAATCGCAGCTTGGTATTTGGCATCCTTCCTTTCAAGTTCTTTTGTGAATTCTTTCTCAGTCTCCTTCAATTCTTCAGTCATTCTCCTTGCAGATTCAATATTTTCTGATCGCATTTCAGTGAGATTTTTTGACAAAACAGCGTTTTCTTTTCTTACGTGGGTGATTTCTTGCGCAAGCTTGCCATTGAGTATCTGCAGATTCAAAACCTTAACATCTTCGCTGGTGGGGTAAGGGGTTCCATTTGCAACTTTACCCTTTTCTTGCTCAGGTCTCTTCCCCATGCCCTTCTTGTTATTGCCTGTCATCTTGTTCACTGGCGAGGCCTACCTTCCTACGGATCCACAAATTTGCGATATAGGATATACGAGAGGAAGATAAATACGTCTTTCTTGAAAATAAATGGATTTATTATGTAAGCCGTATAGCATATAGAATAGGAAAATAAATATCTCTTTCTTGAAAATAAATGGCTTGCTACAACAAGACTCCCCCTAAAAGCTACCTCTTTTATTGTGAGCTGCAACAAACAACTAACCCTTGCAAATTCGACAAAGAAGTTCTCAAACAATGCGAAGAATTATAAGATAGACACTCAGAAAGCTATTATCATTTGGTGCATTACATGGAGATTTGAGTCATCTATAAATAATCAACTGGAATTTTTCGTAGTCCAAAAAGTATTAAAAAAAATTCATGTCCGCTCTTAACTTTTCAAAATTAAAAAAGTAATTAAATATATAAAACCGATATAGATTTAACTTAAATCCAAATCTATCAAGAACCTAGAGCGATCCAATTAAGAAATTTATTACACATCAACAAATTGGATCTATATATGGTGGTATAAGATAATTTAATATTAATCGCCTTGTTGTGAAGTGCTAGGGTTTGCTTCATATCTAGCTGCAATATGGGTTATGAAGTAATATGTAATTTTTCAACTTAGCTTTTTTATGTGAATGTGCAATAGAAAATATAATAATGAAATACCAAAAAATTTCTAATACAATTACACATGTTTCATTAAAATAGCTTTACATAGCTAAACATAGCTCTACATGTACATGTCCCGTCTTCAAACCGCCACACTAAGTTATCTTGGGTTTATTAGATGGATATGGACAAATCGAATCTAGGTTTTGAAGAACAAGAAAGGTTATATCAATCTCTAAACAACATCAAGGAAGGTAAGCAAATCCCTTTGTGCACCACACAAGGATTTTTGGAATCAAGGGCTATGTAAAATGACCTTTTAGAATCAAGGGCTATGTAAAATGACACCTAGTCGCATCTGTGTAGGGGTTTATGGCAATTGACTTGGATATGGATGCCATTATAATGCTTAAACACCATCCATTGATCATTGAGCCTTGACCATCGTCGAAAAATGAAAAAAATGCATTAGGATGTTTTTTTTAATTTTTGAGGACCCTTTCATAGGTGGTTTCTAAACTTTAGAGTTGATATATGTGCCATGAGTAGTTTTTATGCAGTGGAAATGTGTTTTGAGGCATAAACATGGGAAGTAGGTAAACACTATCCTTTTTCCCTAATTGAACCTTTTTTAGATCAATCATTGTGAACAAAACCTAAAAACCATGACACAATCTCTCTTTAGGGTGTCTTTGGCTTTTGAGTTGAATTTATGTTCCATTAGGAGATCTTGATCACTATAGATGGGTCTTGACTGTCTTTGCCTGTTCTTCTTTCTCCTTGAACAATTCAGATTGTTTCTCCTCCATCACTGTATACTTCTTAACAGACTCTTCCATAAAAGAATTAATATCTCCTCGCAATGACTAAACTATTTTTGCCTATTCTTCTTTCTCTTTGAACAATTTAGAGTGTTTCTCCCCCATCACTTTATATTTCTTGACAGACTCCATAAGAGAATTAATCTCTCCTCGCAATGAGTTAACTGTCGTTGCCTGTTCTTCTTTCTCCTTTAACAATTCAGAGTGTTGCTTGACATTTTCATCTGTAGCTAGGGTTTTACCCCTAGCTTGTGCAAATGAGCACCTACTAAGGAGAATGGACTCCTTAGTAGCAGTTCAGTAAATGTAAATTATTAAGTTAAAACAGAAATGTAAAATTACTCTAAAACATGTGCATGAAACATAAACAACAAATTTAAATAATGGTTTTTGTATTGATATTACCTCCAATGTGGAGGTTGATGAAGCCCTTGCAATGTCCAAGAGGGTTGCTCCAAGCTCCAATGTGCTCCTTCTCTTTCTCCAATGGTGGAAATGGGCCAAAAAGGGCTTTCAAGGTGAAAGTGGCTCAATGGTGAGCTAGGGTTTCAACAGAGATTTTGGCAGAGTAAGGGTGCTTATTATTGTGGATGTGAAATAAGGGATCTCCATCACCTATTTATAGTTTTTTGGTGGTGGAGTGATGACCCATGGTTTTGGGAACCATATGGTTTAGGGCAGCTGTATAGGGTTTTTCCCTCATTTTTCTCATTATTTTATATTTTTTATTCCCTTTTTAGGGGATTTTTGCTATTTTTGGAGGAAAAAGGGGTTTTTTAGCCTTTTTGAGGCTATTTTGATGGTTTTGTGGCTTTTTGGAGGTATTTTAGCCATTTTGGAGGCTTTTTAATGGGATTTTTGGGTTTTTAAGGGCAATATGGTAGGAAAATGGACAAATGAGCCATATAATGTGGTAGATGAGGCAGTGAACACTTTTTGGGTGTTAACAGATTGCCCCGTGATGTGCGAGGGCAGGAGCTCATCGTATGGCCGATGGACATCATAAGTCATAAATGGTTTTCCTGGGGTGTGGAGAGAAGAGAAGAAACAAACTGAAGCCCAGAACAACGATCCCGAACCACTGCAAGAACTAAAAGTACATAACCTCAATAATGGATGAGGAATCATCTGATCATATGGACGAGGCGGGCATACCCATGCTCGTATCAGGATACATAACATAATAACAACAATGGGGTCCAAAAAATGGGGACCTAACATATACATGACCTCAAATACTGACTGAGGAATAATCTCAATATATGGACGAGGCGGGCATACCCATGCTCGTATCAAGATACATAAACAGAACGGTAAGGCCCGAAAAGGGGGATCTGTAAATACATAGATAACCACTGTGTACATCATAAGTGTCTAGAGGGGACACAAAATCTGGGACATAATGCTGAGCTAACCATGTGTAAACTGAAGAACTGGTGCACTGGAACATCAACAGTGCTGCTGACTGGGGTACCAGAGGAACTGATGAGCTGCTGGATCATAATGTCTGGGAGCAATAACCTCGATGGTACACTGAGCTGGAACTGAAACGGTTACTCAAGGAAGCATATAACTGGATGGCTTCCGAATACAAACGCCAACGCAACCCGGACATCCTCGGGAACATACAACTGGGTGTTCCGAAGTGACTCACCAATGTGCCAGAGTCGGGGGAAATCCGGGGTCTTTGACACATAATGTAAAGGATGTAACCCTATGCGATTCTTGACGATGCGATCAAGGTGCTGAAGTCGAGCATGTGAGAAACAACCACTCGGAGAGGCAATGATGACTCCTCTCAGAATGGTCCGGAGGCACCTACCACAGATGGTGATAAGTCCAAGGCGTAGGGACCTTTGGGCCTATCCTCTGGAATAGAGGGGTTGTCGTCGACAGAGGGAGACCTGCAACTATCAAGGCAATGATGTTTCCTTGACAAAAGCACGAGGTGGAGAACCGAAATGTGATAGTACTGATGGCAGGACTGACCAAACTGTGTGGGGACAACTGGGCAAGTAGAGTGGGTGGACTCAAACTTCCTTTGTTCAGAGTATGAGAATGGGGATGATCTGGCAGCAAATGAAACTGACTGAGGAGAAAGGGATCATAGTTGTAATGGATCTGGGAGGGTAACTGGGCTGAGGGAGACTCAAGCTGGTGTAACCTGGCAGGAGACTGCAGAATACTCTGAACAAAGGCGACCTGATTGGGGGTGCAGCCGAGATGATCGATCATAGTGCCAGGAGGCACGGGAGGGTACTTCTTCATGGGTTAAGGAACTAGAAGAAGTGTGTGTAAAATGATACTGTTGTGTGGATTTATACGAGCCCAGGACAGTTCATGGTCGTGGTTGCTTTCAATTTTAAGGAGTCTGAAAGCGATAAGAAGACTCTGAAATGATGGAATAGTACTATCGTGTGGATTTTACGAGCCCAGGACAGTTCATGCTCGTGGTTGCTTTCAATTTTAGAGAGTCTGAAAGCAAATAAGAAGACTCCAGGGGGTTGCTTTTTCGTAGATTTAGTCTCCAAGGCCCAAAGAAGCATAAAATGATGCAATGAAGAACTCTTCTAGCCGGTGTGACTAGAGTATTCCTTTTTTGTAATTAGTCTACCAGGTCCGGAAAAGGGTTAAACTTATACCAGATAGACGCCCTTTCAGGTACTTTAACGAGCATGAAAGGAAGCAAGATTGCTCGGCGATCTTTTCATTGTTTTAGGAGTCAGAAAAGAGCTTAACGGAAACTCCCTAAGTGCCTTTTTCGTAAAGGACTTTTCCGTCCCGAAAAAGGGATAAAATTATACCGAACAAAAGGAATGGCCAGGCAAGGAGGAAGTGTTCAATCAAGGATCAGTAATGATGACTGAGAACGAGGGTAGGGGGGGGAACACTGGTGGGCCTCCTTGCGGGGTGAATGAAATGGTAGCAAAATAATGAAACACTTGCAGTATGACAGGAGTGAATGGCTCATGTAAAAATGTGGAACAATCCGATGGCGGTCGATGTGGCACACAAACCGAGGCAGCAAGGTGTCGGGACACAATGTTGAAATTGTACCAGGTGAGAGCGAGAAATGGTCTCAAGCATCATCACGAGCGCAGAAAAATGAATCTGACGATATAAAGAGTGTCAAAAATAGGTAACGGTCGATGTGGCACGTACATCGAGGCGACGGGGGCGTCCTGAAAAAATACCCAAAAAATCAGGGGGTGAGAGCGAGAAATGATCTCAAGCATCATCACCGGCTCTGAAAAATGAATCCAATGATATAAAATATGTGAAAAATGGAGAACGGTCGATGTGGCACGCAAACCGAGGCGACTAGTGGCATCTGAAAAATGGGCAAAAAATGACGGAACAAAAATAATGCAACGAGGTTACCATCATGACGGTCTCATCGTGCTGATTCTAGTGGTGGAAATGGTTCGAAAAACGGACTCCGTATGGGGTCAGAATGGCCAAAACAAGAAAAGTCAATTGACTATAAATAGTGGGTGGGCCAACATGACATGTGTCATTTGTACTATTTGACTTTGACTTGTGATCAGAGTGGATCAGAGCTTAGGTGGCATTTTTGGACGATCCGACCAGCCGATTTCAGATCCGGGAGACACAGGTATTCCGTCAAACTCATACTTGCATGTTTTTTAGGGTCAGGGGTTGGGTAGTGGGTCCCACGGCTTATTTGTACAGTCCACGTGGGGTGGACCGCGGGTTAGGGGGTCGAAACCGTGGTTGGCGACCGCGAGTTTCGGGGTGAACCACGTGGTTGGGGACCGCGGGTTTCTCAGCTGGAAACGCGGTCTAGTACCGTGTGTTCCAAGGAGGAACACGCGGTGCCAAACCGCGGGGTTAGGTCGAACAGTCGCGGTTAAGGACCACGAATGTAGGCCTTACAGCCGTGGTCGAAAACCGCGGCAGGAAGCCCTAAAGCTGCGGTTTTGGGCCGAACTAAGAGGGTCTTCTGGGGGGAGGGAAAGGGCTTATTTATTTGACATCAGTCTGATGAGTTGACTTTGTGTGATTGACAGGATGCCGCAGGTGCTCTGGAGAGAGCGGGAGATCCTCGATGAGATCGTGGCTGTGATATAGGGGGATCGCCATGTGCGATCTGTGCTGGGACTGTGCAGACTACTGAAGTTCGCACAGATACCCATGATACGGTCAGCAGCGTTGCTGCTGAACCGGCTGATCAGATTCTGGGAGCCGGACATACAGGGTTTCCGAGTACAGGGTGAGAGGGTGGACCTCACCCTGACTGATGTATACTTTCTGACGGGGTTGCCCTGTCTAGGCAGGGTGGCAGACACACAGCCGCGGGTCACCGCGGATGTAGACATGGAGGACATGCTAGAGAGGTACTGTGGTCTAGAGGCACGGGTGCATAGGAATGCACTCCTGGTGAGGGACCTACAGGAGCCGGCAGTGCATGCCATGGCGGCATGTGTGGTTCGGGTATTGGGGTCCCAGTCACCTGAGAAGGTGTCTGGGGGCCAGATGCAGATGGTAGAGCGCGTGCTGGATGGGGTGTACTACGCGTGGGGCCAGATGTTCCTGACCTGCGTTCAGCGGCAGCTGACGGCAGCAAAGGAAGCTGGCAAGGGATTTTGTTTTGGGTCTTTCTTGTGTACGTTCTTTATGGAGAGGGTACCCACACTACGACCACGGGTGCCGATCAGGGCAGAAGGTATGAGGGAGCCGCGGATGGTGCGGTGGGGCGAGATGATGCGCCGCCAAGGTGGCGGCGACGGGGGCAGGTATTTTACGCAGGAGTTGTACCTGCAGTGGCTCTAGATACCATTGACACTGGACGACTTCCCGTATCGGGACATGGACTTCACGGGAGATCCGGAGGCGCCACGAGCACCAGGACAGGCATGGGGTCCCGACGGTACGTATGTGTTTGCTTGCATATTATGGATGTCAGGTTTTAGTTATATGATAGTAGATTGATATAGTGTGACTGACATATGGGTGATCTTGCAGATGTGGTACCAAGGCCGCCTCCAGGACATGTTGCACGGAGGGGGATTGTGGCTGTTCTAGCTCTGCCTGGGCGAGGCGAGGTCCGTCGCCGCGATGCGGAAGGGACACTGGAGTCAGTACGGGCACTATTAGACCATTTGCTAATAGGGGTGATCGACGAGGGATGGCGGGACATTGATCCTGATGTGGTTCAGGATTGCATGAGGGCACCCCGAGAGTTCAAATCCATCACGATCCGGGTGGCAATCTTGGTGGACCGGCCACGGGCACAGGATCCCGTAGGAGATGAGGACTTACTGGAGGAGGAGCGAGGGGAGGACTCAGAGGCAGCCGATGCCGGTAGTGATGTAGGATACGACTCTCATTAGGGAGTGCAGGGGACTCCCCCCGAGTTTTGTAGCTACGACATGTATTTTGATGAGGCTTTAGGGATGTATAGCCATTTTCTGTATAGCTGAGTACAGGGGTACTCAGGACATGTATAGCACTGAACATGTATTTTTCGATATATATATATGCACGTGGATGCACCTTTTGTTATGATGTTGTTTTAGTTGTACGCACGTGGATGCGCTTTATGATTTGTGATATGTTTACATTGCACGTGGATGCAAGTAGGCTAGGATGTTGGGCATGTGGATGCCCCTTGTGTATTTTATGTGATGCAACATGATGTATGTATGATTAGGCACGTGGATGCCCCTGTGGATATACATGTGGTTGTATGGTTTATGTACATGGATGCAAATGTTGATGCGATGCAATCTTTTTGGGTTTTTATATCTTTTTATGAGATGTTATGGGATGATGATGCATGATGTTACATGGTGTGATTGATATGCCAATCTAGGATGTTGTTGGCAATTTGATCTGCGACACTATTTTGGGCTCTTGGGACATGTGTGAATGTTATGGATTCAAACTGTCGACTGAGTTGTTTTGCGCGCAGGAATTTTCTAAAAAGGCAGGGATCACGCACCTGGTAGACGTTGTTGAGCTGGGAGACAAGTAGCTGGGAATCAAGGAACACATGAAGGTGACATATGCCCATTTGGAGGGTGGCAGTCAAAAGACCAGTCACAGCATCATACTCCGCCTGGTTATTGGTAGCAGTGCCTATACATATTCCATCAAGGTGAATCATCTCATTGGAAGGGGAGTACAAGACCCATGCTGCAGAAGCCAGGTTGGGAGACCAGCGACTTGCGTTATCAGCGAAGCCAGTGTAACAAGGTGGAAGATGGTCCATTTGTGATCATGCAAAAATGATGAATGTAAGATGATGGTAAAAAAGGTGAAAAACAAAAAGAGAGCAAACTGTACAATGCGGACCAATGAGGCCGCAGTTTCATTTATGGGTAAAAACGCTTAAGGTACAACCCATTACGGGGGTTGCGCAAAGGATGACCTTCGGAGTCGGCTAAGATGTATGCTCCCTTGCCGAGGCAGGTCTGCACGATGTAAGGGCCTTGCCACATGGATTCAAACTTCCCTTTGCCAGTTTTGTCGTGGGCTTGGTCATAGGCGAGGACGAGGTCCCCTTCATGGAAAGTTCGAGGGTGAACATGTTTGTCATAACCGGCTTTGGAGCGGTTCTTGGCAGCTTCGATGTTCTGGAGAGTGGCACGACGGTCTTCATCAGCTTGTTCGAGTGTCAACAAACGCTGCTCGAGGGGGGAAGTGTCGGGGAGAAGCTCAACGGCGATGTGTAAGGCGGGAATCGAACACTCGATGGGGAGGACAGACTCTACACCGTGAACTAAATGAAATGGGGTAAAACCAGTGGCGGTCTTAGTGGATGTATGGTAAGCCCATAAGGCAGGGAACAACATGTGGTGCCAATTGGACTTATGCTTGTCAACAGTTCGTTGGAGGATAGTTTGTAGGATTTTGTTGATGGCCTCTACTTGGCCATTCCCTTGGGGGTAGTAAGCAAAGGAAAATTGGTGTTCAAATTTGAGGAGGGTGGATAACTCATGCCAGACGGCATCTTCGAAGTGTGAACCATGGTCTGAGACCAACTGTTTAGGGACGCCGAATCGAGTGATAACATGGTTGAAAAAGAAACGGGCAGCAGTGTCAGCGGTACAATTGAAGGTAGGCATGGCTTCCGCCCATATGGTGAAGTAATCAATGGCGACAATGATATACTTGTGACCGTTGGCAGACGGGGGTCTGCACTCCATGAAGTCGATGGCCCACTTACAAAAGGGACCAACGGTGACGACTGAGTGTAACGGAGCAGGTGGTGTCCGGGCTTTGGGGGCAAAAAGTTGGCAATTATGGCAATGCTTGACTGTAGTGATGCAGTCGGTGAAAAGTGTGGGCCAGAAGTATCCGGCGGGGACAACCTTTTGGGCAATGGCCATCCCTGAGAAATGGCCTCCACAGGCACCGCTATGATAGTCATTAAGGACGTGTTCAGCTTCCTCGTGTGTAAGGCAATGACGAAGAATGGTGTCAACCCCTTGCCGGTAAAGGACATTGCCTAAGAGGAGATATCGAGAGGCCTGGTGACATATGCGACGGCGTCCATTACGGGTGACTTTGGGTCTGAACTTCTGCGTGTGTAGGTATAACAAAATATCACCGTACCATGGGTCATCAGATGAGATAGTGAACAGGTGATTGTCGGGTAACTCATCGGAGATTGGATTGGCCGGGAAAAGAGAAGGGAGATCAGTAATGAGTTGGGCAAGCGCGAGGGCTTTAGTGCTCTTAGGTGTTCGGAAAGTAAGGTCATATTCCTGGAGGATAATGACCCATTTAGCAACACGACCTTGCAGGAGCCACCGGTTTAGAAGATATACCATGGGGTTAGAGTTGGCGACGACTGTGGTATGACTCATTAAGATATAGTGTCGCAATTTTTGTATGGAAAAGACCACTGCTAGGGCGAGTCTCTCCTCATATGGGTAGCGTAGGGGTGGGCCAGACAAGGTCTGGCTAACGTAGTAAATGACATGTTCTTGGTGGGAGGCGTCTTCTTGGACCAAGACTCCGGACACGGCATGCTCGGATGCCGAGACGTAAAGGATGAAGTCTTGTGTGAAATTCGGAGGGGAAATCAGAGGAGCTTGTGTGAGAGCCTTCTTGAGGGCTTCGAATGCAGCTTCTGCTTGCTCATCCCAGACGAAGGGTATATGGGTCCGGAGCAGGCACAAGAAACTGTGAACGGTAGTGGCGTAATCAGGAACGAAGCGTCTAAGGAAATTGGATCACCCCTGCAGACTTTGGAGCTGCCGGAGCGTGCGGGGAGAGGGAAGGTCTAAGATGGCTTGGACTTTCAAAGGATCAACAGTAATTCCTTTCTGGGAAACAATAAAACCCAACAATCGGCTTGCCGGAACGCAAAAGACACACTTGTGTGGGTTCAAGCGGATTTGATATTTGCGACAACGTAGAAAAACTTGCCGAAGGTCGTTAATTTGGTCCGATCGTTTCCGGGAACGAGCTGTAAGGTCATCAAGGTATACTAACAGGATATGGACCAAGTCGTGAAAGCAATAGGTCATGGCCCGCTGGAAGGTGGCACCAGCATTTTTGAGGCCGAAAGGCATGATGCGATAGGCAAAGGTGCCCCATGGGGTAGTAAAGGCAGTTTTGTACAGGTCTTCCTTATGGATCTGAATCTGGTTGTAGCCGGAAAAACCATCCATGAAGGAGAGGACTTCATGCCCCGCACACGCATCAATGAGTTGGTCAATAAATGGCGTGGGGAAGTTGTCCTTGGGACAAGCACGATTTAAATCACGGAAGTCAGTGCATACTCGGATGGTGCCTTGTTTTTTGTTAACGGGAACGGGGTTTGAAACCCATGTGGTATAGGCAATAGGATAAATGAACCCTGCCTTGCGCAGTTTCTCAATCTCAGCTTTGACAGCTGGGAGCTTTGAGGGATGAATGGGGCACTGTTTCTGACGAACGGGGGGTACATCAGGCCATGTGTCAATGTGGTGCTCTATAATGGCGGGGTCAAGACCGGGCATTTTAGTATAGGACCAAGCAAAGACATCACGGAATTCTCTGAAAAGGGTTTGGTAGTCTTCAATCTCTTGCTTACTGCAGAAGGCTCCTAAAGTGATGAGTTCAGGGGCACATCCTGGGGCAGCGATATCAATTTGGATGATAGGTGAGATGTTGGCCATGTTACCCTCCTCGAAGGCATCAGGAGCAGGAATAGGGTCCTTGAACCAGTCAACCTTGGTGGGGAGGAAGTCTTTGGACTCAACCATGAATTGGGTAGCTGTGTTAGAGGAAGGTTCTTCTGGAATGAAGTAGGAACGATGATGCATATCATCCAAGGGATAATCCGGGGCAGTGAGGGCCTCAAGAATCTCCTCATCGGTACAAAAAGTTTGTGTCGTCAAATCGGTTGACGAGGGGGTAGTGGTTGAAGAGATCATATAAATGGTATTAACCTCTCCTGAAGGGGAAGAGACTGGGGGGTAGATCTCCTCAATGGTGGGTGGTGCCGTCTCAAGATCTAGATTGTTCATCTCATAGAGAGCCGCTCTGTAATCCGGGAGATCGGGACAATGATGGGAGTAATGCCCGTAAACACCGCATATGGCGCAGGGGTGGTTGGTACGTAGGGACTTGTCTTTAGGCTTTGGGGTGGGGTCTAATTTGACAACCGGGATGTTGGGGTCGTCGTCCACCATCTGCAGCTGCTCCTGTAAGGCTGGTAACTGTGGACATTGGTGAGTGGCGTGGCCTAACTTGTCGCACAACGAGCATTTGGGAGGAGCGCGAAACACTGGAGGGTTTTTTACTGTCATGGGAGGTGGTACACCAGTGTAAGGTTGTGGCCCTCTGCCCCCAGTGGGTTTGGGAGTAGGAGAGTAGGAGGGGGAGTCGCGGATGACGAAGGGGTGGAGACACCGGGGGGTGGCTGAGTGGTAGTAGCCATGGGTTGCACCGGTTGGAGGACGACATCTGGTGTCGGTGGGAAAACGGGAGGCGAAAGATACCATACGGGTAATCCCAAAGTTAACCCAGGGAGGTTAAGGGTAGCCATGACTGGGGCGCTTACTACTCCCAATGGAGGGACGAGGAAGGGGATTGTATGGATAGGTGTAACACCAATGTGGCTAGGTACCAATGGTGGTTTAGGCAACAAGGGTGGTTGATTATTAGGTGGTTGGTTATCATGGGACAAGGTACATAAGTCAGACACGTCCGTGGGGGATGATGGAGGCGGAATAGATTGGAAGGTGGAGGTCATCGGCGCATCTGAGTAAACTCCAGGTCCCGTAGAGGAAAAAAGTGAGGTGGAGGCATGAGAAACAGGTTGTTCAACCATGGGGAGATCATTTTTGGGTGCCGTGGGAGCACTGGGATCATAGTAGGTGAGCTGGTCAACCTTGACCACGCGTCCCTCGTGGGGGAACATCATGGTGCGAAAAACGGAAGAGGCAACCGCCCGCATGGCATACATGTAACTACGGCCAAGTAAAAGGTTATAATCCAATTGGGCATTGATTACCTCGATGTAAATGAGGATGGTTTTGCCACCTAGCTGGACGGGGACATTGGGTAGGAGGCCTTGGGGCTGGGCTGACCGACCGTCGTAGGCGCATAATGCAGTGGTGGACTGTTGGAGAGTAGGGGATCCCAACTTCTGCCATACGAATGTAGACATAACGCATGTGGAGGCACCTTCATCGATGATGCATCGATGGATGACAAGATTCCGAACGGAAACAGAAACTTGGAATGCTAAGGAGGAAGGCAGGCGTGGTTCGGATTGGTCCAAATCAAATGCCATCAAATTCGAATCATGTGGGTCAATCGCCCCAATTGCGAATAGTAGAGTCTTGCGCTGAGAAGGGCAGTTTTTCAAGACTTCTAATGCAGACATGGCTGTGGGAGATTGGGCTAAGTCATCGACGATGTTGTAGTTTGACACAGCCCGTGCATTGGGGTTATTGTTGATACGGCGAAACGGGAAACGAGGTGCTTTGGGAGCACCCTCTAGTGGAGGCGGGGGTATGCGTAACGCTTGATCAGTGGGATGAGCGTTAGGGGTTTTCTCAGCAGGAGGGGCTTCAGTGGTGGAGCCATATTGGTTTCGACGAGTCTGGAGGTTGACGTCACCGGATGACATCATCAACAGGTGGTGGGTTCCCGAGTCAAACATGGGTTGATCAGGAGCAGCGTACATGATCTATTGTTGGGGTTGCACATTGGCTTGAGGGGGAGCCAACGGCTAAGCGTTCACTACACCTTAGGTTGGTAAGGGATTTTGCAGAACCAAAGGGGGCTGCTGAGGCTGAGGGGGGTTAGGTGGCGCCTGAGGAGCTGCATGCCCTTGGTGATGGGCATCGTCAACCCAAAGTTGTCGAGCTCGCTCCAAGTGTGGGCAAGCATGTGTGTAGTGGCCATAGACCCCGTAAATGGAACAAGGATGGTTTGTTCGCAGATTGGAGTTTTTAGCCTAGTTGGGCGGGCGATCAGGGTTTTGGTTAGCAGGGGCCGCATTATTATTGTCGGGGGGATTCGCCGGTTGACCAGCTTGGTCTGCAGGTTGGTTGTTCCCACGATTATGACCCTTGCTGCAGTTTTGTTGGCCCTGGTTGTGTTGTTTGTTCTGGTTTTGCTACGGGTTTTGTTGGGCGTAAACTTGCCCTTGGGTAGCAGGTGGATTCTGAGGTTGTGCAGGTGCAGGAGCAGGCTGCGGTGGATGGTATGTAGGTTGAGGCTGAGCAGGTGCAGCAAGTTGAGGGGGTTGCTGATATGGCTGCGGAGCAGGTTGTGGGTTTGCCGCAGGGGCTGCCTGTGGCGGATAATAAGCGGGTTGTGCTTGTGAAGGCACAGGAGCTGGTGTAGCCTGCTGGTGGTATTAAGGCTGAGGTGCGACCGGGGGGGCATAAACGGGAGTCGTATGACCGAAGCACTGAGGAGGACATGAGGGTCCATGGTGGTGGTGATGTGTCATGGGAGCATACGAGTTGGTTCTTCCAGACTGTGAGGTAGCCCGCGAAAGGTCGGGGCCAGGGGTAGGACGTGCTATAGAAAATGGTTGGGGATGCGAAGAAACACAGCCAATAATACCATCTGCAGCGTGGGATGCCCCCGGTGCATCATGTTGGGAGGACTAGCCATCTGGCCAGGTCGTGTCAAATAGGATCGTTGGTCAATCTGGCTAGGTCAGGTAGGTTGAGGCTAGCCATGAATGCAAAACTAGAAGAAGGATGTGACACAGTAGTGGGTTGGACCAAGTTGGGGCCAATGCCCCCAAGTGGAGGGACAGGATTTGGGATGGTGCCCCCAAGTGGGGGAATGTAGGTAGTATAGGAGGGGCCTGCACCACCATGGGTAGTGTGAGCCACTGATGTAGTGGGGATAGGGATTCCCACTGCAGGAATAGGTACCGTGAGGGGAACGGTATATGGGGGCCCCATGGAGGGCATACCAAAAACAGGTGTAGTGGTGGATGTGCCACCAATGGTCCCTATGACAAACGGAGTGGAAGTCGTGCTAGCCATGGGGCTAGTAGGGGCAGTGTAAATAGGGTTCTCAGACTCTTTGTCAGAATCGGAGGTAAAGTAAGGAGCGTCAATATCTGGTGACGGAGTCTTATGTCGCTGACGAGTGGAGTCAAGTGACAAGGCTCTAGATCTGTGATGAGTGGTATCAACAGATGATGATCTGAATCTATGACGGGTGGTGTCAAGTGAACCGTGTTGTGGGGGCTCGCCCCTGAGGCGCCGAGAATGTCTCGGGGACTCAATGGTGACAGATGGTGTAAAATCTCTGTGGGTTGAGGTGAGTAGAAAAACAGCTCAAAAAAGCCTAATGCAACCGAGTGTGCAAAAGGAGAGCTAAAAAACAAGGCACTCAGGCCAACAACCAACTCAAAACACCCACTGCAACAGCTGTGCTACAATAGGTGGAGTATCGACAAAGATGGTCAGAATAACAACAAGCAGCAGGTTTCCTAGAAACGTAAAATGGTGGACTCACTAGACCAAAGGGAGGTAAAGGAGCATGCAAACACCTAACTAGAAGTATTCTGACTCAACTAAACATATCCTCTGCAAGGTGATGAAATCCAAGTCAGACAATATGAGTAGGAAAGCCAAGTGGCTATGATATCCCCCTACCGGGAGGGACACCGGGTAGTCAATCCTAGAAGAATGGCAACTAAGATACCTCGTTCATGACACGTCCAGAAAGGTGAATCTGCCGTTTAGTCCGTTTACCGCAATACCCCTATACAGGGATATCCCGCGAACCGCGAAAGGTAGCCCTTCGGTTACTGAATGGAGTGCGGTATTCCACTCAGGCCTCCGGAACCGTGCCAAAAAGTACTAGGGGATTTTGGTTCCCTATTTGGACAACAACTATGTCTCAAGTGTAAGTAACCGAGGGGTGTTATTGGAAGCCTATCCCCCCGATCCTACCTAACTACAATGATTCTTTCGTGTTCCCCAAGTGGGGTTAGAATATTGGTTGAATTAGGTACTTTTTAAGGCTCACTTGAATTATGTGACAGAGTGTGTGCTCGTGAGGTGATGAACCCAAAATAGAAGTGCCACAAGGGGGGTAACTTCTAACTATCAATAAGACTAAAATTGAAACTTTAACTTTCAAAATTTTCTGAATTAAAAATACTGAAATTTTAAAAAGATTCTGTAAAGGGAACATAAATTATGTTGCAGAAAGACTGTAGGGAAGTGGGGCTGCAGGTAGGACAGAGGGCTGTTCAGATGCAGAAAATATTACAGCAAAATGGGTTGGGCTCAAATTAGGGAAAAAATGCCGAGATTAGACCGCGGGTCTGTGGCGAATCGGAACAAGCGGACCACAGGTTTAATGGAAACAGACGCTGTCAAGTCGCGATTATCAGGCTGACAGGCGCAGTCGGGACGCAGGAAACGGGGAAAAAGACGCAGTCGGGTCGTGGCAAAAGGGCTAACAGAAGCAGTCGGGAAGCAGGAAAGCGGTGGAATCCCGCAGTCGGGACGCGGGAAAATGGTCGATAGGCGCAGTCAGATCACAGCAAACAGGATGATTAGATGCGGTCAGATCACAAGTAACAGACTTGAATCCGCCGGCAGGGCGTCGGAAAAAGTCTGAGAGCCGCGGTCGGGTCGCAGGTAAAGGCCTGAAAGACGCGGTCGGGACGCGACTGCACAGGGAAAATATGCGGTGTGCGGTGACCGAAAGGGACAGCCGAAAGGAAATTTTTTTTAAACTGAAACCAGAAATTCAAAATCTAGGGGAGTCGCCAAAACTGTAGCTAGGGTTTTACCCCTAGCTTGTGCAAATGACCACCTACTAAGGAGAATGGACTCCTTAGTAGCAGTTCAGTAAATGTAAATTATTAAGCTAAAACAGAAATGTAAAACTACTCTAAAACATGTGCATGAAACATAAACAACAAATTTAAATAATGGTTTTTGTATTGATATTACCTCCAATGTGGAGGTTGATGAAGCCCTTGCAATGTCCAAGAGGGTTTCTCTAAGCTCCAATGTGCTCATTCTCTTTCTCCAATGGTGGAAATGGGACAAAAAGGGCTCTCAAGGTGAAAGTGGCTCAATGGTGAGCTAGGGTTTCAAGAGAGATTTTGGCAGAGTAAGGGTGCTTATGATTGTGGATGTGAAATAAGGGATCTCCATCACCTATTTATAGTTTTTTGGTGGTGGAGTGCTGACCCATGGTTTTGGGAACCATATGGTTTAGGGCAGCTGTATAGGGGTTTTTCCTCCTTTTCCTCATTATTTTATATTTTTTATTCCCTTTTTAGGAGATTTTTGCTATTTTTTGAGGAAAAAGGGGTTTTTTAGCCTTTTTGAGGCTATTTTGATGATTTTGTGGCCTTTTGGAGGCATTTTAGGCCTTTTGTGTTCGGGTACACAGGGTACTACCAAAGGACCGAACACCAAGAGCAACCACTTCACACAAACAGATCACAGATCAACACACCGATGTTTTGATGTGGTTTAAACCCTCTTGAGGGAAACACTCCACGGCCCCGGCCAAATAGATTCTACGGGACAATTTATTATGCAAAGAAAGAAAGTTACAAATGAGCTTCTCATAATTGATCAACTAAACAATGACCCTCCATGCTCTTTAAATAGAGATCATGGACCAATCGGGTGTTAAGCCACGGATCAAGGTTAGGTTTGATCTAAGAGAAGTTGAGCCGTCGGATCACTCTATGTCGGAAACATATCGTGACCGTCGGATTAAGTATTTATAAATGCATACTAATGCATACTAAAGAAACACACTATCCCTAACGGATATATTACACAAGTTGATCTTAACTAACTCCTAAGTGTCTAAATATCCTAACATCCCCCCTGAAGAACAACTTGGGATAGGATTGAAGGATTTACAAAAGTGACACTATTAGGAGAAGGAAGGAGGCATTAGAGCCTATCCCCCCTTAATGACAAGTTCCTGAACTCCTAACATAGATCGAAGTTTAGAAAACTTCGCTTCTATAAGAGACTTGGTGAAGATGTCTGCAACTTGATCATCTGTAGGGAAAAAGAGCACTTCGAGAACACGATCATGAACAAGATTTCTGATGAAGTGCATATGTAGCTCAATGTGTTTGCTGCGTTGATGTAGAACTGGATCTTTGGCAAGCTTGATGGCACTTTGATTGTCGCACCAAAGTGGAGTAGGCTGCTGCTGCTCGAATCCAAAGTCTGAAAGGATCTGTCGAAGCCATAAAGCTTCCTAACTGGCATTAACTGCTGCTCGATATTCTGCCTCTGCTGAAGAAAGAGCAAGAGCTTGTTGTTTCTTACAAGCCCAAGTAATAGGTCCAGATCCCAGACTGAAAACATAACCTGCAGTAGAATTTCGATCATCAGGATCGCCGGCCCAATCTGAATCAGTGAAACCAACCAACAAAGGTTTCCCCCCTGTACTGTAATGAATCCCAAACTGAACTGTACCTCGAATATATCGAAGTATTCTTTTAGCTGCTTTCCAGTGACTTTCATGAGGTGTCTGCATATAACGGGCAACTCGACCAACGACAAAGGAAAGGTCAGGACGGGAATGAGTCAAGTATAAAAGACTACCAACAAGCTGACGATACAAGGTGGCATCTACTTCAGGTGAAGTACTAGTGGCAGAAAGTTTGACTCCATACTGGAAGGGAGAAGGGGCTGGTGTACAATCTTCCATGTGAAAGCGACGAAGAAGGTCACAAGCATACTTAGACTGAGAAAGAAAGATTCCTTCTTTGGTTTGCAGAACTTGGAGACCAAGAAAATAATGCAAATGTCCTAAGTCTGACATTTCAAAAGTTTGTTTAAGACTGGATTTCACATGGGTTATAAGCTTAGGGTCATTACCAGTAAGAATAAGGTCATCAACATATAGAACAAGTATGATGAGATGGTTTCCTACTTTCTTGGTATAGACATTGGGGTCAGAATGGCATCTAGAAAAACCAGTGTCAAGGAGAAAGTTATCCATTTTGGCATACCAAGCTCTAGGAGCTTGCTTAAGGCCATATAAGGATTTCTTAAGGCGGCAGACAAGGCTAGAGTTATTCTGAACATAGCTAGGAGGTTGTTCCATGTAAATTTCCTCCTGTAAATCACCATGTAAGAAGGCAGACTTGACATCCATTTGATGGACTTCCCAGTTGTGTAAGGCTGCAAGGGAAAGAACAAGGCGAATGGAGTTCATTTTGGCGACGGGAGCAAAGGTTTCATTGTAGTCAATCCCTTCAACTTGGGAAAAACCTTTGGCAACTAACCTTGCCTTAAGTCTTTCAACACTTCCATCTGATGCATACTTAGTTTTGTAGACCCATTTACATCTGACAAGTTTTCTTCCTTTTGGAAGAGGTACAAGATCCCAAGTATCGTTCGCCATTAAGGAATGATATTCTTCATCCATGGCTGCATCCCAATCTGGATTCCCTGAAGCTTCTGCAAAATTTTCTGGATCATGATTCTCGGAAACTTGAGCCAAAAGAGAAGAGGCTCGCTGAAACTGAGAACGTGTTCGACGTTGATCTCTAGGATCACCGGCAAGATCACCAGCGGCTTCACATGTTGAACAGATCCATCGAGGAAGCACTTGTGTTGGTGCAACTGGAGGAACATGAGCAGGTGGAGGTGGATTTTCATCCTCACTGTCATCATCAGAAACTGGAGTTGGAAACCTGTCAAGGAAGTTGGAAGAAGAAGAAGAAGGCGCAAACGCCGAATCAGGCTCGCAGGCCAAAGATGGCACACTCTCCGAGTTAGGCTCGCAGGCCAAGATATTTTCATCAAATTTAACATCTCTTCTAATGATTATAGCATGAGAATGTGGTTGAAGAAGTCTATAACCTTTTACATCTTCAGAATATCCAACAAATATGCACTTTTCACTTTTAGGCTGCAATGCTTTCCGTTTTTCATCCGGAATGTGAGCCCATGCTTCACTACCAAACACACGAAAGTGAATTACATCAGGTTTAACTTTACTCCATGCTTCTTCTGGTGTTATACCTTGTAATGCTTTTGTGGGGGTGCGATTAACTATGTAATTTGCACAATTTATGGCTTCAGCCCAAAATTGAAGACTTAGTCCCTTAGATTGGATCATACAATTAGCCATTTCTTTTAAAGTGCGATTATTCTGCTCAGCTACACCATTTTGTTGTGGTGTATATGGAACAGTGTGTTGTTGTTGGATGCCTTGTTCAGTGCAGAAAGTAGTGAACTGTTTGTTAACATATTCTCCTCCATTGTCAGATCTTAACTTGATAATTTGATGACCAGATTGTTTTTCAAGAAGGGCCTTGTAGGCCAAGAACATGTTAAATACTTCGCTCTTAAGTTTTAGGAAATAAACCCAAGTGCGTCTGGTGTAATCATCAATGAAAGTTAAGAAATATTTGAAACCAGAAAAGGAAGCAGATAGAAGAGGACCACACAAGTCACTATGCACAAGCTCCAAGGGAACCGAGGCGTGCCAAGAGGCACATTTGTCAAAACTGTCCCGATGATGTTTTCCAAGTACACAACCGGAACAAACACCATCTCTGCAAGATACCATCGGAAGACCTGTCACCATATTTTCTTTACATAGTTGTTGCAATGAGCGATAATTTAAGTGACCAAATCGCTCATGCCAAAGTTTGCTCAAGTTATCACTATGAGTAACAAAAACTGAAGGGAAAGGTGATGACCCAAAGTTGTTAAACTTGTACAACCTGGTAATATCATCAACAATTCCGGTAGCTAGAACCTGTTGAGGATCTTTAAAATCCTTGATTACAAGTTGGTGAGGTGTAAAGGTCACATTTTTACCTTCACCAGAATGAGTGATCTGATAGACTGATAACAAATTGCAGGAAATTCTTGGAACACATAGTACATCACTAAAATGACCATTATCTACTGGAACTGTTCCAGCTCCTACAACACTTAGAGATCTATCATCACCAACAAATATTTGTTTGGTGTTACATTCATGCATAGTAGAAAAGATGGCTTGATCCTTAGCCATATGATAAGATGCTCCAGAATCAATGAGCCATTCATTTGAAGTAGAAGAAGAAAATGCATTATAAGAATAACCAGAAGCATAAAGTGCATGTCCATGAGAGGCAGATTCTGAAGGCGAATCTAGGCTGATGTGGTGCTTCTTCATTGCTGCTTCCAAGGCTGCCATCTTCTTGAAACACTTAGATTCATCATGATTATCTTTCCCGCAATAGTTGCAATGACGCTCAGTCTTCTTGCCTTTTGGCTTGGATCCTTCGTCATTTTTTAAAGAAGGAGCTGACTGAGAGGGTTTTGGACCCTTGTTTGACTTATTATTGCGAAAATTTTGTTTCTTGGGAGGCTTGGACTTTTCTTTCTGTTGGGACAATAAGGCTTTCCCAGATGTATCTGCATTGTTGATTATTCCAAGATGAATGAGTTTATCTTGTTCTCTAATCAAGGAATCACAAAAGGATTCAAGACTAGGCTCTTGATAGCTAGCTGCATTCAATGATGCTTTCATGGAGTAAAATGTAGATACAAAAACAGAATATGCAGGTCCAAGTTTGGAAAGAATATGATAAATGCACTGTTTGTCTTCCCTCTCAATCTTACATTCTGCACATAAGAGTTTAAGAGTTTTGTACTTAGATAAATAATCTTGAATGCATGAAAAGTCACTTGGATTTAAAGAAATCAACTCATTTTCGAGTTGGTGACCTCGAATTTCATTGTGTTTACCAAACACAGATTCCAACTTGTCCCAAGCAACATTAGGTTCATCAATTCCAGATATGTGGAAACGCAAATCAGTAGAGATTGACATCCTAATCAATCCACGAGCTTCATCACATCTATTTGTCCATTTTATTTTCTTATCATCATCAGTGGGTTCTTTTTCTTTCCCTGTTGTAATTCTGAAAAGTCCACTACTTTGTAGAACATCCTCCATACGAGATTTCCATGAGAAATAGTTGGAACTGTTAAGTAGAATATCACAAAGGGAGGCCATATTTATAAATTAATGGCTGTAAAAGCAGAAACCAATAGTCTGGATGTGAAGAGCTCAAAAAAATAGGCAGTTTAAAAAAAAACGGCACTGGAAACGGACTCTATATGATGAAGTTATGCTTGAACAAAGAAACTGTTGAAGATGTCCCCAATAGTGATGTGGCAGCTAGAGAATGTCTAGCAAAAAAAGAACCCCCCTCTTCCCAAGATGAACCTTTTGACAATCACTTTACAAAAAAGTTGATTTTAAGTGAATCACTTTTGTAAAATAAGTGATTTCACTTTTACAATGATATTACTTTTAAATAGTGCAACAATAAATAAAAAGCTTAAGTGACTCACTTGTATTTTTATTTTTTATTATTGAAGTGAGATGCACTTTTACAATAAAGTAACTTGAAAATAGAAATTGCATGCACTTTTCTTTTTAAAAGTAATTTCCTAAGACTTGAACTCAAGACCTATTAAGGAATAAAGCAACTTTGAACCAACTGAGCTAGATTAAAAGGTATGTAAAATATAGGAATGAGGAAGGGGGCCTTTTTTTTTTTTACTCTTCTTGCTCGGTTTGCGTGCTTGCCCTTTTTCCTACAAAACAAACCACAAAACGAAACCAAAAAAAACTTTTCCACACTCGTGGGGTTAGATCTTGTTAGCTTTCCCAGAAAGTCTACGTTTTCTCTCTGTTTCTGATTTGCCGAGATCGCGCAAGGTGCACGGCAAAGAGCATACGCATCCGAGAAAAACCCTTTCCCTTTCTGTTTCTGATTTGCCAAGATCGCTCAAGGTGCACGGAAAAGAGCATACGCAGACGGGAAAGCAACAATCCAAAACCAAAAAAAATCTAACAGTAAAAAAAATGAAATATGAGATTTTTTTTTCTTTTCAAAAAACGAAATAAAAAAAATGCGTCACTGTAACATTATACCTTCAGATATGATGAAAAACGCGTTTCTGGAGCAACCGGGAACTGTTTTCGATCAAACGAAAACTATTTCCCAATGGAAACGATGCTCTGGACGCAATGGAACACCTCCCATAGCCCATAAATGCATAGAAATAACATAACTAGAAACCCTTTCGAGTTTCGGCAACAACAGTTCAAGATCTAGATCATAACCGGAAGCGGCACTTCATAAAAGCTCTGATACCATGTTCGGGTACACAGGGTACTACCAAAGGACCGAATACCAAGAGCAACCACTTCACACAAACAGATCACAGATCAACACACCGATGTTTTGACGTGGTTTAAACCCTCTTGAGGGAAACACTCCACGGCCCCGGCCAAATAGCTTCTACGGGACAATTTATTATGCAAAGAAAGAAAGTTACAAATGAGCTTCTCATAATCGATCAACTAAACAATGACCCTCCATGCTCTTTAAATAGAGATCATGGACCAATCGGGTGTTAAGCCACGGATCAAGGTTAGGTTTGATCTAAGAGAAGTTGAGCCGTCGGATCACTCTATGTCGGAAACATATCGTGACCGTCGGATTAAGTATTTACAAATGCATACTAATGCATACTAAAGAAACACACTATCCATAACGGATATATTACACAAGTTGATCTTAACTAACTCCTAAGTGTCTAAATATCCTAACATTTTGGAGGCATTTTAATGGGATTTTTGGGTTTTTAAGGGAAATATGGTAGGAAAATGGACAAATGAGCCATATAATGTGGTAGATGAGGTAGTGAACACTTTTTGGGTGTTAACAGATTGCCCCCTGATGTGCGAGGGCAGGAGCTCATCGTATGGCCGATGGACATCATAAGTCATGAATGGTTTTCCTGGGGTGTGGAGAGAAGAGAAGAAACAAACTAAAGCCCGGAACAACGATCCCGAACCACTGCAAGAACTAAAAGTATATAACCTCAATAATGGATGAGGAATCATCTGATCGTATGGACGAGGCAGGCATACCCATGCTCGTATCAGGATACATAACATAATAACAATAATGGGGTCCAAAAAATGGGGACCTGACATATACATGACCTCAAATACTGACTGAGGAATAATCTCAATATATGGACGAGGCGGGCATACCCATGCTCGTATCAAGATACATAAATAAAACAGTAAGGCCTGAAAAGGGGGATCTGTAAATACATAGATAACCACTGTGTACATCATAAGTGTCTAGAGGGGACACAAAATCTGGGACATAATGCTGAGCTAACCATGTGTAAACTGAAGAATTGGTGCACTCGAACATCAACAGTGCTGCTGACTGGGGTACCAGAGGAACTGATGAGCTGCTGGATCATAATGTCTGGGAGTAATAACCTCGATGGTACACTGAGATGGAACTGAAACGGGTACTCAAGGAAGCATATAACTAGATGGCTTTCGAATACAAACGCCAACGCAGCCCAGACATCCACGAGAACATACAACTGGGCATTCCGAAGTGACTCACCAATGCGCCAGAGTCGGGGGAAATCCGGGGTCTTCGACACATAATGTAAAGGATGTAACCCTATGCGATTCTCGACGATGCGATCAAGGTGCTGAAGTCAAGCATGTGAGAAACAACCACTCGGAGAGGCAATGATGACTCCTCTCAGAATGGTCTGGAGGCACCTACCACAGATGGTGATAAGTCCAAGGCGTAGGGACCTCTGGGCCTATCCTCTGGAATAGAGGGGTTGTCGTCGACAGAGGGAGACCTGCAACTATTAAGGCAATGATGTTTCCTTGACAGAAGCACGAGGTGGAGAACCGAAATGTGATAGTACTGATGGCAGGACTGACCAAACTGTGTGGGGACAACTGGGCAAGTAGAGTGGGTGGACTCAAACTTCCTTTGTTCAGAGTATGAGAATGGGGATGATCTGGTAGCAAATGAAACTGACTGAGGAGAAAGGGATCATAGCTGTAATGGATCTGGGAGGGTAACTGGGCTGAGGGAGACTCAAGCTGGTGTAACCTAGCAGGAGACTGCAGAATACTCTGAACAAAGGCGACCTGATTGGGGGTCCTGCCGAGATGATCGATCATAGTGCCAGGAGGCACGGGAGGGTACTTCTTCATGGGTTAAGGAACTAGAAGAAGTGTGTGTAAAATGATACTGTCGTGTGGATTTATACGAGCGCAGGACAGTTCATGGTCGTGGTTGCTTTCAATTTTAAGGAGTCTCAAAGCGATAAGAAGACTCTGAAATGATGGAATAGTACTATCGTGTGGATTTTACGAGCCCAGGACAGTTCATGCTCGTGGTTGCTTTCAATTTTAGAGAGTCTGAAAATAAATAAGAAGACTCCAGGGGGTTGCTTTTTCATAGATTTAGTCTCTAAGGCCCAAAGAAGCATAAAATGATGCAATGAAGAACTCTTCTAGCCGGTGTGACTAGAGTATTCCTTTTTTGTAATTAGTTTACCAGGTCCAGAAAATGGTTAAACTTATACCAGATAGACGCCCTTTCAGGTACTTTAGCGAGCATGAAAGGAAGCAAGATTGCTCGGTGATCTTTTCATTGTTTTAGGAGTCAGAAAAGAGCTTAACGGAAACTCCCTAAGTGCCTTTTTCGTAAAGGACTTTTCCGGCCCGAAAAAAGGATAAAATTATACCGAACAAAAGGAATGGCCAGGCAAGGAGGAAGTGTTCAATCAAGGATCAGTAATGATGACCGAGAACGAGGGTAGGGGGGGAACACCGGTGGGCCTCCTTGCGGGGTGAATGAAATGGTGGCAAAATAACGAAACATTTGCAGTATGACAGGAGTGAATGGCTCATGTAAAAATGTGGAACAATCCGATGGTGGTCGATGTGGCACACAAACCGAGGGTAGCAAGGTGTCGAGACACAATGTTGAAATTGTACCAGGTGAGAGCGAGAAATGGTCTCAAGCATCATCACGAGCATGGAAAAATGAATCTGACGATATAAAGAGTGTCAAAAACAGGTAACGGTCGATGTGGCACGTACATCGAGGCGACGGGGGAGTCCTGGAAAAATACCCAAAAAATCGGGGGGTGAGAGCGAGAAATGATCTCAAGCATCATCACCGGCTCAAAAAAATGAATCCGATGATATAAAATATGTGAAAAATGGAGAATGGTCGATGTGGCATGCAAACCGAGGTGACTAGTGGCATTTGAAAAATGGGCAAAGAATGATGGAACAAAAATAATGCAACGAGTTGACCATCATGACGGTCTCGTCGTGCTGATTCCAGTGGTGGAAACAGTTCGAAAAACGGACTCCGTATGGGGTCAGAATGGCCAAAACAAGAAAAGTCAACTGACTATAAATAGTGGGTGGGCCAACATGACATGTGTCATTTGTACTATTTGATTTTGACTTGTGATCAGAGTGGATCAGAGATTAGGTGGCATTTCTGGACGATCCGACCAGCCGATTTCAGATCCAGGAGACACAGGTATTCTGTCAAACTCATACCTGCATGTTTTTTAGGGTCGGGGGTTGGGTAGTGGGTCCCAGGGCTTATTTGTACGGTCCACGTGGGGTGGACCGCGGGTTAGGGGGTCGAAACCGCGGCTGGTGACCGCGAGTTTCAGGGTGAACCACGTGGTTGGGGACCGCGGGTTTCTCAGCTGGAAATGCGGTCTAGTACCGCGTGTTCCAGGGAGGAACACGCGGTGCGAAACCGTGGGGTTAGGTCGAACAGTCGCGGTTAAGGACCGCGAATGTAGGCCTTACAGCCGTGGTCGGAAACCGCGGCAGGAAGCCCTAAAGCTGGGGTTTTGGGCCGAGCTAATAGGGTCTTCTGGGGGGAGGGAAAGGGCTTATTTATTTGACATCAGTCTGATGAGTTGACTTTGTGTGATTGACAGGATGCCGTAGGTGCTCTGGAGAGAGCGGGAGATCCCCGATGAGATCGTGGCTGTGATCTAGGGGGATCGCCATGTGCGATCTGTGCTGGGACTGTGCGGACTACTGAAGTTCGCACATATACCCATGATACGGTCAGTAGCGTTGCTGCTGAACCGGCTGATCAGCTTCTGGGAGCCGGACATACAGGATTTCCGAGTACAGGGTGAAAGGGTGGACCTCACCCTGACTGATGTATACTATCTGATGGGGTTGCCCTATCTAGGCAGGGTGGCAGACACACAGCCGTGGGTCACCGCGGATGTAGACATGGAGGATATGCTAGAGAGGTACTGTGGTCTAGAGGCACGAATGCATAAGAATGCACTCCTGGTGAGGGACCTACAGGAGCCGGCAGTGCATGCCATGGCGGCATGTGTGGTTCGGGTATTGGGGTCCCAGTCACCTAAGAAGGTGTCTGGGGGCCACATACAGATGGTAGAGCGCGTGCTGGATGGGGTGTACTATGCGTGGGGCCAGATGTTCCTGACCTGCGTTCAGCGGCAGCTGATGGCAGCGAAGGAAGATGGCAAGGGATTTTGTTTTGGGTCTTTCTTGTGTGCCTTCTTTATGGAGAGGGTACCCACACTGCGGCCACGGGTGCCGATCAGGGCAGGAGGTATCAGGGAGCCGCTGATGGTGCGGTGGGGCGAAATGATGCGCCGCTGATGTGGCGGCGACGTGGGCAGGTATTTTACGCAGGAGTTGTACCTGCAGTGGCTCCAGATACCATTGACACTGGATGACTTCCCATATCGGGACATGGACTTCACGGGAGATCCGGAGGCGCCACGAGCACCAGGATAGGCATGGGGTCCCGACGGTACGTATGTGTTTGCTTGCATATTATGGATGTCAGGTTTTAGTTATATGATAGTAGATTGATATACTGTGACTAACATATGGGTGATCTTGCAGATGTGGGCCCAAGGCCGCCTCCAGGACATGTGGCACGGAGGGGGATTGTGGCTGTTCCATCTCTACCTGGGCGAGTCGAGGTCCGTCGCCGCGATGCGGAGGGGACACTGGAGTCAGTACGGGCACTACTAGACCGTTTGCTGATAGGGGTGATCGACGAGGGATGGCGGGACATCGATCCTGATGTGGTTCAGGATTGCATGAGGGCACCCCGAGAGTTACAGACCCAGCTTCCAATGCCTGCTTTTCATCTTCCATGCTAACCATCTTTTCACTGTACTGATTCAAAATGGCCTTCAAAGACTCCGCTTCAGTACTTAGCTCTCTATTTATCTCGACCAATGACCCTTTCTCGCTAACCATTGACTCGAGGTTTGTTTGTAGTTCTGCAATTGTACTCAACAGGTTCTGCTTCTCGGCATTAAAAGCTTCCTGTGCCATTTGGCTACTTCTACTGATCTCGGCAATTTTCATCTCGGCTGCATCAATCTGTGATAAAAGCATATCCTTTTCCAATTTCCTTCCTTTATTGGTTTCCTCTAATTCTGCAGATTTGGCCTCAATTTGATTTTTCAACTGGAAAACAGTATCCTCCAAATTCTTTTTGTCTGCTTTACATTTATCTTCTTTCGCAGAAATTGTAGTATTGAATCTTTCCTCAGCTTCCAGCAATTGTTTGCCTGCTTGAGATTTCGCAGCTTGGTATTTGGCATCCTTCCTTTCAAGTTCTTTTGTGAATTCTTTCTCAGTCTCCTTCAATTCTTCAGTCATTCTCCTTGCAGATTCAATATTTTTTGATCGCATTTCAGTGAGATTTTTGGACAAAACAACGTTTTCTTTTCTTACGTGGGTGATTTCTTCTCAAGCTTTCCATTGAGGATCTGCAGATTCAAAACCTTAACATCTTCGCTGGTGGGGTAAGGGGGTCCATTTGCAACTTTACCCTTTTCTTGCTCAGATCTCTTCCCCATGCCCTTCTTGTTATTTCCTGTCATCTTGTTCACTGATGAGGCCTACCTTCCTACGGAACCACAAATTTGCGATATAGGATATAGAAGAGGAAAATAAATACCTCTTTCTTGAAAATAAATGGCTTTATTATGTAAGCCGTATAGCATATAGAATAGGAAAATAAATATCTCTTTCTTGAAAATAAATGGCTTGTTACAACAACAGACTCCCCCTAAAAGCTACCTCTTTTATTGTGCGCTGCAACAAACAACTAACCCTTGCAAATTCGACAAAGAAGTTCTCAAACAATGTGAAGAATTATAAGATAGACACTCAGAAAGCTATTATCATTTGGTGCATTACATGGATATTTGAGTCATCTATAAATAATCAACTGGAATTTTTCGTAGTCCAAAAAGTATTAATAACTTTTCAAAATTAAAAAAGTAATTAAATATATAAAACCCATATAGATTTAACTTAAACCCAAATCTATTAAGAACCTAGAGCGATCCAATTAAGAAATTTATTACACATCAACAAATTGGATCTATTTATGGTGGTATAAGATAATTTAATATTAATCACCTTATTGTGAAGTGGTAGGGTTTGCTTCATATCTAACTGCAATATGGGTTATGAAGTAATATGTAATTTTTAAACTTAGCTTTTTTATGTGAATGTGCAATAGAAAATATAATAATGAAATACCAAAAAAATTCTAATACAATTACACATGTTTCATTAAAATAGCTTTACATAGCTAAACATGGACATGTCTCGAACCACCACACTAAGATATCTTGGGTTTATTAGATGGATATGGACAAAATGAATCTAGGTTTTGAAGAACAAGAAAGGTTATCAATCTCTAAACAACATCAAGGAAGGTAAACAAATCCCTTTGTGCACCACACAAGGATTTTTAGAATCAAGGGCTATGTAAAATGACACGTATTTGCACCTGTGCAGAAGTTTTTGAAAATTGAGTTGGATATGGATGCCATTATAATGTTTAAACACCATGATTGTGTCATTGAGCCTTGACCATCGCCAAAGAATGAAAAAAATGGGTTAGGATTTTTTTTAATTTTCCAGGATCCTTTCATAGGTGGTTTCTAAACATTAGAGTTGGTATACGTGCCATAAGTAGTTTTTATGTAGTGTAAATGTGTTGTGAGGAATAAACATGGTAAGTAGGTAAACACTAGCCTTGTTCCCTAATTGAACCTTTTTTAGATCAATCATTGTGAACAAAACCTAGAAACCATGACACGGTCTCTCTTTAGGGTGTCTTTGGATTTTGAGTTGAATTTATGTTCCATTCCGAGATCTTGGTCACTATAGACGGGTCTTGAGTCATTGAACATACTATGGGAATATAAAGAAGAGACTCAAACCCCAACCCTTACTTCTTAGGATTCCATGGAAAATCCTCAAGCCACCACATATGAACTCTTTATGGTATTGGTCACCTTGAATTGGGATATGAGCACCATGACTAAGTTAGTTGTGAACCAAGAATATGTTTCAAGGTATAGTGAAGATCATCAGAGTACAACAAGAGCCTTGTTCCCTAAATGAAGCTTGTTTCTCTCAGTGACTATGAAAGATAGTTACACCCATAAATCATGCCTTAATTTGGGGATGTATCCACCATAAGTGGTTTCTGAAGATCCATTATGATTTCTTTTCTATGATTGATGGTTTTGGGTGTTAATAGTGGTCAAGGAAGGATACCGAGGGCCTTAGGAATTTAAAAGAATATATCATCTCAAGCTCAAGCATCATGATATTTGCACTAAAACACCACATAGGACCTTTATATGGGATCTGTGTTCTCCTACAAAGATATGGTATTCATTAATTTGTTTTAGATAGAAATGATGGGTGTAGGCTATTAAACCATTCTCAAAAAGAAAAACAAGGGCCTTACATAAGAAATGAACTTTATAACCCTATAAATCATGAACAAGGCCAACAACTATGACACATACACTACTAGTGAGTTCTTTTATTTTTTGAGTATGATTCAAAATGGATCAATATGTATTTTTCTATTATGGTGCTTTCTGTGGGGGAAAGATTGGATGAACTGGTTTGTAGAGCCCATTTTAGTGGAAACTCTTGCTTTGCATATTTGGGGCCTAGAAACTTTGGTGCTTGTTTGAGGACTTAAATGAAGTTTCTTGGGGTCAAGCATACATCACTTACAAAATTCCCTTTAGCATGATTCTACACTTAGATACCTTTCCAAGAGTAAAATATTCGCCTCATTCAGAGTTTGTATGAAGAAGTTATGCCTTCTGCAAGTTGACCTATCAAGCTGGCCACCATGAAACATAGTGGATTGCACATCATATCTCATTTATCAAACATGTATATCTAGTTACATGTGTAATTTCAAGAACATTATATAAGGTCCAAAACCCTAGAACTAATCATGAATCGAGGAATGCAAGAATACTAAAATTAACCCTAGATGACTATCAATCTATGTTAAATGTCGAGCTGTTAGGAAAAGAGGGGGTCCCATTTTGCTGATATTATTGTATTGTTCTATATATGAGCAAAAGTAATGGAGTATGAGATACTGTAGTAGCCCTACAAGAAACAATATATAAGGTAACTCCCCATAGAGTACCTTTTTCTTTGTATCTACATTTAATATAAAAGAAGAAGGCATAATCCTCATTTATGGTTGGGTTTTTCTCCATAATGGGTTTTCTTAGCGTAAATATTTTGTCGATTGCTTGTATTGTGTATTAAGTTTGCTCTAGTCATTTTTCTTTCAATTCTAGTTTATTTATCATTCTATGGAAATCAACAAATAAAAATAACTAAGTTGTCAGATCCATTATGCCAAACTATTCCAATGGAATATATATGGTAGTTTACGAATCATATTTGTATCATAGTAGTTGTATTTGGGTTTTGAAGGAAACCACATGATCTAGTGGTGGAAAAAAAATTCTTCAAACCCTAGACATGGTAGCCAAGTCTAATGAAGTAGCAACATGCAATTATGACCATGGATTTACAAAGCTGGAAATAGAAGTGACAGATATCTAATGCAACATGGCTATCCTCAGAGTGGATCTACAGAGAAATTTTGGACCTTTCAGTGATTTTGGAGGTTCTAATTCAAATACCATATTAGAGGGAAATAGTAAGAAAGAGGACACCTAGAAAGGTAGCCAAGTAAAGATCACAAAAAAGAGAATCGAAGTTCCTGTACCGATATTCCTTTTATTTGAATACTTAAGATGGAAGATAAAGTGGATATCAATCCCTACCAAGGTTAGAGAGATGCTTTAAAGTTGAAGCATTTGTCACAGCAATTAGAGGTCTATTTTAGTATCCATCAAATAGATAAGGAGTATAAAATTTCCATTTTCTTGACTGAGATTAGAGGGCCATGCATTAACTTGGTTGGAAATCCACACTAAGGCAATTAGGATAGAGGGTGATATTCTAGTAACTAAGTGGAAGGATTTAAAAACCCTCATTAATTCTCGGTTCTACCTTATCATGTATGGAGAGGACCACTAGATAAAATGGAATTTCTTCAAGAAAATATAAGGGAGGAGTGTGCAAAAATACACTGATGAATTTAGAAATATGGCTATCATATTAGGTATCACACCCAAGAATACATATGTACTCCTTAAGTATATAGGGGGTCTACAAATTCATTTACTAAATAAAGTGATGCTCTTCAAGCCTATAACAATTGATGAGGCCTATGTGGAAGCACAATATCGAGAAAATATAGGCCATAAAATCCCAATAGTTCTAAACAAAAATAGAACCAAGATGCTCCCTAGGAGGGGAAGAACAAGTGGAAGCAAAAAGATAGGAAGACTACAACCATGTAACATTAGTGTAAGGATCCAAAATACCATAGTAGTAATTGCAACCTTGATGGTGACACTAAAGACATGTGTTGGAAGCTACATCCAGAGATGAACCCTAAGAAATGCGAGAAGAACACTAAGAAGAAGAACCTTCTATACACATATTCAAGAAAAGGGGTAGAGAGTAGCTCAAATGTGGAGGACAACCTTGTCTCCACTCTTGTGTAGAAAGAGGAAAATCTAACTATCCTTCATCACAAGTAAGAGAAAGAGATGAAAAAAAATTACATATCAAGATCTAGAATAGGGAGGCCAAGGTAGATGGTCTATTTGCTTCTAGTTCATAGGAAAATATCATAGCAGAATATGTGGTAAGTAATCTTGGATTTGGATTAAATTATCACCCTCACCCCTATCCAAGAGGATAGATAAATTTCAGGATATAGAAATTAGGGATACAAAAAAGTGCAAGATTAAATTTTCCGCAACTACAAATTATATTTATGAAGTAGAGGTAGACATAGTATCACTTGATTTTTGTGGTGTAGTGTTTGGAAGCCCTTGCATTTATATGAGGTATGGAATCTTCATGAACAGATCAAACCAATACTGGTTGATAAGGGGTGGGAAATATTTCATCATCAATGCACACAAAGGTAAATAAAATATCTCTCTAGTAAGTGCCATTTAAGTGAAAAATATGATTAGTTCAAGTATAATTTTTTTGTTTCTTTTCTTAAGACATAATTAACAAGAAGGTGAATTTGTAAAATTAAAGGCATCATTGGAGGGATGTACTAGTGAGTAGAAGCACCAATAAGAGAACATTTTGAAATCATATAGAGTAGTGTTCCAGGAACCTAGAGGGATATATCCTAAGAGGGAACTGGAGCATGAGACATCACTATTTTGGAATTCTCCATTGATGAACATCAAACTATATATACAGTCTATTCTGGAAGAATAAGAAATGAAGAAGCGGTTGTAGAAACTGCTAAAGGAGGGCGTAGTACGGCCAATCACCTCACCTTGTGAGTCACTTATTATCATAGTACTTAAGAAGGATGGGAATTGGAGGATATGTATTGACTTAGAGTTATGAATAAGATCATCCTAAAAAATTGATACCCTCTTCCCAAGGACAATGATTTTCTATATCAGTTGCAACATGCCAAGTAATTCACTAAGTTGGATCGTGAATCAAGATACCACCAGGTGTAAGTGAATGAATAAGACACCTTGAATACCACCTTCAAGACTAGGTAAGGTCTATATGAATGGTTAGTAATTCCCTATTCGTTTGCGTAATGCACCATCTAAATTTATATATTTGATGAATGATGTATTTAATCCCTTCATAGATTCTTTTGCAATAGTGTATTTAGATGATATATTGGTTTATAGTGGTACCTGGGAAGATCATATATCACATCTCAAGTGGGTGTTAGAAACTCTGAAAAGGAATTAGTTGTTGGATAATCTTAAGAAATGTGATTTCAGTCAATAGTCAATAGTCTATTTGAGGTATGTGATTGGTGGAGGAGAACTTAAGATTGTTCCTACAAATATGGAGGCCATCATCAAGTGGTCTACTCATAAGACTATCACTAAAATGAGGGGTTCTAGGGGTAATCGCAATACCTTCAAAAGTTCATATATTCTTATTCAGTTTTGGATGCACCTCTCAATTCGATAATAGCCAACAACAAGGGGTTCGAGTGGGTGAAGAATCAATAGAAATATTTTTAAGAAGTCAAGTAAAATATCAATTAGGAACTAGTTATCCCAATACCTATCTTACATAACCCTTTCGAATCAGAGACATATTCAAGTGGCTATGCTATGAGAACGACTTTGATGCAAGGTGGGAGGCTAGTATGCTATAATTTTTAAATGTTTGATGACAACGTCCGGAACTACCCTAGATATGACAAGGAACTCTATGTCTTAGTTAAATTTGTTAAGAAGTGGAAGCACTATCTGATGGGAAAAGAGACCATCATTCACAATGATTAACAATGATTGCGGTATGTGTAGGATCGAAGTAAGCTACAACAAACACAGCACTACAAGTGGATGGGATTTTAACAACAATTCCATTTAATTATCAATTATAAGAAGGGAATTACAAACAAGTTGGAGGACATGCTCGCAATGCCAGCCATGATCACCTATTTGGGTACTCTTGGGAATATGGATCCTTTCACGCATGATGCATACAAGGAGGAATACACAGAAGATTAGGCATTCAAGGTCATATTTCAATAGCTACAAGGCCAATTCCATGTAGAAGAAGGTGACATGAAGGATGACTATTATATTTAGGATTGGTTACTCTATAATCTAGACAAGCTCTAAAGTTCCTAAAGGTGAGAGATTTCAATTCATGAGAGAGGCTCAAACCTCTAAAGTTGAAGGGAATTTTGGTATTGGAAATATAGTTTCTGACTTAAAAGATATGTTTATTGGCATATAATGCAAGAAGATGTTGCTTGATTGATTAGAGGATGGATACTTTTTTGTATAAGCAAGACTAGTAATAGGAATAATGACATATATCATCCCTTGCATGTTCCTACAAGACCATGGGAGAGCATTTCCATGGATTTTGTGGATGGTCTTCCAACCACTAGGAAAAGACATGACTATTTATTTGTGGTAGTTTATAGATTCAACAAGATGTGCATTATTATGCCTTGTAAGAAGACCATCAAAGGACAATAAACAACAAATATGTTCTTCAAATAGGTCTAGGTGTACCTTGGAATACCAAGGAGAATCATCATAGATAGGGATAATAGATATCTCAGTGCATTTGGACAACACTTTGGTAGAATATGGACACTAAGTTGAAGAGATCTATGACATTCCATCCACATATAGATGCTAACAGAGAAGTAGTCAATAGGAATTTGGTGCAACTTTTGAGGGGTTACAATCATAAGCATCCAAGGACTTGTGTAATACCCCATGATATTGTACCCCCAATAAGTGGTTAACTAATTTATCCATTTCGACACATGAAAATTCTCATTTATAAGGTACTATGTACTTGGACATATGTTAGAATATGTTTGAAAGTTATATTCTACATAGGTAGTGTGGGAAAAACTAAGAAAGAGAGGTCATGGTATCTATACGGATTAGATAAACTAAAATAAAAAAATTATATTAAGAAACAAAAGAATGTATGAAAATTAACAATAAATAATTCATAAATGTTGAAAGGAGACAATCTAGATACATAACTACTGTTATAGGTGTCACCATCCTAATTATATGTTACAAATACAAGCACCTATTATACAAAAAGAAAAATGAGAATGCTAATGACATTGTTAAGAGATGAGAGAAATAAAAGAGAGAATTCTTACATTATACATAAAATAGATAGAAAGAATGAATAGAAATCAAGAAAGAACAAAATGAACAGAAAGCAAAAAAGAAAGAATGAATGGGAAGGAAGAAAGAAGGGATGTCTTATCCACTTTATATTTGTGTATCATATGATCAAGGTCCAAGTCCAGTCATGGTTCAAAAATATCTATGGACATAGAGTGTGAGAATTGGATGTGTTGAGGCAGATGGGTTTCCTGTGTTCCATTTGGCAGGAGTTATACCTAGGTAATGTTTTAGTAGGAGTACTGCCTGGTTGGTTTTGTAAAGAGGAATTCCTATATGAATGAACAATGGAAGAATGGTAAAAAATTTGATAGCTAGTGACTAGAGAGATTGTTCCTCTTACAATTTCTACCATGAGTATTTGTATAGTCCAAGGTGAAATTCAAAGGGAGTTTATCTTCTATTTGATGAACACTAGATCTAGAAAATAAGATCTAAAGAACCCTAAAAAAAAATCTAGATTCTAGAAACACCAGGACTGGGCTTGAGGGTGATTGTGTGAAAACAAAGATTTTATGTGTTTTATACACACTATGACTCGAGGGATCATAGCTTTCCCACAAGTAGTTTGCAAAGGAAGACTCTAAAGACATAACATATTATAAGTACAACATATTGGTTCTATTTATGTCTTTTTTTTTTATCTACAACTAGTGTAGTTTTTTTAATATATTTCTACGAGATCTCGAAACATGCATGAAATTACTATTATAAACTTGTGGTGGAAAGATCATTCTTATTTGATAAGCATACAATACCACTATTATGTGGTATAGTAGCTATTATTTTCAGGTAAGAATGCATTTTCGGGTGAAAGATGGTATAAATTTGTTAATTGTTGCATGCTGCATTTTGTACATAAAATTAATAAAGAAAGGTGGTTTGTATAACTTTCTTGTTGAGATTGTGCATAGAGTTGATAAAGAAATATTGTTTTTATAGCCTATCCATGTGTGTTTTAGTATATTTACATAAATAAATTAATACTCTAACTAAATGGAGATTGCATGAGATAGTTGCATGTTATGTTATGTACATAATGTTGACAAACAAATATGGTAATATGGCATACATGTGAGTAAAATATTGTTAAATTGCATGATTAAGTTTGTACATAAAATTGATAAATAGAGACTGTGTATAGTATGCATAGCAAAATTACATTCGATAAGTTATTACACCGAATAGTTAGAATTTGTAAGAAGTTGTTGCAGATTAATCATATTATAATTGTTGATATATAAGTTGTTACTACTGATTTTGTAAAATATTTTACATGTATGCCAAACATTGAACTTGCCAAACATATTTGATAAATAGAAGCATGTGCGTGAGTATGAATTGATGTCATCTACTGATAGCAAGGATCTAAGAGTACAAATCACTAGCATAGTAATTGTGAAGGTAATAAATCAAGGGAATTTGTAAAATAAACATGATCATGATAATACTTATCAACTATATGGAAATGTCAGTCAGTGGCCCTTCCCTATACCAATCAAACCTGAAAAGATAAATAAAATTATAACATGAAATATTTAATCATAAGTAATGTCAATCCCTATCTAGGGAGAATATAACCAATAATCAAGTCAAGAAAAGTAATGACTTGAGAAGAGTCTTAATAACAGTTCTCAACATTCATTCTAAATTTAAATATATAAATAACTAAATCTAATGTAGAGAATTATGTCTGAGTCATTATGGAGATTCAAAACACCCACTTCAATCACGATGATCTTAATAGGTTTCAGATGGCTAAGGTAGGCCAAAAATATCAATTACAAAGAAATCAACGCAATTCAATGAGGGGATTATCGTCCATGACCAACTCTTTGGAGAAGGGTAAAGCCATGCAATGGCAAAACATATAATAAGATATAGAAAATAAAATATACTAAAAAATAATGTGTATGTTAGTTGATGAGGAGAGGATTCACATTGATAAGTTGAGGCTCTTGATCCATTGCCACCTCCAAACATATCGCCACAATTGTTAGCTTTAAAAATCAAATGCATGTTAAAAATAATTAACATAGAAGCATAGATAGTATAAGAAGGAGGATAATGCATACCATAGTGGTTGTCGTTCGTGTGCATGCCACTGATCCTCCCACCCCTCCTTTTCCAAAGTAAACATAGCAATGTATAATCCTTAGCGACCTACGCAAAGCAGAACGAGCTGGGAACTAGAGTTAATGCCGAGTGGAACAGTATTTGGGAGACTAGTGGAACAATATTTTAGAGAAAGCATGGAAAACATAGGACCTAATAGAACTTGTTCATAGTGATCTATGTTGCATGAGAAAGCCCTCATTAGTAGGTGTGAAGTATATTTTTACCTTCAATGATGATTTCTCTAGATTTGATTGGGTGTACTTCTTGAAGAATAAGAGTGATGTCTTTGGAAGATTCGAGGAATTTAGGGCATTAGTGGAAAAGAAATGTGACCAACATATTAAATGCTTGAGATCATATAATGGTGGAGAATATGTGAGTTAACAATTTGAAGAATATCTCTTGCAAAATGGTATTTCTTGGAAGAGATCTATCCCTAAAACCACTTAGAAGAATGGAGTCACCGATAGGAAGAATATAATTTGGTAGAATCAACCTAGAGAATATCGTATACCAAATACATTCCAACTAAATTTTGGGAAGAACATGTTTACTATTCAAACTCTCTCTTAAACCATGTTTCGGCAAGAGATATCAATGACATGAATCCAATTGAGAAGTAGAGTGGAAGAAAACTCTATGTCAAACACCTTAGAATCTTTGTATATTTTTCTTGGGTGCATATCAATGATAACTACAGGAACAAATTGGATGCAAAGACTCATGATTGCATCATGATGGGCTATTCTAATGTATTAAATCCCTATCAAATGTTTGTCCTAGTCAAACAACAAATAATTTTGACCGAAAATGTGATCTTTGATGAAAAAAATTTAGGTACTAGTATATTGAACTCCTACTTCGGTTTATTGCACATTTATCCTTTTGATATGTTTGAAGAATCTGGATCGACTGTACCTTTCTTTGAATATTTGACCAAACTATCAAATTTTACTCCTAACTCTACTGGTAGCCAATCTACTCCAACCAAGAATGTTGAAAAACCTACTCAACTGACTTACAATAAATGAACTGAATCAACATCGAATTGTTTACCTTGGTGGGATGCTAAAACAATTGAAGCTATTGGACCCGATGCTAGGGATGCTAGCATTGGTCAACAAAACTGCAATTAGAAACAACATGGTAGTAACTGAAATGATGACACATGTTCTTGAAATCTATGATATTGACACTTATGTTGATGTTGAGGGAGTTCTCGAATGGGAAAATTCTATGGATTTTGAAATTGATTCTCTATAGAAGATTCACACTTGGGAGATGGTTTTGCGACCACAAGGAATGAATGTTCTGAAGTGTTGATGGGTCTACAAGATCAAATTTACTTCGGATGGTGTTGTTGAATGTCACAAGGATCAACTAGTAGCCAAGAGATTCTCTTAGCAAGAAGGAATTAATGACACCAAATTTTTTTCTCATGTTGCAATGATGAAGTATGTTTGAATTATTCTTTCCTTTGTTTCTTGTTTTTTATGGGAACATCAAATGGATGTAAAAAGTGCCTTTCATCATGGAGACTTGTCTGGATAATAGATACTGAAAAAGTGATTGTATGGTATGCTTCATGTCCTATAAATCCATGCTTAACCGACCATAATGTTTAAGAACCCTCCATAGATCTATATGTATAATAATTGGGTGAATATTCTTGGTAGTAGGAAAATTCAAATGTTAATTTATCAATAACAAAATATAAATTCAAATATTTTTTGGCAATATTGCCGAATTATAAAATATTGTGAATATTGATATTTAATACAATAATAAATATAAATCAAATATGTATTCTAATCAATTATCGTTGTGAGGAACCTACAACAATTAATTGATAAAATTCACAATATATGAGATCACAAAATATTTTTATTTATCGCAGGCCACTTCGCGGGGGCAACCTCCTTTGAGAAAGCTCAATACAAATAACTTCACGGTGCCTTCATTGGCCTCAACACACACTTATATGCTAAGTATATGCCCAATACTATGGGTCAATACCATGGAACATATAATACTACAGGACGACTTACAAAGCATATGCATCCAATACTATGGGTCAATACCATGGGCTAATAAAAACTATGGATCAACAAATACTATCGGACGACTTACAAAGCATATGCGTCCAGCAACAATATACTAGCAAAGTAAAGAGAAGTGTTGACATGGGTTCCTAACATCCCATCTCCCTTAGAAAAATATTTTTCCTCAAAGCTTTAGATGTGGAAATTGATGCAGAATCTTAAGGAGTGGTTCCTCTGTAGCCGCCTCGGGTTGCGTTCTGTGCCACTGAATTAATACCTTTGTGATAGATTGAGAGAGAAGCTGATGCCTTTTGAATTTTAGGGAGGATTGCTTGGAAGGATGGAGACAAAGAAGAACCATATCACATGCTTGAAAAGTGCACTTAGAACGGTGTTGATCGACTTTTGTTTCATTCGAATTCTAGCCATATGAAGATTGTCTTGCAAAATGAGAAGAATTTGATCATGATTTCGAAGAATGGAGTCAATTTCTTGAACTGTGGAACTAGTGAGGGTGTATGGAACAAGAACCGGAGGTGCATGTCTATAGATTGCTTCATATGGTGTCATTTTAGATGTGGTATTGTACCACCAAAGCGCTTCAAGGAAATCCATAGAAATAGATGTCCAAATCTATGTAGGGATGGGAAAGGGTTGGAGCGGTCCTAAAAGGAGTGTCATTTCACCCTTGTTGACCTGGAAAGTATCACAGTTAGCCACCATCTGTTGAATTGTCATTTTTAGTCCCTGCCAAAAGAAGTTACACTGTTCCCGGTCATACGTTTTGAGGAACCCAGAGTGCCATGCCAATGGAGAAGCATGGAGTTCATAGAAGACATGGCCCTGTTGAACATATTGCAACCAATTTGGAACAAGCAGAGAAGTAGCTGTAAGAAAAACTAGGTAATCAAATGTGCGAGAAGGAGCATCCACCACCAGATTGTCCTTACCCTTCTTTTAAGTGATCACATAAGCATAACCCATGAGTTGGATAACCCATTTCAGGTGTTATAGGGAGGAGACCCTTTGTTCCGGGAAATGTTCCAGACTCTGGTGAGTAGTCTTGATGCAAAAATAATTCCATAATAGGTATGGATGCCACTGCTGCACCGCATGAAAAATATCCATCATTTCCTTCTCAGATGTAGATGCGGCTAAATTCTTATCGGAAAGGTCTCTTGAAGACGGCAAGCCCACTGGTTCAGCAAAGACATATGCATACCTATCCCAGGAAGTTGTGGAGATTGTTGATGGGTGCATCTGAATGGAATGGAGCTGAGCGATGAAACCATGCGAATTCTTCTTAAGGATCTTTTCTAGGCGATGTGAACTGATGATGCAAAGAGACCCTGGTTGTAAGCCCATACATTTGTGTTGTTTCCCATTGACTGAAAACTGCATCCAAAGTTCAGCAAAATCCCATAAGATGGGGCCAAGTGTGTGTAACCATTGAACACCCAAAACCACATCACATCTGCCTAAGGACAAGGAAAACATGTTAGAGTGCAGGTTATAATCTTCCAGAGAGATACCATTAGAGGAAATTTGGATAAAAAATGGGCCTCCTAAGGAAAATAATAAGAAAATAATAAAATAATAGTAGAGAGAGAGTAAAAAACTACTTTTTTGGATCGTATTTTCAACTTATCTCCTTGTAAGGTTACTCAAATTTCAAGTGAGATGACTTGTTGGATGCATAATTAAATTAGGAATCCAATGAGTATCCATGTTGCATACTTTTAACAACATCCACACCATGAAAAATTGAAAATACATTAAAAAACGTGTTTCTAGTGAGAGAAAACACATTTTTTAATGTATTTTCATTTTTTCATGGTGTGGATGTTGTTAAAAGTATGCAACATGGGTACTCGTTGGATGCAATATTTAATTATGCATCCAACGAGTCCTCCCGCTTGAAATTTGAGTAAACCTACAAGGAGATAAGTTGAAAATACGATCCAAAAAAGTAGTTTTTATTTTTTCCCTCCAATTTTTTTAGGTGCTCCCTTCTTGAATTTTAAAGCATTTTGATTGGCTAATACATGATGACATGGAATTTGTATTATTTTTGGAAGGCCCATTTTAAATTGAAATTTTCTCTAATGGCACATTGTGACACTTCCTCTTGCAAGGTAAGGTGCCCCCATTGACAATCATGACTTCAAAGTTGGAGCAAGGATGGACAAGGCAATCAGCTTGTTTGGTGATCCGATGGTCAATGAAATCATGAGTGCTACCAGAATCAATGAGTATTGTAAGAGGGATCTTCTTGAAGTAACCCCTGACCCGCATTGTTTGTGGGGTGGTGACTTTGGCTAAAGCATGGAGAGATATCTTTGGGTGGTCATCCGGAGACAGAGGGTCAACAGGAGGCTGCTAAATGTCGACCTAATCATCCAGTGTATCTAGAGCTTCTGCACCAAGTTCAGAGGAATGAGAAGAATCCACATCTAAGAGATAGAGTTGTTTCTCAACACATCTATGTCCCCGAGTGAATTTCTCATCACAATTATAACAAAGTCCTTTTTCTCTACGTTCCCGCATATCTGCTTCAGACAAATGCTTGATAGGAGTGGTGCGAGAAGCTGGCGTGATGGGAGGTCATTGGGAAACCACATGTTTGAATGGAACAAAAGTGGATTTGGAGAGTTATTGGGCTGTGATCTTGTCCTCTGCAAACTTAGCCAACCCTAGGACTTCCATCATTGTGTTGGGATGAAACATTTTAACCTCTGAGCGGATTTCATCCTTAAGACCACTGTTAAAACAACTCCTGTAGAATTCATCAAACAATCCTTCTGTGTGATTGGCTAGTTTCTCAAATTCTGTCTGATGCTCTCTCATAGTGCCAAATTGGTGAAGTTTAGTGAGTGTTCCTGTGAAGTCATCAAAAGAACTAGGACCAAATCATTGCAAAAGGAGTTCGAAAAAATATGTCCATTTTGGCTTGTCATGAGCCTTGATGTACCAATGGTACCATTGAAGGGCTTCCTGTTCCAAATGAAAGGATTCAAGTGGTAATATTTGGACTTCAAAAGTATTATGCAGACTGAAATATTGTTCTTCATGGTATATCCATCCAGTCCGATCATTACCATTGAAGTGAGGAAAATCAAGCTTCGGCCCACGAAAATTACTGGAAGAAGAGAACCCAATGTTCATGGCTGAATGCTAAAGATGGAGGCTGAGAAATTTTTCATCCAAATCTTGAAGTTTGGTTTTGAGGGCTACAAGATCTTCCGCCATGAGTTATGCTCCTCTGCGAGTGACAACCATAACATATAATTTTTTTTTATTCTTATGAATGGGTAGAAAAACACAAACATAAGCTTATTTAGTAAAGGGGAATTTGGATTTGTGAAAAACTTGGATGGGTTGTTGGGGTTTGACGTTTTACTAGGTTTTGGACACTTTTGAATGGATAGGGACACAGAAAATGAGGATTTCAGAAGCGGGGTGAAAGAATGAGAAATTTTTCCAGAGATGGATAAAGAAGCATAAATAGGGAATGAACATGGTGGAAAAATTTGAAGGTGATTGGGTGAAAATCGAAGAAGTTATGGAAAACCCTAAAAATAGACAAATGTGAGATTTTTGGTTTTGGGAAGTGGAATTTGGGATAGGGTCCTTAGGAATGAAATATGCAGAATGCGATTGCAGGGGTGTCAGTGAAGTTTAAGGGGAAACAAAGTTAAAACAAAGGAGATATGGAGAAAAAAAAAATTATTTATTTTTTATTTTTTACTTTTTCAGAATGGATGTAAAATAGCTTTTAGATGGATCGGAAATGTTAGGATCTAAAATAGCTCGGAATGGATCAGAAACGACGGGATCTAAAATGGCTCGGAATGGATCGAAAATGGTCGGATCTTAAACAACTTTCAGAATGGATCTAAAACAGGTGGATCTGCAACGACGCGGAAGTGATCAACAACAGATGAAAAGATGAATCTGCAACAACGCAGAAATGAGCAGTAGCAAATGTATCTGCAGTGGCACGGAAGTGATCAGAAATAGTTCAACTGAAAATGGATATGGATCCCAGTTATGCTCGGTTTCTTAACGGTTCAGGGTTTTCACTCGCCCACAAATGTTGTCTGATGACTTGCTTATTGGGGAAGTACCCCTCACTCCATCGCTCAGGTGAAACTCATAATCGCTTTTCCACAAATGACAACTCTTGGTTTACCTCACAGGTGGGAACTAGTCAATTAGGTAGGGGTCGTTTCCCTTTTCGTTGGCAAGTCCTCTCAATGGGTCAGCTACTTCGGGGTTCCTGTGGTACTCCTCACAATGATTTTTAGGGATTATTCCCAAGTACTTACCATAGTTAAGCGGATAGGGATTATTCCCACATCCGAACCTGCAATAGATGCGAAAAACAATTTTGGAAGAAATTCCACCCAACGAACCCAAGAAAGTGCTCTCATACCAGATGTGAGGAACTTGCAACAATTAATTGATAAACTGCACAATGTATGCGACCATAGAATATTTTTATTGATTACAGGTCACTTCGAGGGGGAAACCTCCTTTGAGCAAGCTCAATACAAATAATTTTACGATGCCTTCATTGGCCTCAACACACACTTATATACTAAGTCTATGTCCAATACTATGGGTCAATACCATGGTCTAATACAAACTATGGATCAACAAATACTACGGGATGACTTACAAAGCATATGCGTCCAACAATAATATATTAACAAAGTAAAGGGAAGTGTTGACATGGTTTCCTAACATGTATTAATATTAATAAATATATTAAAAAAATAAAAATTAAATTATTTTCTATTACAAAATATCTACCATTAATTGAAATCTATTTTATTATAATATTTATATGAACCAAATCTTATTTACCAACTATTTAGTGTCATCAAATCCAATCATTGAAGACAAAAGCATACTATATGAAGAAAGAAAATGTTAATAAGTAGAATTGAATTGAAAATATAAAAACACACTGTATGGAAAAATAAAATTTTAATAAGTAGAATTGAATGAAATGAGTCATTAGCATTTTTAATTAAAACAATAAAACACTTAAAAAACTAATCATATTATGATATCTTATTCATAAAATAGAGAAATATTCTTAACATGGAAATTGAAACAATGTGTTTCCATGGAATTTACCCTATATCTTAAGAAAAAAATGGATATTATAAATACAATAGAGTACCTTAAGTCCTTAAATGGAATTTATCACATGCAATACCATGGGAAAATACCATGGGACAGCCAAAACCATGGGCCCATAAAACACCAATGGTAAATGACCTTATATAGGTTTTATCACATGCAATACCATGGGAAATACCATGGTACACCCAAAACCATGGGCCCATAAACCACCAATAGTAAACCCATTATTTACCAATTTTGTTTAATGAAATGACGGGAAGGCTAAAATGGAGGATCCGTGATTAATTTGGAGGGAAAAAATATATTAACATAAATTTCATTTATAATTTTGGATGGGAGAAACAATGTACTATTAAAAAAATATGTAATTTTAGGATCAATTATTTTAAAATAGTTTAAAATATTTCTATATAAAATTAGCCCAATCAAAATTTAAAACACCATTATTTTCTTCCATGGACGAACATTGGCCCCTAAAATTTTCCTTGTCCTAAACTTCTTGAACATCTAGATACTGACATGTGGACGGTGAAGCGTGGATTACTAGGAGACAAAGCAGACCCTGCCCTCAGGAGTCCCTTCTACTGCAACTCCCCTTTTACTGCAGCTCATAGGTGATCATGGTTCTCTGTAAAATCTATTTTTCATTAATGAAAATCATTCTTTATTATTTGTATGATGTTGCTTGTGTTTATTTGCGTAGTGAAGAATGCAAAAAAATATCCAAAGCAGACCGTGCCCTCTGGAGTCCCTTCTACTGCAACGCCCCTTCTACTGCAGCTCATAGGTGATCATGGTTCTCTGTAAAATCTATTTTTCATTAATGAAAATCATTCTTTATTATTTGTATGATGTTGCTCGTGTTTATTTGCTTAATGAAGAATGCAAAAAAATATCTATTTAGATTGATTTCAATTGTTGCATTCCTAATTAGATTAGTTATTCCATTATATTTTGTTTGTTTTATTTATTTTCCATTGAAACTATACTAAGTCTAGCAACACCCTTAGTAGGTTCCTTTTGGAACATATGGTGTGAAAACACCATCAACACAAGGTTTGAATCCAATACTGATAAAGAAAACATCAATCTTCTCATACCAAGCATGGGGTGCTTTGTTCAGACCATACAATCACTTTTTCAATCGACAAACAAGACTAGAATCTGTCACAAAACTAAGAGGTTGCTCAATATATATTTTTTAGACAAGTCTCCATGAATAAAGGAAATTTTTACATCCATTTGATTTTCCCATAAAAAACAAGAAACAAAGGAAAGAACCAATTGAATAGACTTCAACATTGCAACATGAGAAACAATTTTGGTGTCATTGATGCTTTCTCACTGAGAGAAGCTCTTGGCTACCAATTGATCCTTGTGACATTCAACAACACAATTGGAAGTAAACTTGGTCTTATATATCCATCGACACTTCAGGACATTCATTCCTTGTGGTCGAGAAACCATATCCCATGTATGAATCTTCTACAAAGAATCAATTTCAACATCCATAGAATTTTCCCATTCAGGAACTCCCTCAACATAAACATAACTGTCAAGATCATAGGTTTCAAGAACATGAGTCATCATTGCAACACTACCATGTTGTTTTTTTCTTGTAGGTTTTTCGACCAATACTAGCATCCATAGCATTAGGTCCAACAACACCAATGTTTTAGCATCCCACCAACGTAAAAAAGTCGATGGTGACTCAGTTCATTTATTATAATTGAGTTGAGTAGGTTTGCCGAAATTCTTGGTTGGAGTAGATTGACTACCAGTAGAATTAGGAGTAATATTTGACAACCTGGTTAGAACTTCAAAGAAAGCTACAATTGATATAGATTCTTCAAAAATATCAAAAGCATCACTGTGCAATATGTTAGGATAATTTAATACTCTATCCTTATCCCACTTTCATTATTTACCATTTTCTAGCACTCAGTGATGCTTTTTCCCCCCTAGTGGTGTGCATATGTCATCTAGGACCCATTAGCCACCTGATTCGCCCTGCCTGCATGACTTTAGGACTCTCAGAAGTATTTCCCTATATTTTAGTAGCCCACTTAGTGACCCAGTTCAATGTAACTGAGTTACACATGAGTTGGTGACTCTAATTGGGGATTTAAGCTCCGATTTCCACTGTTTGTGGCCCAATGTGCCCTTTTTTGAGTGATTTTCATGAAAAAATCGTAATTGTAGCCTCCTTGTTCAGTTAACGGACAATAGCTTCAGTTAAATGAGATTTGGTTGAGTTTAACTGAGCTTGGGAGCTCCAGAGCATTGATAGAGGTGACAATTCCTATGCTCAATTAATTGAGACTTGAATTCTACTATGAGATTTGAATTGTCTCTATTGTAACATCATTGTTGACTATACTGATTAATTGGATCATGTGACATTATTTTGTTCCTATCTTAGTTCTCAGGCATGATTAATTATCTGCTCATTTTTAAATCAATTTTCATTGTAATTCATCTTTTATTCTCATTCTTTCTCTGTGAGGTATACTTAGCTCCATGATCAACTGTGATTTAGAGTTTTACATGGTGTTAGAGATTTGCTGAGAAAATTAATCTTCTGGAGAGTTTTTCAAATCTTTTTTTGTGCAGGTATTCTACAACAGCTTCCATGAATTTGAAAGCAGTTCCTCCTCTCTCTCCATTCAACTATGATGAGTGGAAACCAGAGATGATAGCATATCTGAAGAGACAAGGTATTTTTGATAAGTGTATAAATGTTATGAGAGATTTTTCTTCCTATGAAGAGGAGAATGATTGGCTAAATGACAAGGAACGATACTTTGGAGCAATTTGTATTGATATGTCTCCTAGTATGTGCTGCCTCATTGATACTGTTGAATATACAAGTGATCTTTGGACCAATTTGGATAGAGAATATGGAAACAAGAAGGAAGAGGATCATGTTATACATTTGGAGAATAAGCCCATTGATACCTCCTCCAGTGTTCTCTCTTATTATGCCTTAGCCTCAAGCATCTCTCATGATGAAACTGTTCAAGATGAAGAAGAAAATATAGATCCAATTGCTCAAGTGTATGTTGAAGACTTTCCTTCCTCTATTTCTCTAGAAGTTGAATACAGTTTTGAATTGTCCCCTTCCCATGTAGCAAATGTAGATGGAAGTGATACAACTAATGAAGCTGATCCTTTTGGAGATATTATCCATTCCTCACTCGTGTTCTCAATGTCTTCTATTTTGAATTTCGAGAAAGATATGTCAGTTACTACTCTAGAGGTTGAAGAGAGTTTCAAATTGTCTACTCCCATGAGATTACTAATGTTAAAGGTTTTGATCTACTGGATGTTTTGGTGGATAGATAACTCTTTGGAGATGTTGCATATTCTCTTCTTGGTTCCATGTCTCCTCCCTATTCGATAATGATCAACTGCACACTTCCTCAAGCTATAAATGAATTTGGAGACATTCTGCATTCGCTTGGACACTTTCTCCTCTCACTTGGAGTTGATTTGAAGTCCAAACCAACACCATGATTTCATGGTTCATTTGGTTATGATATCACCTACGTTGGTTCAAAGGATATCAAAGAAACATCTACACATTCCTGGAGTTTATCCTACCTCAGCTGGTTCGAATTTCAAGTTCCAGGATGATCTTCATATTTTTGGATTTTTTCTCACCATGTTTGGTCTGAAGAGCAAGTTCAAAGAGCCTCTAGCTTCACTTGCATCCATTGAAGGAGAATTCAAGGACATGTTTTTGGAGCATGATCCACTTCTTCCCAAGAGGAAGATACCTCCAAACATTGATTCAAGCATCACACCTATTTGAGTTTGGACCAGTTAATGTTTTGGTGTGCTTCATGTCCATCTTGAGGGGGGGTTTTGTTCCCACAGGGTTTTCCCTCTTTCCTCACTTAAATGGACTAATAAATTTGTAAAGGGTGACCTTTAGTCTCAGTTACCAGGGCCCTATTTCTAATATTTCCTCACATAGTTAGGATTAAGGGGGGTGTTGGAATATTCTAACATTTCATCTCAGTTTTGTGCACTTTGCATGCATTGGTATTCCATGCAACACTCCATGCATCCATGCATTGGTAGTTGAGTCTCCTAGCACCTAGTCCTTAATTTAGGTTCCTTGAACTTAAATTTGGTCATCATTATCCCTTTTAACAACTCATATCACCTTGGTTACATCAGCAAAGTCCAAACACACCCTCATGCATGATTTTATGAGTCATTACAATCAGTTCCATGATTTAGGGCACCTTGTCGCCTTTATTACTTAGTCAATTGACTATTGCACCTAGTTTCACTTCTATTGAGTGTAGGAGAATCTATTTTGACTTAGTCATTATAGCCCCATCTAGTTTCACTTCTATTGTGTTGCACCTAGAGGCTCATCTCCTAATTTATAGTCCCAATGACTCAGTCATGTTCCAATCCACCTCAGTTGACTAGCCATTCATCATCGGTGGCCACTGGACCTTATTGGGAGATGGTTCCAATGCAATTTAAGCCTGCCACTTGTGTGGATTCCAACTACCTCTTTGGGCTCACTAATTTCTCCTTTGGAGATGTATTATTTATGTACACATTTTATTGAATAATATAGGTAATGGAAGTTTTTCCATTTGTTCTTCATTCTCCTGTGTTGTAACACATTTTTTTCTTCTCTATTTTTCCTACTCATTGATTTTGATCTATGTTAGACATAGTGTGAATTTTATCTTTGTCTCTAGATATCCATGAGAATATTAGTGAGCGTAGGTTGAGCATCTTCTTTCAGTAGTGCACTAGAAGCCTCTAGATTTCCACATCAAATCCTCGTGCCATTGAATTGAATTCATTGGAGAAATCCTTTGAGGTCTAGCTAGGTGTGAAGGATCTAGATAAAAGTGCCTACTTTTCTAAAGTAATGCTCAATAGATTAACTATCATAATTTACCTCCAAAATTGAAACTTTTTTTGTAGGCTCATGAGTGTAGCAATAACAGTAGTACCACATTGTATTCGCTCCAACATCTCTAATGGAGAATTCAAATGCTCCTCTGTATCGTAGGATCCTAACACCCTTCCATTATCTTGATTGGAGCGATGATATGCAGTTGGTGTTGTGGAACAAGTCACTATACAGGGTAAAAATGGGAAAAGAGGTCGAACCTCAAGAAGTTGTTGAGAAGGCCAAGTATCTGAATAGATTGGATGAAGCATTTGGTTTCATGTGTATTCATATTTCCAGACATCTACTCTTCCACCTCGAAGGATTGAAGACTCCAAGAGAGGTTTTGTTGAAGTTGGAGACCCTCTTAGAAAAAAAATATGAGATAAGGGGCCATATTCTGGAGAATGAGTTGATTTCTCTTCAACCCAGCAGTTTCGAAACCATCCAACTATTTTTTTCCAAATTCAAATATTTGGTCGTGCAATGCAAACAATGTGGCATTGAGAAGAAGGATAGGTGAAGGAGGTGGAGGAAGAGGTTAATGGTCACCCCCCCTAGAAACTAACTGAATGTATGTGCCAAAAAGATGTTGCATCAACAAAATCATATAACGAGGAAGAATCCTCCATATCTCCACAAGGTTAGGCTTTCAAACAATGGTGTGCACCCGTACAGGGTAAACCCCCTCATCTTCCAACAATATCGCCGACTTGTCTAGCCAATCCTGGTGATACCTATCTTGGGACCTATGGGGACGATGGACAAGATGTATACTAGCCAAATGTGGCTCATCCTGATTGGGATCCTGCATATCATCATCCTCCTGAGCGGGAGGAGGTGGTCTAAACTCACCATCGAATGTACCAATGCATGTAAAAAATATAGTACACAATAATAATTAGATAATCTCATTAAGAAAATTAAATGTAGAATATATTTCATTTGCATTAAGTATAAAGAGAATAAAATGCAACTAGAATAATTTAAACATAACAATTGTCACATCCCCTCTCGTCAATCCAATGTAAGGGAGGGAGCATGACCAAACATACCAAGCTTATCGACAATCTCAGCCCCATTCATTAAGCTATCAATTTCATAAATAAATTAAATTTCATGTGTACAGATTCAAACTAAAGCAAACACAGTGGAATTTAAACATAATAGCACACATGCAGAAGGGAATACAATAGCCTATTTATTCCAGGCAGAATAATGAGACAATCATACAATAATCAATCACATTCTCATGCTATGCACAGGCTTCATGCCAACTAGCTTAAGATAACCATATCATTCAATTAACATGAATAATTAAACATGCAGAACATAACACAAAATGATCACAATTTAAACCACAGAGAATACATATCTTTAAGATGAAACTGTCCAACAACTGGCGATGTTAAAGCAACGTTCCAGCCAACCATAGTTCTTTGTCCAATCTGTATTCTTTCAGCTGAGAGACCACACCCGAGCTGGGTTGTGTATCCACTAAGGAGGAACCAGATGGGCTCACTCACAACCATCGTTTCACTCAACAGCCATGCTAAGCCAACACATAGTTGGGTTTATCAAACATGAAATAAGTAGAGGAGGAGGGTGCTAATCCAGTGAACTCAACCACGGAGCTATAGACATCTCAGGATAAATTCAAGCAATCCAATCCTCTGTTCAAATATTCACACTTGGATTTCTCATAATTGTGTCAACAAATAATTCAATCACGTCACTGGGTTTTTGGGCTATAAAAAGTGGATTTTCCAATGGATTTTGGGGTATATAATACTCTCAATTTCACCCCAAGGTTCATATCTATGGATCCCCCATTGGATTTCACTGTCAAATATCAATTCTGGGTGTTTACGACACTTCAAAACACGGGTTCTTGCAAAGTTGTGATTTCTGGTTTTTTTCTCACTGCTGGGCATTCGTAATGGATGAAAATTGATGCTGGGATGCTCAACAATGGAATGGGAATGAGGAAAAATCCATTCCCGTGAGGTAGAGTGACTTGTGGCACAAGAAAAACAGAGCCCATACCTACCATACGAATTTTTGGGCTACCCATGCTCCATTGAAGCCATGGACTGAATTCTTCAACAACTTTCTTACATAGAATTGAATGCCAACAAGGAGAGTCAAATGGGTTCTCAAGATAACATTTGGAAACCTATGGTTCAATCCCACAACCCCCTCACCACTCCCTAGTGGATACACATGGCCCCTTCTCATTAGTTGCTTCCATATCCAGTTTTGGTATTTTATTGCATGATGTTTATTTACATCATTTTTACAATGTTACATGGCTTAATAGCACATGGGTAACATAATATCTAATACTTGCCTTTTAAATAAAATTCGAGCATCCACTAGCAGGGCCTTGGCCTTGAGCTCCACGCCAGGGAAACATACATCACATGTATACTATATTTTCATTAAAAGTTAATATATCCTAAGGGTCAAAATGGGGTATTATAATCCCCTCCCCCTTAGAATAACATCGTCCTCGGTGTTCCAATACTTAGGAATACATATACAATTTACACGTCCAAAATTTTCAAAAACACTTGGAGATCTGCCCTGCGTTCTATCATTTACTTTGAACTTTCAGGACCAAGTCCCTTGGCTTCCACAAACTGCTCTTGCTGGTTCTGACCTTTCAGCTCATCCACAAGTTTGAAAACTTTATGGCTTATACCCTCTTTATTTTCCCTTGTTGGGAAGTTGGGAAGGCAATGATGTCCTCCACATTTCCAACATTTCACTGGCTGCTTCATCTTTACCTGCTCAATCTCCTTTGAGTCTTCCCACCTGGAACGTTTCTTATTGGACCAATTGGATGAATTCCTCTTCATTGACCCAATGTCTCCTCTACCGCTGATTGCTTCCATAATGCTTTTTACCTCCCTTTGCAGACAACTAGAGTCCTGCAAAACCTTGTGGTTCATGTCATTCTGCTTTTTCTGCATCTTGAGCATTTCTCCAAGGTTTTCTTGGGTCTTGGAAATTGTTCAAAGAAGACTTTCATCCAAGTCCAACATCCTATGTTCTATTGCCATGGTATTTGTGCGTAGCTGGTTCTCACTTTGCTTACGAGCAACACTTGCTTTGCAACAGCTACCACAAATTAGTTTCAGTTTCCCACCTTTGAAATTCATCATTATAATTTTTGTTAGGCCAAGCATAATATAAACATTAAAATCAGCCAATTAATTTCCAATTAACATGTGTAGTACATGCTTTATCCATGAGACTTTTATACTTTTCATGCTTTCCCAACATGCACATGAGCTCGTCCATGTCCATTCTTTCATAGGGAATTAACTACTTCAACATTCACAATTTATTTCAAGCAAATAAACACACTCTACTTTTAGCCATACATGCATTCAACAATTTTCTGTTTTTATAAATGCATCAAGAGAGAGCAGTAAGAGTTTTTCTCCTCTTTTTCTTGTTCCATTATGGAACCCACACCACCACTTGGATAAAATAATGAATGTTGGGCTAGCGCGCAAGCTACTCCTCAACCATTCGTATAGGTAATGCTAAGTCAGTACGCCGACTGGTTTTATCAGACATCCCATCTAGCAATATGCTAAGCCAGTACTCTGACTGGGTATTATCAAGTATTTGAGGAATGTTTGGCCAGCACGCTGGCTGCCCCATAACATTCAAGTAATTAGTGCCCAACCGGTACACCTTCACGCCGACTCGGTTTACCAAGCATTTGTAGTGCCCAACTAGTTACTCTCTAGATTTACCAAGCATTTATAGCGCCCAGCTAGTTACTCTATGGATTTACCAAGCATTTATTGTTCTTTCAGGGTCCTTGATTTCCTGTAATGACCAAGGTTTCCAGCAAGAAACAATAGTGTACCAGCTTAGCTATTAGAAGACTTATACCTGAAATAATCAATATTCCAAACAAGAATTAAATGAAAATGAATACTTATCTATATTGGACATTTCCTCTTTGGTACACAGGGTCATGCTTTTACTTTACAATCCTTGGGATCCTCCTGCGGAATTGGGATTCATTTCCCATCACTGGTGGAGTGTGCCAGCATCGTAAAAACAAGAGAGAGGAAGCTAACCTCCTCTTGACCAGAAGAAGAGATCCTAAGTTTCCCACCACTCACCTGAAAATCAGAGGAATGGATGACCTCATCAGTGATATATCTTAGAGAGTAAGCTAGCTAACTCTCTATTGTAGCACCAGCTAAGACATCACAGAATTGGGGAAAATCATTCCCTCTTCTGGATAGATCAGTGATGAAATAGATGTTCTCCTTAGTGGGTTGGAACCATTTATCAGGACAAACATGAAATGAATTCCAATGATGATCCCAGTGTTAGATGAACTGACACAACAGTGAAGAGTTATCCTTGAGGGATGTATCCTCCTGATAGAACTCCAAGAGATCGAAAACCCTCAAGAGATATGTAATCGATGCAGTAATAGGGTGAGTGTACAAATCCCTCTCCCTCTCCCTCTCCCTAGCCTCCCATTCTTTGACCATGTTGAACTGGTCCACCTATGCACACTCATACCAGGCAACTTGTCAGCACTCACGTCTCTGATTCACATATAACATGAATCAGTGTCATAAATATATATATAAAAACATGTAATATTTAATTCAATTAAATCCTATTTAATATCATTAATAATTCATTTTTATCTCCAATCAATATTTTTTAGGTGTGGTCCACCTAAATAACATAGGTGCACCAAAAATTGTGTGTTTATACACAAATTGCACCACACACGATGCATTTATATATGCATTGCACCGCTAAACAATCCGCAAAATAAGTATCGCGCACTGCTATTATATTTTGGGTGAAAACGTGAAGTTTGGTAACACTTATGTGAGAATCGGGTGCAAAAAAAATGTAGTGGAGGTTATTCGGCCGAATAACATTGATTATTAGGCCGAATAAAATTGATTATTTGGCTAAATAACCCATACTTTATTCGCCCAAATAACTAGTTATGGTTCTCCATTAAAATTAATGGGTACCTCGAAGTGTGTGCAAGGAAGTGCCCGCTGTGAAAAAATCTCCATGCTTGTTAGTTTATTCGGACGAACAATTATTCGGCCGAATCATTGTTTTGCATAAAATCCCGGCTATGGCCATTATTTTTCATTTTTTCTGCTAGCAGCTTTGGACCCCGCCTGTGGAACCTGCTCCGACCGCGCCCGTGGACCCTGCTCCGACCCCGCCTGTGGATTCTCTCCCTCCTGTGGCTATTGTCGTTGCCACCCTATCGAATTTGCCAGCCTATGGCTGTTGTCGTCGCCACCATGTCGAATTCGCCACCCGCCACCCACCATCTCGCCATTCACCCCACATCTTTCCATCTCGTCACCCACCATCTCCACATCCGCCATCCTTCATCTGCCACCCTTTCGACATCTGCTCTCCGTTAGATCCACCACCACCTATAGCTTGCAGGGTCATCATTTAGCTTCGACGTGGAGTTTACAGGTTCGGCGTGGAGTTTACGGGTTCGGCATGGACGTTACAGTGTCGGCATGGAGTTGATTTTTGCAGGTCTGTATTTAGTTTTTGGTTGGTTTAGATTTAGTTTCGGTTTTGATTTCGTTTTTTTTCTTTTTTCTTTTACTAATTAATTTTGTTGATGTTTGCAGGACAATCTGCTTCGTTCGGCAAGTTTTTGTTCGGTTTTGTTGCGGCGTTGGAGTTCCTGTTCAGTTCTGTTGTGGCGTTGGTGTTTGTGTTCAATTCTGGTTTGCTTCTTTTTGTTGGGTTCAACGAATTGCTGTCTAGAGTTAGTTTTCGTCAAAAAACAGGTATGTTCCTAAAACGTCCAGATTGTCAATAGTGTATTAGATAGTTAATTTTAGCACAGAATTAGCCTCTTATGTGGTTGTACATCAATTGATTACAGTTTTTAGATTAACAAGGGTTTACAAAATTTAAGATAGAGAACAGAGTTGTTGAACTTTGTCCATGTTCTTATATAACGTTTATACACTCGTCTTAAGGGTTTATATGGAAATTTAATAATAATTTTATAAATATTTTGAAAAAATAAAAGTGGTTTTGAAATTATATTTGCAAATGGTATTTCCGCTTTATGTATAGGTTTCTCTTTCTGGTTGAAATTTGCACGATTTGGACAGAGTTCATGAACTCTGTCCATGTGGGAAGATTTCATGAACTCTATCCACATGGGCAGAGTTCATGAACTTTCATGATCCTTTAAATGCACCATTGAAAAGCTTATAATTACAACAAACCACATATATTTATTTTCGTTATTTTTTCATAGGCAATTTAATGATATTTTTGTTATGCTATGGTGATTGTAACGTGTCGTGAAACGCAGTATAATTCTCTTTCATTTAATTGCAAGCTCATTTGAAAGCATTAGAATATAAGACTTAGCCTCAAGTTAGCAACCCATGGGAAAGATTACCTTTTGTGTATATACATTCATTGTCTTGTCGTTTCCACATGGGCAGAGTTCATGAACTCTTCCCACATGGACAGAGTTCATGAACTCTATCCATGTGGGCAGAGTTCATGAACTCTTTCCACATGGACAGAGTACATGAACTCTGCCCATCATGAACTCTGCTTAATCTGCTATCATTTTTCAGAGCTGACTACTTCACCCTTAATTAATATGTTATCATTTTTCACAGTGGTTATAGTAATATTTACATTTCATTCTTAGATTACCCATATAAGGATCATAGTGTAATATGGACACAAAGTAAGAACTAATGTGAATAGCTTTCAATACATCTATAACACCATATATTACGTATACAGTTGAACTAATGTAACTAGTAGTAAGATCAGTTCATATAAGGATAATTAAAAGTTGATAGTTATAAGATCAATAAGACTCTGTAATTTACAGTTTGTTAACTATCACAAATTCTATAGCTTGCAATGTACTCTTCTTTAATGGGATTCAGACTGGTTAAGTATTGGTTTTGATATGACTAAGCCTTGAACTATCATATATTAAGGTAATTCTTAGTCCTTTTTGTAATCATAATAGTATTTATTAGAGGTATAATTTATGAGCTATTAAAGTCGATATAACAATTAAACTTAGTTTTCTAAATTATTCCAATGAGCCAAAAAAAACACAAAACAAAGTAGTGGGGTTTGATGAATTGTTGTCTGCGAGTTTGCCAAAAAATATGTATGTTCTTAAAAAGTCTAGGTTGTCAATTTTAGCGTATTAGATAGTCAATTTTAGCACATACTTAGCTAGTTGTACATCAATTGATTACAGTTGTTAGATAGTTGTAATTTGCACTATTTAGACAGAGTTCATTAAATCTGTCCATGTGGACAGAGTTCATAGATCAATATATTAACCTAAATTTCCAACACAACAAAGATAATTGTATTGTACACATTATTTTTATGTATTTACGAAATCCTTATTAAGAGGTATTGATATCAAAACATGATAGAATTATGCCACAAATATATGGAAACATGAGACTCACTAATAATTTTTCCACATTAACAGTGATCCAATGATATTAGTCCATTCATTTAAAACATCAAAAACACTTAAAAGATTGGCACATTAATTCCCCATACATCCAATAATATTATCTATACTCATTTTAAAAATTATTAGATGATATTAGGTATATTTAGGTCCTTATTAAATCACTTAGTTTCTTTAGCAGCTAGGTCCTAGAAAATGTAGAATTAACATGTATAATTTGTATATGTTTTGAGTTGATAGTTGTGTAAGTGTAGATATCATATCAAATGGAAATAGATCAGTCTCCGAGGCGAAAGCGTAGGAGGTCATCACATTCTTCAGGAGTTGGTGCCCCATTTGACAATCAAAGATTGTCAACTTCACCTCGTGATTAAATTTTATTGTACAGTTCACATTCAGTCGATCATCGGCGAGGAGATAGGAGTATAAATGGTTCCCCTTCATCTTATGTGGGAGAATGTCAATCTCGACCTTCTGTTGGTATGAACATCAATCTTATAATACATGTATAAATGTTTTTTTGTGTGTATGCAGTTTGTACATGTTCACACAGAACTTTGTTTGTATTTGAAGCAAAGAGGGAGGAAGATCAAGCAAGGGAGACAGACATGGGTGCAGAGCAAGGTCACCAAGAGGTTCGCCATCCTACACAAGGTGACAAAGGTTGAGCCATGACGCAATTTGTTGAAGTAGCTGAGGGTTGTACACCCATATCAACTTATCCATATGATTTATTTGCGGAGCTTCCATGGGAAAGTGATCTTGCACAAACGACCCTTGAAAGTTGTAAATCTCAATATGACAAGCTGCAATGTGATCTTTCCTCTTTGGATCTCCTCCCAGAGAAAAAAAAAGTATAGAGATGGTTTTGGGATAATTACAAAAATTCATTGAGGCATATGAGGATCTTGGACCAACAACAGATGGTTTTGCTGACTTGATGCGCAGAAGAAGGGCCCAAGTGATGGGTCCATATGAGTGGGATGTTGTGAAGGAGAGAGTGACCAAAGAATAGCCCATGGGAATGTTTAACTTCAAAGAGGGCCTAAAGCAAAAAGCATTGAAAGTGCAATATTTTAAGCACCCTCATCTTGCACATCATTTATATGATCGATTCCTTGCAGCCTATGGTCGGTTGCCATGGAATGATGAGATTTCTAATTATTTTGCCAGATTTTTTTATGCCGAGTTTTTTTTGGGGTATGAAGCCAGACTATATTGATATTCATTCTGACTTTTGTGGAGTCGGAAAGGGGAGAATATACGATAGAAAAGGTTCTCTTAGAAATCCCACTACTCTTTGACCTCCACCTTAGATATCTCGCCCACCTAGTCTTGTCACTTACAAATCAGAGATGGATCCCACATCATAACTCGGGACAACTGCAAGGCATGCTGTTGCTAAAGGTTTAACTTCGGCATTTTTAGGAGTTGATGCAGAATTGAGTCGAGAGAGAGCTCGAGCCACTATTCGATAGAATTTTGTTTACAAAACTAACAATGAGTTAGATGGAATGAGCATTGAAGATCTCAAGGCTTATGCTAAGGCTTGTTGTGATATAGCTTCAAATGTCTTGTCCAATGACACATCGAGTTTAGGAGAGGATTGTGTATTTTCAATCTATTTATTTATTTTATTTATTTTGAATTGAACTTTTTGTTACATTATATCTATGTATGATATTATGCCTGTTTTGATGTACATAGTAATAAATATATTATGTAAATGTTTATTGGTTGCGGTTTTCTAGAATGATGAATGAACATAATTTTTGAGTCTCCACTAGTGAAAATGTTGAAAATGTAGAAGAGCATCTTGGAGAGGTATATTTATTATTTACATATTTATATTTATGTTTGAAAGATATTTTATCATTTTTTTTTATTTTTAAGTTAACTATGTATCTTATTGTTAATTTAACTTATCCATGCAAGTTTCTTTAGATTCAATTTTTTTTTTTATGATTTACCATCTATTGTGAGCTAATGATTTTAATTTTGTTTTGTTTCGATTTTAAGTTAATTACTTAATTTTAGTTTTTTTGCTTTCACTATGTTGTATTTATTAACAAAATTTAAATTTTAGGGAAGAGAACATATGGTAATTGGCAGTCAAGATGTAGGTTCCTTGATGCATGTAGATATTGGCACAGGGGTAATTTTGTTCATAATTGAACTGTTCTTTGATATATAAGTTTAATATTTTAATTTTTTGGATTTAGTTTAAAATAGTTTAAATAATTGATGAGATTCATAAATCGTTTTTATATATGTTGCAGCTTGGGTCTCTTCCATCTCTTGGAGGCAAAGGGAAGACTCCAGAGGAGGGGTCTCTTCGATCTATTCGAGGCAAAGGGAAGACTTTGTGGAGGATAATGGTGGACTTCCATTGAGAGAATGAGGTAATTGAATTGTTCTTTGATATAAGTTTAATATTTTAATGTTTGAATTTAGTTTAAAATTGTTTAAATAATTTATGATATTCATAATTTGCTTTTATACATGTTGCAGGTTGGGTCAAGTCCAAGGGAAGACCTTAGTGGAGGATAGTGGTGGACTTTCATGTAGAGAATGATTTATATTGCTATTTTTTGTTGATATATACATTGTAGTTTTGAACATCGAGGAGATTTATTTTTGGATTATATATATATACATTGAACTCACATGTTTATGAATTTTTTTTTGAGATTATATACACATGTACGTTGAACTTACATATTCTGTGTGGTAAATGTTTATAATATGTTTTTGCATATTTATGAATGTATGCATTATTATATTTATGTATGTAAGTATATGTAAAAAAAAATTCAGTGTGAGATGTAAATAATGTTATGAATGTTAGGAAGTTTTGATAAGAATGTTAACAATCAATGTGATGTTCATTTTAAGAATGAATGTTATGTTCATTTTAAGAATATGAATGTTAAGGAGTTTTGATATGAATGTTAAGAATGAATGTTAGGAAGTTTTGATAGGAATGTTAAGTTCAAATTTTGACAGGAATGTTGTGAATGTTTGATAGGAATGTTAGGAATGTTAAGAATGAATGTTAGGAAGTTTTCATAGAATTTAGGATGTTTTGATAGGAATCTTAGGAATGTTAAGAATGAATGTTAGGTTCAAGTTAAGAATGAATGTTAGGAAGTTTTGATAGGAATGTCAGGAATGTTAAGGATGAATGTTAGTTTCAAGTTTATAATGAATATTAGGAAGTTCAAGTTAAAAATGAATGTTAGGTTCAAGTTAAGAATGAATGCTAGGTAGTTTTGATATGAGCAATTTAATGTTATGAATGTTTGGAATGTTAAGAATAAATTTTATGAATATTAAGAATGAATGTTAAGAATGAATATTAGGAGGTTTTAGTAGGGATGTTAAGAATGAATGTTAGGTTCAAATTTTGATAGTAATGTTAGGAAGTTTTGATAGGAATGTTAGGAATGTTAAGAATGAATGTTAGGAAGTTTTGATAGGTGCAATCTAATGTTAGGAATGTTACTTGAAAGAATGTTTGTTTGATATATAGAATCTTGGTTTCAACATAAAACTTGAATTTTATATAAACTTCATAAATTGAAATTTGTATAAATGATTCATATTTTCAATTCTTAACTAATGATTCATATTTTCAATGTTCAGGTACATTTTATGCTGCTAAAATCATGAAAAATGAGGATTTAAAGATTTTTTGTTTTTTAATCATAAGCAAAGATTCCAGGATTGTGAAGCTTATGCTAAATTAGAGCATTCATTTTAGACAACAATTTGATGAATTTTCTTCGATTTGTTGTAAATAATCATTGCTCTAATTTAGCATAAGCTTCACAATCCTGGAATCCTTGATTGTGATTAAAAATCAAATGATCATTATCTCCATTTGCCATTATTTCAGTTATGTGAACTTACAAAAGTGATATTTTATTTCAGTAATGGATCAACCCATTTTATGGATCAAGAATAATAATTTCCCATTTAGTAAGTATATTAGAGAAGCATGAAATGGATCAGATGAAATCTAATAGTTTTCTTGGTGATTCTTCACTTACATACTTCAGTGAAAAGTAAATATTCGGGGCAGAGTGTGGGGACAACCACATCCGTTATCTCATCCCTTAAGTGGTCTACTAAACATATGGAGACCCGAATAAAGTACTTTACACAGAATTTAAGACGAAATTACACATTAAAGTTTTCATTACCAAATAATTTTCGAATTCATTTCAGCATACTAAAATACGATTATTTAAACTCTTATTCTAGTTCTCATTCAAGATCATAGACATAGTTGAAAGAAAAAAATGTATTGTACACAACATTTGACATGGACATGGACAAAAACATCAATCGATTAATTTTTGATATAGTTAAAAACATCGCAATGGAATGTCATCCTCAATTATCCGTTCATGGTCATATTTGGACAATTTCCATTTTTTAGTTTTTAATTGTTTTTTCGATGGAACTTGTACAAATTTTATTCCAGATGCACATACTAAATGACTATATTGACAACATATAACATTATATTCATAATCCTAAAAGTAGACATAATTTTCAGTCATATGGATCTACTGAAAAACATAGCCCTTTAAAATGATCGATCCTCTCTCGTATGTATATCCATTGTCATTGTAGTCCTCTAATAAATTCATCTTTCCTTCAGTGCATTGCATCAAATAATACTTCACATTTTCATTGTTGTCTATAGGTGCAATCACAGCTAAAACATCCCCTGTGCAAATTACAATTGGTGTTATGGTTTTTAAATCAATTAAATTGACTAATATACATGTATAAGCTGATGGAAAAGAATGAACAATCGAAAAAACAGTTGTAAGATCATTACCTTCTCTAATAAGATCTGAAATTCTGTCACCATCAGATGATATTGCTATTTCTTCTGATTCTAATTCTTCTACGCTTGCTAGTGGCATTTTTCCTTTAGGATTAATCTCTGTGTGTTTCCCATGTTTTACGTAGTTGTTCGTTATGTTTTCACAAACTTATGTAGATTTAATATTTTCAGTGCAAATATGACAAAAGCATGATTGTTTTCTACTGTCAAATGAAAACACGTTTTGGAAGGCTTTTGTTTGAATAGAGTGAAAATATCTAGTCCCATGTATGGTGCTAGCATCGTATGGTATTGATCTATTTATATCTTGGACCCAAACAAGCCAAAAAAACCTACACAAATGACAACTTTTGATGTTAGTGTACAATTTTTAAATTGACAATTAATATAAATTAAAAAAATCGTGTACAGACCTATGCACATATTTTGATTGTTGATTATAATCATGGCTTAGATGTAATTTACAACATTGGACAACCTCTGCAGCTAAATGAAATTGTGTAGAAGAATGGTTCATTTGCCATCTTCGAAGTACTCTTTTACGCATGCTCCTGCACCATCATGTTCACCTTTTCCATGTTTAGTTTCAAAGAAATTTCAGCGATGTTTAATGTTCAATGCTTTATGAAGTCGACATAACCAATAAAATGATCATGAAGATTTAAATTGTCCTGCACATCCATCTGACCATATCCAATGTTCATTGAATTTAACGCCGCGTCCTTTTAGTGAATCGTAGAAAATACTTTCAATACAATGCTGAACAAAATGTGTATCGTTTGTTCGATCATCGCTGATATAAAAGTGGTATTCTTTAATCACATCTCGATTGTCACACGTGCTTTCAATGCCATCAACATCCTATTGAGAATGTCTATATAGAACATGGAAAAATATCGAAACTTGGTCAGAATGATAGTATTCACTCTGTATCTCTTTTTGTGCAACAAATGTGTAGTTTTCTACAAAATCAACCACTGACAAAATTGTTCCCGGTGGAAAATTTTCATGAGGCTATTTGAATTGAAGGTCTTGCCATCGTGCTCTATGTGAATGCTTGGTGTATTTATAAATTTCACTTTCAAATTTCTGGAGAAAATCCGTCACACATATTTTATCTTCTCGCAAGTCAATTCTTTTAGAATGTGCATCACTAGAACTTGTAGCATAACTGATGTATTCATATCTTCTCCAATCAACGGTTACATTTAACAGCGAGTGATCATTATCGATAGGATATTTATTGTGGAATAAGACCAGATTTCCACAACGGTGACAATGTTTTCCATTGACACATTTCTCATTATAAAATACTTCATCGTGATCTCTCTCACATAGAGTTTTAGATGTGAATTAACATACTATGGACGGAGGTGGTGAATTCGACCAAAACATTTTACCAAATTCAAGAAACGTGTCGTAATATAATTGAAATTGCACATGATAATGGCAACAACATGTGTCATGTATAGTAATAGGTCTAACATACCATGGTTTTTGTTGCACAAATGTAGTGATTGACACATTAATTCCATGATAATTTTTCTTGAATTTATTGAACAATTGTACTTGTGGCATATCCATTATATGTTTTGGACTGCTTTCATATACCCCTCGTGATACTCTTTGTCGTATCACATCCCTTGAATTTGGTGAAACTCAAGCATGTGCCAATCAATATTCCCGTACAATATCTTTAACACCTACTTTCATTCTATCTTTGTAAGGTTGTATACAAATAATTACCCAGCAAGCAAGTTCATCATTTTCATCTATTTGCATTCTGAATTTGCTATGTTTGTATAATGTCTTTCTTGAGGTTCCAATTGCTTTTTCTAGTTGTGTTGTCAAACGTTTTTGTCTAGTACTAGCTGAAATAATTGTTGTTTGAATTACTCTATGTGAAGCACTCGTATCTTTCTTCTTGGATTTTTGAAATTGTTTTATTACATCACCTATATTTTCTATCACATTATGTTTCAATTCCGACTCTTTGGTTGCCTTGTGAATAACCAATAATGACGTAGCATCTTCTAACTTCTCTGACACTAATAGACCTCTCAAAATTTGTGCTTGTCCCATTATTGAATAATTCTTCAGAACATCATAATAAAATTGTTGAGCACGATATCATGCAGCATGTATGGGTATTTTTTTTCCATATTTGTTGCAATCAACGTCTTCTAACATTTCATCATCAATGGTGAAAGTACCTATACATCAAGTTAAATTTAATTTAACATATATCCAAAAATACAATTCATTATAAAAAATGAATTTAGAAAATACATGATACATACATTCCAGGTCTAATTTATGGATCTTGAACTTGATCTTCAATATTGACTTCATCGACATTAGCATGTAAATCACTATTTACACCTTCAACTTCAATTTGTTTTTCTTGTACTATATTTTCAATTTCCATTTCATCAACATAATCATGTAAATCTATATTTATATCTTCAATAATTGTCGCTTGCGTTTCTGCAAGCCTTGTTTTTTTGGCATGATATTTGAGTTTTTTTTTCTCTATTCTCATCATCATCATCACGTTTACGATCATGTTTTCTTTGGCGGTTTCTCTTACTGCCCATGATTGTTTAATCTATAGATGATAAATTAAATAATCATCACTTTATAGTAAAAAAACAAAATTAAGATTTAAAAACAGTTACAAAATTTATAAACACATGAAGTGAGATTTAATTCACCTTATCAAAATATTGTAAGAGTCTTTTGAAGAAAAACGCCTCGAAAATAAATTTTCTTTGAAAATACCTCTTGAAAATAAATCTCCTTTGAAAATACCTCTTGAAAATAAATCTCCTTTGAAAATACCTCTTGAAAATAAATCTCCTTTGAAAAAAATCTTCTTTGAAAAAAATAAGAACTCCTTGACAATAAATCACCTTTGAAAAAACCCATTGGAAAAGAATAAGAACGCTTTCTAAAAAAATCTTTTTTGTAAAACCATTGGAAAAAAAAACTTTTTTGAAAAAATACCTAGGAAAAAAACTTTCTTTGAAAAAACTACTTGAAAAAAAAAACTCCTTTGCAAAAATATTTTGGAAAAACAATTCTTTGAAAAAACCCTTGCAAAGAAATAACTGTTTTGCAAAAATAACTTGAGAGAACAAGTCTTCCAAAAAACCCCTTTCACATAAATAAGAAGGAAAAATACATCTCCTTTGCAAAACCTTTTTTGAAAAAACCACTTGGAAAAATACTTTGTAAAAATAACCCCCTTGCAAAGAAATAACTCATTTGCAAAAATATATTTGGAAAATAACTCTTTGAAAAAACCCCTTTCAAAGAAATAAGAAGGAAAAATACAACTCCTTTGCAAAAATAACTTGGAATGAAAACTTCTTTGCACAAAATACCTTGGAATAATTTCTTTTTTGCAAAAATACCTTGTAATAAAAACTCTTTAAATGCACTATTTGGAAAGAAACCTTCTTTGAAAAAACACTTGGAAAAATACTTTGTAGAAAACAAACTCCTTTGCAAAAATATTTTGGAAAAAAAACACATTGAAAAAAACTCATTGCAAAGAAATAAGAAGTGCAAAAATACATTGGAATATAAACTCCTTTGCAAAAATGCATTAGAAAAAAAATCTTTGAATGTACCCCTTGGAAATAAATATGAAGAAAAATACCTTGTAAAAAAAATCATTTTGCAAAAGAAATCTCATTTGAAAAACCCTTCAAAGATATTTTGAGCAAAAATATGAGAAATTAAAATGTGCGAAAATAATGAATGTCTTTTGTTTATTTATACAAGTATAGACAACGTATTTTTTTTTCCGACTGACGAAATGTTTTTTTGCGTTTGGTTATTCGGTCGAATAACCTTTGTTTAAAATAACAGTTCCATTACGGAAAAGGTTATTCAGCCGAATAACCTTTGAAACCTGAAAACTTTATGTTTCTGCAAAGTTTTCAGGTTTCTCCATTTTCGGAAGGTAAAAACAATCTCTTACACTACAAAGCGACTGTCGGACTTGATACCATTAGTTTCATCATTGAATCTACTTTCCGAATATATAGATTTTGTTGTGTATAGGTGAGATCTGATATTTTTAATTTTTTTTTCTTAACATGTGTCGAGTTTGGTTTCATCTCTTTCAGAATGGGGTGAAATGAAAAATCCATAGCTTTAAAAATACACCACAAAAAAAATTGAAAAAAATATGGTGTAGTTAATTGGCGTGTCTAATTCAAAAGGGTATTCGTAGATTTTTTAGTTTTTTATTCAGTTGAGAGTAACGTTTTGTGACAAAAACATGTTGATAATCGACAAGGTTTCCCCATTGATTGAATTCAAAAAATATAATAATTAGTATATAGATCCATTGGTTACAAACTTATAGTCATACAGTAGTATATTGTGTATAGATTATCGTAGCATATTTTGTTTTTGCAAAAAACAAGTTTAACACTGATTTTACGTTTGCGACAAAATATGACTATTTTGTAATCCTTTCATTTTATAAGAACACATTGTCAAACATTTGTCAAATCAACATATCAAATCTCAATAAAAAAATTGAAAAAATTATGAATAGAAAGATAACATAGTTCTCTAAATTTTTTCTTTTTTAGTGAAAAGTGAAATTCAAAACAAAAATATCAGTAAATTTTCATTGATTTGTTGTAAATAATTATTGTTCTAATTTAGCATAAGCTTCACAATCTTGAAATCCTTGCTTGTGATTAAAAATAAAATGCTTGTTATCTCCATTTGCCATGATTTCAGTTATGTGAACTTACACTTGAGTGATATTCTAAAAAACTCATAGATCATATTTATACATGGATTCTTCAGGCCACCACCAAACCAGTAATGGATCAACCCATCTAATGGATCATGAATAATAATTTCTCATTTATTAAGTACATTAGAGAAGCATGAAATTGATCAAGTGAATACAAAATCTAGCAGGTGTCTCGATGATTCATCACTTACATCATTCAGTCAAAAGTAAATATTCAGGGCGGAGTATGGGGACAGCCACATCCGTTATCTCATCCCTTAAGTGGTCTAATAGACATATGGGGATATGAATAAAGTACTTTACATAGAATTTAAGACAAAATTAAACATTAAAGACAACATTTTATATAGAAGAAATATAACATTTTTCAACTTCTTCCAACTTTTATTAAAGTTTTCATTACCAAATAATTTTCGAATTAATTTCAGGATACTAAAATACCAACAATTTTCTTATTCTAGTTCCCATTTAAGATCATAGTCATAGTTCAATGAGAAAAATATATTGTACACAACATTTGACATGGACAAAAACATCGATCAATTCATTTTTTATATAGTTAAAAATATCGCAATGGAATGTCGTCCTCAATTATCCTTTCATGGTCATATTTGGACAGTTTCCATTTTTTAGTTTTTACTAGTTTTTTCGATGGAACTTGTATCAATTTTATTCAAGATGCACATACTAAATGACTATATTGACAACATATAACATTAGGTTCATAATACTGAAAGTAGACATAATTTTTAGTCATATGGATATGCTGAAAGAAATAGCCTTTTAAAATGATGGATCATCTCTCGTATGTACATCCGTTGTCATTGTAGTCCTCTAATAACTTCATCTTTCCTTCAGTGCATCGCATCAAATAATAATTCACATTTTCGTTGTTGTCTAAAGGTGCAATCACAACGAAAACATCCCTTGTGCAAATTACAATTGGTGTTAGGATTTTTAAATCAATTAAATTGTCTATACACATAAGGTGATGGACAAGAATGAACAATCAACAAAAAAGTTGTAAGATCATAACCTTCTCTAACAAGATTTGAAATTTTGTTTTGTGAAGAACCTGCAATAATTAATTAATGCAAATACACGAGATATCATAAATAATAAAACTCAGAATCACTTTTATATTGATCATGGGCCACTTCGAGGGGGCAACCTCCTTTGAGCAAGCTCAATACAATTAACTTCACGGTGCCTTCAATGACCTCAACACACACTTATATACTAAGCATATGACCAATACTATGAGTCAAAACCATGGGACATATAATACTACGGGACGACTTACAAAGCATATGCATCCAATACTATGGGTCAATACTATGGGCTAATGTAAACTATGGATCAACAAATACTACGAGACGACTTACAAAGCATATGCGTCCAACACAATATATTAACATAGTAAAGAGAAGGGTTGACACGGGTTCCTAACATCCCCTCTCCCTTAGAAAAAGCTTTGTCCTCAAATCTTTGGTTGGGGAAAATGCTGCAGAATCTGAAGGAGTGGTTCCCCGGTAGCATCCTCGGGTTGCATTTCAGGCCATTGACGTCTTTGGACTGTTAGGGAGGATTGCTTGGAAGGTTGTAGACGAAGAAGAACCCTATCAGATGTGTGAAAAGTGCACTCATAATGGTGTTGATTGGCTTGTTGTTGCAATCGATTTCTGGCCATGTGAAGATTGTCCTGCAGAATGAGAAGAATCTGATCGCGGTTTCAAAGAACCGAGTCAATTTCCTGAACTGGGGAGCTGCTAAGGGTGTATGGAAGAAGAACTGGCGGTGTCTGTCCATAGACTACTTCATATGCTGTCCTTGTAGATGTGGTATTGTACCACCAGAGCTCTTCTAAGAAATCCATAGAAATAGTTGGCCAAATCTGTGTATGGATGGGCAAGGGTTTCAACAGTCCTGAGAGGAGTGTCGTTTCACCCTTGTTGACCTGGAAAGTATCACAGTTAGCCACCATTTGTTGAATTGTCATTTTCAGTCCCTACCAAAAGAAGTTACATTGTTCCCGGTCATACATTTTGAAGAACCCAGAGTGCCCTACTGATGAAGAAGCATGGAGTTCATATCAGAGATAGCCCTATTGAACATATTGCAACCAATTTGGAACAAGCAGAGAAAGAGCTGTAAGAGAAACTGGGTCATGAATTGTGCGAGAAGGAGCATCTGCCACCATATTGTCCTTGCCCTTCTTGTAAGTGGTCGCATAGGGATAACCCATGACCTGGATAACCCATTTTAGGTGTGTTGGGGAGGAGACCCATTGTTCCAGGAAATTTTCCAGACCATGGAGATTATTCTTGATGCCAAAATAATTCCCTAATAGGTATGGATGCCACTTCTGTACTGCATGCAAAGTAGCCATCATTTCCTGCTGAGAGGTAGATGAGGCTAAATTCTTACTGGAAAGGTCTCTTGAAGGTAGCAAGCTCATTGTTTCAGCAAAGACACCTGCATATCTATCCAAGGAAGTAGTGGAGACTATTGATGGGTGAATTTGAATGGAATGGAGCTGAGCGATGACACCATTTGAATTCTTCTTAAGGATTTTTTCCAGGTGATGTGAATTGATGATGCAGAGAGACCGTGGTTGTAATCCCATTAATTTGTGTTGTGCCCCATTGACTGAAAACTGCATCCAAAGTTCAGCAAAATGCCATAAGATGGGGCCAAGTGTGCGTAACCATTGAACGCCCAAAACCACATCACATCTGCCTAAGGACAAGGCAAACATGTCAGAGCACAGGTTATAATCTTCCACAGAGATACACACATTGTAACACTTCCCCTTGCAAGGTAAGGTGCCCCCATTGGAAACCATGACTTCAAACTTGGAGCAAGGGTGGATAAAACAATTAGCCTGTTTGGCGATCCGAGGGTCAATGAAGTTATGTGTGATGCCATAATCAATGAGTATTGTAAGAGGAAATTTCTTTAAGTATCCCTTGACCCGCATTGCTTGGGGGGTGGTGACGCCGGATAAAGCATTGAGAGATATCTCTGGTTGGTCTTCCTGAGATGGGGGGTCAATAGACAACTCTTGAATGTCAACCTGATCATCCATTGTATCTGGAGCTTCTTCACCAATTTTAGAGGCTGGCGGAGAATCCATATACATGAGATAGAGCTTTTGTTGAACACATTTATGTCCCTGAGTGAATTTCTCATCACAATTATAACAGAGCCCTTTTTCTCTGCATGCCTGCATCTCTGTTTCAGACAAATGCTTGATAGGAGTTGGTCGAGGAGCTGGCGGGATGGGAGGTCGTTGAGAAAGCATATTTTGGAAGGGAAAAAAAGAGGGTTTGGAGCGTTGTTGGGCTGCAATCGTGTCTTCTGCCAACTTAGCCAACCCTAGGACTTCCATCATTGTGTTGGGACAGAAAATTTTAACCTCTGACCATATTTCATCCTTAAGACCACTGATAAAACAACTCCTATAGAATTCATCAGAAAATCCTTCTGTGTGATTTGCTAGTTTCTCAAATTCTATCTGATACTCTCTCACAGTGCCACTTTGACGAAGTTTAGTGAGTGCTCCGGTGAAGTCATCAAAAGCACTGGGAACAAATCGTTGCAAAATGAGTTGGCAAAAATCTGTCCATTTTGGCTCATCATGAGCCTTGATGTACCCACGGTACCATTGAAGGGCTTCCAGTTCCAAATTAAATGATGCAAGTGGAACTTTTTGGACATCAAAAGTATTATGAAGACTGAAATACTGATCAGCACGATAAATCCATCTAGTCAAATCAGTACCATTGAAGAAAGGAAATTCAAGCTTCGGAACACGAAAATTGCTGGAAGAAGAGAAAACATTAGCTGTAGAAGATTCTTGTTGTCGATTATTGTTCATGGCTGAATGCTGAAGATGGAGGCTGAGAAATTTTTCATCCAGATCTTGAAGTTTGGTTTGGATGGCTGCAAGTGCTTCCTCCATGGTTTTTACTCCTGAGCGGGTGATAACCATAACCAGGAGATGATTTTTTTTTTTTTTTTCAAAAATGGATCGGCAACAACAGCACGAAGGGGATCCGCAATAGATGGATCTGCAATGGTGTGGAAGGGATCGAAAATGGATGGATCTAAAACGACGACTGGATCTGGAACGACTTTCAAAATAGACCTGAAACGGATGAATCTGGAGTGGAAGTGATCGACAACAGTTCAGCTGAAAATAGATATGGACCCCAGGTATGTGCAGCTTCCTATCGGTTCAAGGGATTCACTCAGCTACCAATGCTATCTGATGTCTTGCGTATTGGGTCAGTACCCCTCACTCCACGGCTCAGGTAAAACTGATAACTGCTTTGCCACAAAAGACAGCTCTTGGTTTACCTCATGGGTGGGAACTAGTCAATCAGGTAGGGGTCGCTGCCCTTTTTGCTAGTAGGTCCTCTCAATGGGCCAGCTACTTTGGGGTTCCTGTAGTACTCCTCATTATGAGTTTTAGGGCTTATGCCCAAGTACTTCCCACAGTTAAGCAGATAGGGGTTATTCCTAGATCTGAACTTGCAACAGATGCGAAAAAAAAATTGGCAGAAATTCCACCCAACGAACCGAAGAAAGTGCTTTGATACCAGATGTGAAGAACCTGCAATAATTAATTAATGCAAATACACGAGATATCAGAAATAATAGAACTCATAATCACTTTTATATTGATCACGGGCCACTTCGAGGGGGCAACCTCCTTTGAGCAAGCTCAATACAATTAACTTCACGATGCCTTCAATGACCTCAACATACACTTATATACTAAGTCTATGCCCAATACTGTGAGTCAAAACCATGAGACATATAATACTATGGGACGACTTACAAAGCATATGTGTCCAATACTATGGGTCGATACTATGGGCTAATGTAAACTATGGATCAACAAATACTACGAGACGACTTACAAAGCATATGCGTCCAACACAATATAGTAACATAGTAAAGAGAAGGGTTGACACAGGTTCCTAACATGTCGCCATCAGATGATATTTTTATTTCTTCCGATTCTAATTATTCTATGCTTGCTAGTGGCATTTTTCTCTTAGGATTAATCTGTGTGTGTTTCCAATGTTTTACGTAGTTGTTTGTTATGTTTTCACAAACTTCTGTATATTCAATGTTTTCAGTGCAAATATGACAAAACCATGATTTCTTTCTACTATGAAATGAAAACATGTTTTGGAAGGATTTTGTTTGAATAAAGTGAAAATCTTTAGTCCCATGTATGGTTCTAGCGTCATATGGTATTGATCTATTTATATCTTGGACTCCAACAAGCCAGAAAAATCTACACAATAAATGATAAATCACAAATGACAACTTTTGATGTTAGTTTACATATATCTAAATGTTAGTGTACATTTTTTTAAATTGACAATTAATATAAATTAAAAAAATTGTGTACATACCTACGCACATCTTTTGATTGTTGACTATAATCATGGCTTAGATGTAATTTACACCATTGGACAACCTCTGCAGCCGAATGAAATCGTGAAGAAGAATGGTTCTTTTGCCATCTTCGAAGTGCTCTTTTTACGCATGCTGCTGCACCATCATGTTCACCTTTTCCATGTCCAGTTTCAAAGAAATTCTAACGATGTTTAATGTTCAATGCTTTATGAAGTCGACATAACCAATAAAATGATCGTGAAGACATAAATTGTCCCGCACATCCATCCGACCATATCCAATGTTCATTGAATTTAACTTCATATACTTGTGTCATTTCCATTATATTTTTTGGACTGCTTTCATATACCCATCGTGATACTCTTTGTCGTATCACATCCCTTGAATTTGGTGAAACTCGAGCATGTGCCAACCAATATTCCCATACAATATCTTTAACAACTGTTTCCATTCTATCTTAGTAAGGTTGTCTACAAATAATTTTTCAGCAAGCAAGTTCATCATTTACATCTATTTGCATTCTGAATTTGCTATGTTTGTATAATGTCTTTTTTGAGGTTCCATCTGCTTTTTTTAATTGTGTTGTCAAATGTTTTTGTCTAGTACTAGCCGAAATAATTGCTATCTGAATTGCTCTATGTGCAGCACTGGTATCTTTTTTCCTGGATTTTTCAATTTTTTTTATTGCATCACCTATATTTTCCTTCAGAACATCATCATAAAATTTTTGTGCGTGATATGGTGCAACATGTATGGGTATTGTTTTTTCATATTTGTTGCAATCAACGTCTTCTAACATTTCATCATCAATGGTGAAAGTACCTATACATCAAGTTAAATTTATTTTAACATATATCCTAAAATACAATTCATTATAAAAAATGAGTTTGAAAAATACATGATATATACATACCAGGTCCAATATCTGGATCTTGAACTTGATATTCAATATTGACTTCATCAGCATTAGCATGTAAATCACTATTTACATCTTCAACAATGGTCTCTTCAACTTCAATTTGTTCTTATTGTACTTTATTTTCAATTTCCATTTCATTAACATTATCATGTAAATATGTATTTATATCTTCAATAATTGTCGCTTGTGTTCCTGCAAGCCTTGTTTTTTTGGTATGATATTTGAGTTTGTTTTTTGCTATTATCATCATCATCATCATGTTTACGATCATATTTTTTTTTACGGTTTCTCTTACTGCCCATGATTGTTTAATCTATAGATGATAAATTAAAGAATCATCACTTTATAGTAAAAGAATAAAATTAAGATTTAAAAATGGTTATGAAATTTATAAACACATGAACTGAAATTTACTTCACCTTATCAAAATCGTGTAAGAGTCTTTTGAAGAAAACCTCCTTGGAAAGAAATTCCCTTTGAAAAAAACCCTTGAAAAGAAATCTCCTTTGAAAAAAACCTTCTTTGAAATAAATAAGAACTCCTTGACAATAAATCACCTTTGAAAAAACCCATTAAAAAATAATAAGAATACCTTCTAAAAAAATATTCTTTGTAAAACCACTCGAAAAAAAACTTCTTTGAAAAAATACCTAGGAAAAAAATTTTCTTTGAAAAAACCACTTGGAAAAATACTTGCAAAAAAAACTCCTTTGCAAAAATATCTTAGAAAAAACATTCTTTGAAAAAACCCTTGTAAAGAAATAACTCTTTTGCAAAAATAACTTGAGAAAACAACTTTTTGAAAAAACCCCCTTAAAAAAAATAAGAAGGAAAAATACATCTCCTTTGAAAAAATAAATTGAAATAAAAGCTTCTTTACAAAAATACCTTGGCATAAAAACTCTGTAAATGCACCCTTTGGAAAGAAACATTTTTTTAAAAAACCACTTGGAAAAATATTTTGTAAAATAAACCTTCTTTGCAAAAATATCTATGAAAAAAAATACTTTGAAAAAACCCCTTGCAAAGAAATAACTCCTTTGCAAAAATATCTTGGGAAAATAACTCTTTGAAAAACCCCCTTTCAAACAAATAAGAAGGAAAAATACAACTCCTTTGAAAAAATAACTTGGAATAAAAACTTCTTCACAGAAAATACTTTGGAATAAAAACACTTCAAATGCACCATTTGAAAAAAAACACTTGGAAAAATACTTTGTAAAAACAAACTCTTTTGCAAAAATATTTTGAAAAAAAAACACCTTGAAAAAATCCATTGCAAAGAAATATTTACAAAAATACATTGGAAAGAAAATACCTCAAAAAAACCCATTGCAAAAAAATAAGAAGTGCAAAAATACCTTGGAATAAAAACTCCTTTGCAAAAATGCCTTAGCAAAAAACGCTTTGAATGTATCCCTTGGAAATAAATAGGAAGAAAAATACCTTCTAAAAAAAACTCATTTTGCAAAAGAAATCTCTTTTGAAAACCCCTTCAAAAATATTTTGACTAGAAATATGCGAAATTAAAATGTGCGAAAATAATGAATGTATTTAGTTTTATTTATACAAGTATAGATAACGTATTTTTTTTCCAGGCAACGAAATTTTTTTTGCATTTGGTTGTTCGACCGAATAACCTTTGTTGTAAATAATGGTTCCATTACAAAAAAAAGGTTATTTGACCGACTAAGTATTCGGCCGAATAAATATTCAGCCAAATAACCTCTCAAACCTGAAAACTTCACGGTTCTGCACAGTTTTCAGGTTTGTCCATTTTCAGAAAGTAAAAACAATTTCTTACACTACAAAGCGACTGTCGAACTTGATACCATTAGTTTCATCATTGAATCTACTTTCCCTATGTATAGATTTTGTTGTGTATAGGTGAGATCTGATATTTTTAGTTATTTGTTTTCTTAACATGTGTCGAGTTTGGTTTCATCTCTTTCAAAATTCGGTAAAACGAAAACTCCATAGCTTTAAAAATACACCACCAAAAAAATTGAAAAACATATGGTGCAGTTAATTGGCATGTTTACTTCAAAAGGGTATTCATAGATTTTTTAGTTTTATAGTCAATTGAGAGAAACATTTTGCGACACAAAACATGTTGAAAATCAACAAGGTTTCCCCATTGATCGAATTAAAAAAATATATAATAATTAGTATATAGATCTATTGCTTACAAAATTATAGTCATGCAGTAGTATATTGTGTGTATATTGTTGTAGCATATTTTGTTTTTGTAAAAAACAAGTTTAACAATGATTTTACGTTTGCGACAAAACATGATTATTTTGTAGTAATTTCATTTTATACGAACACACTGCCAAACATTTACCAAATCAACATATCAAATCTCAATAAAAGAATTAAGAAAATTATGAATAGAAATCTAACATAATTCTCTAAAAGTTTTATTTTTAGTGAAAAGTGAAATTCCAAACAAAAATATCACTTTTATTTGCCCAATGTTGAAAAACATGAAAAAATCAGACTTATTTTCTCACAAGACCTCCCAAAATAGACACCCATCTTCATGGATTCACCCAGTCCAAATGACCCAAAACCCACATGATACTATCGAAATGACCCAAATGACCCAAAACCCACATGATCCTATCCAAATGACCCAAAGCACACAAAGTACTGTCGCCTTGCGTGCTGCTTTCCTCCTTTCGCGGTACCTTCGGCCTTGCACAGCATCTGCGATGCTGACTCATCCAAACCACCTGCCAACAATTGAGCAACAACTCGTAGCAGTATTGTTAATTGATTTCTAGATATGTTGTAATTGATTCTAGTATGTCGTGTGAATTTGTGTTAGGAAACTCTTCCACTGCTTTTTTTTATAAGGATATCATCAACTAGGGTGGGGCTATTACACGTGTGACATAGGGTTTATTTCCGTCTACTACCACTACACCCCTAGGTGTACCCACACAACCTGCACGCATGGGGTACTCGCTAATCAAGGTTTAGACCTATGACCTATTTACAATGTGTCATATAATTTCACCCCTCTGCCAGTCGGTCTACACCCTCACGGGCTAATTCTTCCACAGCTTCATAACATTATGACACTGAAGATAATCATGCAATCATGGGTTTTTAAACCATATTATATCATTTGGTTCCAGATAATGATGACCATATAACATCATGATATTGAAGACATTAAATAATGCATGTAAGTGGAGGCATATTCAATTATTTTGATTTGTATAAATATATAGAATTTTACATCACAACGTGAAGAAAACGCTAAACAAAGCCACGGGTTGAGATATACAGATGATTCTCTAAACATGTAATTCCCAGATTCGCAGTTACAGCCATGTTTCAAATTATCAAATTTGTTAAAACAGATTCCAAGTTGGGAATTCGATTATGCATCCTTATGAAGGATTTTTATGTATAAATATGTATTGACTATCATGGGTTGAGGAGAGCAAGCAATGTTATGTTGTAGAATTTGATCCATACTCTGTTGCAATAATTTAATTATGCTAATACATGCTCCCAGTTTCTTAATTCTAGAGTTGTAGACTTTCATTGTGGAGATCCAGCTCTTCTTAGTGGAGGAAGGGCCCTCTTCCCTGAGCAGATGTTGGTAGTGTTGATTGTAAGTGTGTGAATTTGTTTATTTTTTAGTTCATGCTTTCATTCATTGTTAGATTTATCATTGTTGTTTTCATATTAATTTATTTTTGATAGATCGTTGGCCAACATAGCACTTCTATTAGATTTATGCAATTAGATCTTGCTTCATAAGAATTGATTTTGTTTGAAGTGTGATTAGATTACAAATTTGTTTCATGAATAGGTTTTAGGATTGATTTATTTTCGATAAGGTGTGATTTAGTTGACAAAGAGTTTTGATTTCATACCAATAGATCTTGCACGATAACTTTGAAAGAAAAGACTTCCTCGGGTTGATAATTTATGTTCTGGTAGTATCAGTTGTTTAATTAATTAGACAATTAATCTGCCCAACATTTCGGTGTTATTGCTGAGGAAACCTCAATGACATTAAGCTCATCACACTTGTCATACCAATTGCTGCCAAAAGAAACCTCTCAAGAAGCCAATTATGTTATGATATATTCATTCACCCTCCTCCTTTCAAAGCTCTAAAAATCCATTCATGTCGAAGTCCCATTTTCCACTGCTTATGTAGTCAACCTTAACCATTTTTACTATCACTACTACATCACGACTTCACATATACTTTCCACTTCTGAGTTTCATGTTGGTGCTATTTTTCACTATGATTCTTCACAATAATTTATTTTTACTAGTATTAGATGATGTGGAATTCATTAAGGTCCACCTTCTAATGGTCTTGTCCCATCGACTCCAACACATCATTTGGGATCGAGATTAGAGTTTTCTAGTTCCCTGGGATCTGCATGAACCAATCACATATTTCCTTGTTATTAGTCATGTGGATTCATCAATGCCTATTAATTGACAAATCTTACAGGTGACTCAACTCCAATACATTCATTCATACCTGTCAAGATGCACTAAGGTACTTTAGATCTCACTATCATCAAAGGTGAGTTGCTTCACATTGGTTAACAATATACATTAATAGCCATTAATCCAATGATTTCTTTCCATGCTCGACTTCAGCACATTCATTCGCATGGTAATAATTATACCTCGGTTTTGTAGTAGCTGAAGATTATGTGATCTAATGGTTTCAACAATGACTTGCAGCATCATTTGTTTCAATAGTTTTGCAATTCCTTTGCATTTTTATTCCAGCAGTTGATTTTTAGAATAAGAGAATGAGCTCTCTGCTTTTGTGGAAGAATTCCTCCTCATAATTTGTCTCAACAATTAGCCTTACATGCAACCAGCACAACATCATTTCAAATCAAATTTAGCCTCATTCAATTTCAGCTCTCATATACATCTTTATTGGCATCAGATCCACCTACATTGCTCCAACATCATTCAAACCATGCCAACCAAGGCTTCCACAGAGGTAAAACTTGAGGTAAAATAGCATGAGTTTTTTATTTGTTAAAAATTATGGAAAATGTCATCAAAACCATTAAGCATTATCCATTTCACTTCTTTACCATTTTTCATTTCTCAAGGATATAAAAATCTTTCTGTTTGGGAGGAAGACATTTTTTCACTTTACTTATCGTAACCTGGGAATTTCTTCTCTTATCCATCCACTACAATCTCTATCCGTTTCTAAACCCTCACCATTCCACTTCATGCACACCTAAGTCAAGTCCTTCCCAACATCCAAGCATGAGATAATGATTGTTGCTATCACATAAGAACTAGCAGTAGAAAAAAGAAGAATATAATGATGTCCATTGTCATATAAGGAAGGTGAAAGTCAGAGTTGTGGTTTCTTTATTTCATTTCTACGACTATAAATGTTTTGCAATTATCTTTTCTACCCTCTTGATTCATGGTTCTCCTACATATTGCACATCTTCAAAAATTTGTTGTTATGGATTCACTGAAGGACAAAACATATGTGTTATATGGATTGCAGTTATAAGGATTTGATGGGTTGTGAAGCTCATAGATATTTCAGGAATGAATGATTACAATGCCTTGCGCTCCCATATGAACATCATGGATTCTTTTCTGTCTGCACATCATTTTCATTCTTGTTGGTACACATCATTGTTTGAAAGCAGTTTATGTGATCATAAGATTTACTAGTGGAGCATGATAATCATTCCTTGGGTAGTAGCATGGATATTTTGTTGCAGCCTCTGTTGCAATTTTGAAAACACTTTCATAGTTGTCTACACCAATGCTAATGGAAGGAAGTCATTATTAAAAGGAAAATAACCCGACTTTTTTTTTAATGAATTACATATTTGAAAAATGAATTGGAAAGACTGTTGTTGGAACGCTATTTAAATATGGGATTAATTCTTTAATTCATGAATGATTTGTGGAGGATATGTGTCATTTTCCAGGTTCAATTTGTTGAAAATGATATATGAGGAGAAAGAACATAATTGAAATGTAAGAACCTAAATTGTGATAATAGCTTCTGGAGTTTGATGAGAGTGCCACGTAAGAAGCAAAGGACATGCACCATTCTGAGTTACGTCAGCAAATTAACAAGATAAATCTATGTCAAGTTTTAATCGAAGGAGACTAATCGATGCTATAGAAATAACATTTGAGTACAAAGATTTTATGCAAGGAAAGACATCATAACAATTGTCTCAAATCAGTCTCAATAAGATAGCATTTTGGACACAATGATGAAGATAAAGGGATGCATTTAGACATGTTTTGTATTCAGTTTGGGGGAAATAATGATTGAGCTAACAAACCTTCTTTTCCATGAGGGAATGGAAACAATTTCAGGTTGGGGGAGAAGAATATTTACCATGCTTGCTAGTTTTCCATTCATATTTATATTACTCCTGCACATTATTTTTCCGTATTTAATGCATAAATTGAACTGATGATATCTTGCAAACTGAGAATTGAATTCTAGTAATTTTTGGATAGGGAATGCATAACATCATGAAGAACAACTCTGCTAAGTTTCAGCTCAATCCAATGCACGATTTTTGAGAAAATGGCCATCATCACCTACAACCATTTTGCTTACATCTCGAGATACATGCATCAGATGGATTTGATTTTTGGTGAGCAGAAGCATTGGGATAAGAGGAATATACTCATCAATTTTTAGAAAACAATTCTTCACGTATTTTGAAAAAATGGCCATCAACACCTCCAACCAATTTGCATTTTTCTTGAAATTCGTGATGTGGGTATCTCTGATTTTCGATGTGGAGATGCATTGGACTAGTAAAATATTGCTTGCAAAATGCAGGACTTGGGCATGGGTTTCAGGCTAAGAATCGTGCCTGCAACATGCTCAAAATCACACGAAATGCGTGGGTTCCAGGCCTGAAGGTACGTGGAGCACACTGGTAGCAAGAAAAAAGGCATGCTTGAGGAAAGAGTTGTGGGTCGAAAGTCATGCTTTGGAGCACTGGTTTCAGGCTGGAAGTCGCGCTTGGGGTGCAGGTCATTGGCATAAATTCATGCTCTGCAGTGAGGAAAGGTGTATCTGTAGTCACGTGTCGGGTTGTAAAAACAGAAATAATGAAGGGTATTGTGAAGGTAAGGGCCATATCTGCAGGTACAGAGTCTAAGGCTAGGCCAAAAAATTAAAATGCATGCAAAACAACAAGTACCAAACTACAAATAATTATTGATCATGCGAGACCATAGATCGATGGGAATCAACCCGGTTTGAGTCACCAAAACTGTAGCTAGTGTTTTCACATCAGGTCTTGGAAAAGGGAACCTACTAGGGATTATGGAACCCTTAGTAGTTGTCTCAAAAAATAGATAATATGTGAGTGCAAATAAAAGTAAAATCTAATCTAACTAATTACTGCAGTAACATAACAAACAAACAGGAACCCATGAATGAAAACTTGATTTTGTATTACTGTGTAAAATGTGGCTTACAATGTAGATTTACCTCAAAGGTGAGTAGATGGGGGCTGTCGCATCTATACAAAGAGTAGTGCTCTAGGTCTCCAAGGTTCCTTGCTCTTCTCTGAATGCTCAAATGGTGGCCAACACTCAACTAGATGGGAAAAAAAACTCAAAGAGGTAGGCTAGAGTTCAATAGGAATTTTGGAAGCATAAGGGCAGGAAGAGTGATTGATTGATCTGAAATTGGGGGCCTCCATCACCTTTTTATAGAAATTTTGGGTGGTGGAGAATTGGCCCATGGTATTGGGAAACAACTAGTATTGGGTTGTGCTATTTTGAGTTTTCCCTCATTTTTAATTTTATTTTGACTTTTTCCCCTTTTTATTTTTCTTTTTTGGGGATTTTGACCCCTTTTAATGGGATTTTAACCTTTTTCGAAGGATTTTCCTTAATTGATGAGGGAAATGATGATTTTTTTCCCATTTGGTTACCAATTTAGGGATTTTTTGTTTTTGGAGGCAAAAAATGAAGGAAAAAGGGATAAATGGGCAATGTGACTAGGGAGATGAGGTAGGTGAACAATTTTTGGGTGTTAATAGTAATGACAATGTATTCATGGTTGTTGACCGATTATCTAAGATGACCATTCGAGCAACTTCAAAAAGAATATTACAGCCAAAGCCACTGCCAAGATCTTCTTTTAGTGTGTGTGTGTACATTTTGGAATTCCATATACCGTCATCTCAGACCGATATTGTAAGTTTTAAGTACATTTTGGTCAATCCTATGGTCTCTATTGGACACCAAGCTCACCAAATGCACTTCCTTCCACCACCAAATTGATGGACAGATAGAGGTCTTCAACATGATGAGTGTGCACATCTTGTGCATGTACAAATCCAAGCATCCACTCACATGGGATGAGATCCTTCCTTATGTTCAACACAACTATAACAGATCCCTCCATAGCTCAACCAACCATAAGCCTTTTCAAGTGGGCCTGAGCTTTGAACCATTGGGCCCCATTGATGTAACACTTCCCTTTTCACCCACACAAGAAGAATCCTCCCATGCCTAATTTGAGTCTGACAAGGCCACCAAATTCATTGAATGGATTCAACATGTCCGCCAATAGGTAGAGGATATTTCAGATAAATTCAATGCTAAGTACAAATAGTGCCATGATAAACACAAGTTTCACACAAATTTCAAGTGGGAAACAAGGTTTGGTTACATTTGCAGAAAGAGCACCCTACATGAATGAAAATTTTGAAGTATACATTATTTTCTTAAAGTGTATAAACCTTGCCGAATATTACTAATTATCAAATTTCCAACCATTAAATATTTGGCGATGTTTTTATTTTTTAAATATTCAAATTGCTAAGGATTTTATATAGCTTTTGGAAAGTTTTGTGATTTTTATAGTAAAATTTTTAATCTTATCGAATATGGGCAATTCATATTAGAAAAAAATTGGAAATGCGAATACTTTTTGGGAAAAAAACCTCAAAAATTATCCCATGTGCTAAAGTTTGCCCCTAAAATTTCCCCTACTTATAGGAATCCATTATAAGTAGTGTACACTTCACTAATGGGCTTATACCATCATCAAAGCTTTCGGTGGAAATCTTTTGAATTAATTATTCCCCCCATTCCACTAGTACATGTGGATATTTTTCCCATGGAAAATTGTTTCTATTACAGCACTTTTGCGTTGCTATAGCGACGAACAGGACTCCTTGTTTTTGTGGGAAAACTTTTGTCGATGTAGCAAGACCTTCCAATGTTCTTCGCTATAGAGACAGAAATGACATTGACTCTGCTATCTTTAAAAAACCAAAATCCGTCGTTATAGCAAGGAAGGTTCGTTGCTATAGCACCGAAAGTTCGTTGCTATAGAAACGGATGTTCATATTTAAAATAAGTAAGTGAAGCAATCTCTGTTTCTCTAGCCATGAAAGTTCATGGCTATAGCACCACAAGTTTGTGGCTAGAGCGATGGAAGTTCGTCGCTATAGCACCGAAAGCTCGTGGCTATAGCGATGGATGTTCATATTTAAAAGAAGTAAGTGAAGCGATCTCCATCTCTCTAGCCACAAAATTTCATGGTTATAGCACCGAAAGTTCGTGGCTATAGAGACGGACGTTCGTTGCTATAGCATCGAAATGTCGTGGCTATAGCGACGACATCTTATAGTTAAAAAAAAAAAGTCAAGCTAGATTTGTCACTCTAGAACTGAAAGTTCATGGCTATAGCGACGGATTACCATATTCAAAAAAAATATTTCCGTCACTATAGAGAGGAAAAGCCTCGATAAGTTTTGACGAATTTGCTATACTAGCGACAGAAATTTCCGTCGCTAGTATAGCAAGTTCGTCGAAACTTGCTAGGGATTGTTGTCTCTATAGCGACGGACATGTCTATTTAAATAATAATAATAATAAATAAATTTGGAGGTGATTTCATATGAGGGCATCAATTTGTCATTCAAGTAACATCTTCAGCAAGGGAGTTCATTTTGTTATTTGGAGGGTGAGCATCTTGTTAACAAACTGTCAAGACATTCCGAGGCATGAATGAATATGTTTTTTGTGAACCTCATAATTTTGTGAAGTATGATGCCTATTGGTATTAGAAATCATCTTTATAAAGTCTAATGCAAAACCCAGAAAATGAATACCACTAGGATGTAAACAAGAAGACAAATCCAATTTCAAAAAGAGAAATCAGTTGGCTGAGCATTAAATCCTACGAGAGCCATAACAATCTACGACTATTAGCATATATATTTGTTTTGTGTATCTTGACCCCAGGGTTTACATTGATTCTTTCAAGGGTTTACGTGATCAAATACATTAATACTTTATCTCGTAGGAGGTACAATACCACTATAATGAAATACTATAAGAATAACTTCTACATAGTTGCAATATTACTTTCGGAGTTTATATGGTTCCAGCTACACGATTTGCACCTATAACCACCAAAACTTGTAACTGACCTCCAAAATATGGCTCAGAAACCTTTCAAAACTAGACATTGTCTCAAGATAGGGCATAAAAAGATGAATGTGATGCTCCCAAGGTAAGCATCCACATCACTATGAACTTGTAGAAACTGAATGTTGCCACAGTTAAGGCATGGAAAGAAGTTGTGGAATCCAAAAGCTAAAATCTACTAGTAAAAGACTCCAAATGAATTTCAACTAAGTAAGCCTGGAATGATTTTTATTTTTGTTGATGTGCTCTTAGAAACATACTGATTAGGTGTTGCTTCATACCTTTTGAGGTCTAAAAATTACCTATAAATGACCTAAAACAATCGACATCTCCTTTATCAATCCATAGAACTAACTATGAATGCCTACTCTTTGCCTAGGCCAACCCAGGAATCCTCTAAAGAAACCAAGTGAACACCCTATGCAAATAGTGAGGTAACACACTACAAAGTCACACTTGGAAATGTTAATGACAAATCCTCTCCCAATGGACTTCGATTCAGAGCCAACTATTTATAATTGGATCACTAAGAATGTGGACACCCTTAGCAAAGTTCCTTCATCCAGTCCTCATAGTGATACAATGACATCGTTGCAATTTCACACATGCTCAGATTCTACAATGACATAATGAGAAACATGGGACTGAAATTTTTATGGTAAAACACATTCCACCCCTCTCCATTGGCATATCATTAATATCAGAAATCCATTCCAATGACCAAAAGATACAATGCATCAATTTTGTACAATATACATGGAATTAAACTTTAAAGTCATAATTCAAATCATCATGCATCATAAAACATGAAGTCACATAATAATTCAGCTCAAATCCTAGAAAATAAAAGTAAAGCAACTCATATTCACTTCATGATAGATCTTGTTATATTGGAAAATGGAAATATAACAACATGCATATAGTATTATGCAAGATTTTATAAAATTTTAAATTTAGAAGTATATAATGATAAAATATCAAATGATAGATCTAGCATAGAAGAGACATTGGACAAGCCATAGTAGGCTAGTATGAAATTCATTCTAATGCATGTCATCTTCTGCCTCATCACTTGACCCTTACCACCTTGGGTGAGGTCATACCATTCTATCTAGCATCTGCATTATACTGAAAAATGTCCATGCGAATGTAATACTCACCATCCACTTGTGAGCCACCATGTACACACATACTCAATACTACTGGTTCCAACTCAGTACTATGGAAATTGCAAGAAAGGAGGCACAGATTTCAATGAAAAAACACCAAATTGTATTCCTGGTATTTCAATTAAGCTTGACAAAGTATGAATATTCACTCTAATTTCACTCACATGTTAATCAACTAGTGACATGTGTGTAAAGTGAAATGGACTTCAACCTTATTTTTGCTAACTTAATACTCAATAACATGGAACTATAAATATTTTAAAAATCCAATTTAGAAGTTTCAAAAACATTTTGAATTTACTTTTGAAAGTAAAGGGATACCCAATTGACAAATAAAGAGAGTCAATTCTCCATATTGGTCAATCCTTATCTAAGAATTGACACTCTAAACTCAGATTGTGTCCCCAGATCTATCCATATTGTTATGCAATCATCTAGGTCATAACACTTGTTGATAATTTTTGCATGACCTATGCATCTTCACTTCATTTTTTTGTCAAACCATTTTAGATTGAATTGAAATGCCACGAAATGAAAAGGGGTGTCAAGCATCTTATGCCTCTCCAGGAGTCCATAATAACACACAAATATTCATCCATGTATCTATGTCATTTCTAGAATCCTCTGCCTCATCTGATCAACACCCTTATAAGCATCCTCCAATTAGTAGTCTCATTTTTTAAATATGAAAAGGGAATCCATGATAGTATTAAAGATAACCATTGTCTCCACCACCCTTACAGAAAATTCATTAGATGAGCAACCTATGATAAGGTCCTTGACTTTTGTACCATCACCATTCCTAGACCCATTCCATCATTACCACTCAAGGACAACCACTAGCTCTCCAAGTCATTGACACAATGACCAACACAAGGAACAAAAAATATATGGGTACTTATCCTCAATCATCCTCCCTACAAGTACATTGTTAGAAGCACTATTTGTTGCAAATTTTCAATATGTACCACGTTTTCTCTAATAATATCCTCAATTACCTCTTTTAAAGGACCCATCAAATATGCACCATCATTTACCTTCACACTAGAGTAATGAAAGTTCAAAAAAATAAACCCCCACCCTTGTGCTGAAACCAATATATTAATGAGGGGTCAATACTATATGTCCAACCATCCAACAAATAAAATAGCTAAAATATAGAATCTGAAAAGTTTGCATTGGTCAAGAATGCATAAAAAGAATCTAAGCGAATATGCCGGACTATAAAAGAGTATCACAAGGAATAAACTATATATCCAATCACATTTCAAATTTCACATAAAATTTCAAATGTGGGTCTTCCTAAGTCTAGTCTGAGACAAGTACTCGACTCAAACTAGCCTAAAGTATTATCACTTGACCAGACTCATCGGGACTCAAGAGTCTCCCCATAAAATCATGAGTCCAACTTAGCACATGAATAGTGGACCTTGGAACATAAATTCAATGGTTAAAACAGGTTTCAGAGGAAACATAGGTGGGTATTGAACTTGAAACCCCCTCCCATTTCACTCATATATACTCTCACTCTTTTATTCATTGTAGATGTGACTGTGAGGAGAAATTTTATTCGCTAAGTTCATTTGAAATTTTGTGAAAGAGGCCAAATTCATCTTTGTAGGTAACTGAGTTCATCATTGTAGTGTTTTACTAGTATTTTAATGGGAAAAGTGAAGAGTAGCAAACTTTTGCATTTTTAATGCACTTCTATGCTTTCTTCCTACCTATTTGATCCTTATGAAGCTTTTTGAAGGAGTGAGAGAGCATGGGAGGTCCCTAAAATAAATAAGAAGGCTGAGAAGCCTCTAACCATCATCTAGATAAGAGGAGCATGAATCATCAAATGCTATGAAATAATCACTAATGTATCTCATAATGTCTTATGAAAATTCTTGGTTAAAGGGAGCCTATTAGATAGATGAGTGCAGTGGAAGGCTCCCCACAAGGGCTATCCCAGCATCCAAGGTTGGAAAGCATCCATGAAGGAATATGGGGGTTATGATTATATGCTCCTGCCATTGGTAAATACCTTGTACAAAAGAGTCCTCAAAAGCACCAATATGTTAAGAACTTGAGTGACCGCACCATGTTATAGGATCTACATGTGGAGGATCTATGATCCATGTTTCTATGAATTGGATCCATCCATATTTGACAAAAAATAAAATCCATCTCAAATATACTCAAGATCTTATTAGAAAATTCAAGCTAACGAATCCTCCAAAAGCATTCTAAAAACAAAAAAAGGTAAACTATAAATAGCCCCTATCTCATTCAAAAATAAACAAATTTGAGATCTTCATGGAAGTTGGAAATTATGGATTTGTCACAACAATTGGAGAAATATATTTGAAGATCTAAATTTTCTATGTTTCAAATTTCCGGCTCAAGGTTGTTTTGAAATTTTTACTGTGGCTCTATGTTTCAACTTTTTGTCTCAAGGAGCTACCTCTTCCCTTGGCGCTATCAAAAAGATAAAATATGTATCTGAATCTACATCAAATCAAGGCAAAAGAGCATCTATCTCCTACCATACATGACAACTTATGATGATGATGATGCTTGTTAACATCTGAGACCAACTTGCCTATCCGACCTTAAGAAAAGAAAAAGGTAAGGAATTACTTGGTTTTCTTTAGGATTCTATTTCTATGCTAAAAAAAGATTGAAAAGAAGATTTCCCACATCTCTGTAGTTTTGATGTGCTAAAAAGTTAGGAGGGCCAGTATTGTAGCAAATATCTTGAAATTGATTATTGATGTCTAATGTGGGCCTACAGAGTACATTTTAAGAAAGTTCTTTTCATTCTCCATCTTATTAGTATCACCTTATAGTATAAAATCCAACCAAAGAATCTGTAATGACCTTGGGAAAACCAGTACTGCCACTTGTATACATTATAACTGCAACATCATCAACTACCAGCAAATCTGGATCAACAGGTCTCTCCCAACCCATACTCTCAACTCTGGACATAGATGACATTATCTAGTTGTTGCTCCTCAAATCGCCTTTCAAATTGATCACATTGATACATATCGCGTTCATGACATATAGGTGACTTAGTGGCAGATCCATGAAAGCTGGATGTAATGATAAAACTATTAGATGTAATGATAAAAAACTAAGGATTTATCCACCTTTCATGCATTTCCTAATCTCTACATAACATTAAAGAGAGATTAAACATGAAAGTCTTATTACTACCAAAATTGACTTATTTGTTTCCATCCTTGGCAATTGCCAATTTCACTTGCTCAACAATATTAGGTAATGTTTGGATGTGCTCTTTGACTGTGCGATTTATACATGATTCTAAATCTTGCATGGAACCTTCTTTTTGAATGCTGAGTTTGGTTGCCTCTAATCTGTCTTGATTGCATCTTACAACCCTTTGGTAATGAATATTATGCTCTGTTTCATATCATGGTTGATGTTATCTGTTAGAGTTTGTTGATGTAAAATTTGATGGAAAATGTTAATGTTGAAACTTGAAGGTTGATATTGTTGATGATTGATCATTTGATGGCAATGTTATAAGCTATAGCTACTAGATGATTTATGTTATATGTGCACTAAATGGTTAGATCTATTTTTTCTTGTTTTTCTACAGCTAATTTGGCATTATGCATGTTTTTTTTCATATATATATATGCTCTCATAAAGCTCTGCTCCTGTAAGCATTTTAAAAATTCGCTTCCCGCTCCCAACAGCCTTGGCCCTGAATTTCCAGATTGTTGTGTGTATAAATAACCTGAGATCTCCATCATTTTGATATAATCTCATGATATGAGCCATCTACACTCTTTAGATTTCCATGTAGTGCTTTGTTTAAGATGATTTGTGGTATTGATAGGTGTTTCCAGTGGGTGTTTTATTGCTACGTGGTCCTCTTCTGGTGTTGTCTCTTCTGGGTGGTGGTTTGTACGGGGTTCTGTTATTTCTAACTGGCTTTCCATCCATAGGTCCTTTGAAGTTATTCCGCTGACCGAAATTCACCCTCGGTGGGTCAAAAGGTGGTGCTACCTGATTCCGAATGGGGAAGTTTTTCCTAGACAGACCTGTGTTTACCAGTTCTTCTTCGACTATTAAAGCTTTTTGTACTGCATCATGCAATGTAGGTGGAGTAAGAATGTGAACCTTGTCTCTAATGGTGTCGTTCAATCCATAGAAATATTTGTTCACCTTTAGCTTTTTTGTCAAGATGTGAGGTGCATACCTCAGAAGTTCCATGAACCTAATCTCGTACTCCTACACTATTCTTCCTCCCTGTCGGAGGGCATTGAACTCATTGAGCTGCCTCTCAATGAACTCTTCAGACATGTAGTGTTTGTGAAACTGTTCTTCAAACAATTCCCACGACACTTCGTTGGTCTCGACTCCCAACTGTGGTTTCAATGTCTTCCACCAGAGTAGGGCTTCCCCTTTCAGCTGTAAAATGGCCATGTGTACTTTCAAGTTTGAGGTGTAGTTCCTCAAGACGAAGCACATCACCATGTTCTCCAACCAAGCTTCTACCACGGCCCCTTCAGTGGAGCCCAAAAATTCTGGAAATCTTACTTTTTCAAGTTCTCTGTGAATGTCTCCACGAGGTGGGTTCTGCGGTTTAGTCATAGGTACTATGGGCCGGTCTTCTGCGCAGTCCAGGTCAACAGTGTTTCCGACATTCTTTGGAATTTTCTCATCATGTTCATGACTTCGCCGGTGGGCAAGTTAATCATTTCTTCGGCTCTAGGTGGAGTAGCTACTAGAGGGGTTGGTGGACGTGCTTCCTGTGCTCGTCCCCTCCCAGTCCTGCCTCGCCGAGTCCGTCAAGCCATAGCAAAGTCTGTATCAGCAAGCAAGTAAGGTTTTGTGAACTAAACAGTTTATCAACTATTGCAGAAGTATTTCGGTCTGAACTAGGTTTGACCATGCTCTGATAGAAGGAGCCACTAAAGTCTGTTGCCTATAGGATGTTCCATGAGGACAAACACAATAGTGTAGAAAAAATAAGATCCACACAAACAAGCTAAAGATCCTTCATAGAGTCATCAATAGAGTGAAGAGGGACATTTGCCATGGACCTATGACTGAAAACTATGTTAGCAGCATCATGTGGAACATTTCTATTGCAAATTGTTACTACTGCAAGTTCATAAATCCTTGAAAGATAAACTTGCAAGACTTGGAGATAAGATCTCAGTATGACATACTTTCCTTAAAGAAAGCTCCTGAATCAGATCTATCCAAGAGTAAACAGCCTCATTGATTAGGGAAAAGAACCATCCCAAGGTCATTAGGGTTAACGGGTCCCCTCTATAGACCCAAGAAGGTGGTATTAGGAAGGCATTGAAACTGTCAAATATAAAAGGATCATCCAGAAAATTCTGCTGCCAGGTAATCCTCCAAAAACAACCCTGAAACACATGATACCAGTGTTGTTCCAAAAAATAGCAAGGAACTTTAACCAAAAAAATTGAGAGAAAGAGGGTGTGCTGCCCTGGAAGATCACTAATCTGCAAAAAATAGCCCTCAAATTTGCTGGAAAAAACAAAAGACACAAATGGATGAGAGTGCTTGTGGTAGACAGGGTAGAAACTCCAAGTCATCCACCTTGTTGGTTGTACTTAACATGCTGAAACTCCAAGTCTGTCCTGCTCTGAGAGAGATTCCCAATCCACCTTCTTTGGCCCCCCAACTTCCTCCTAGCACAAGCCTTAATCTAATTGACCCTACATGAGGCACATATTATTATTTGCATATCTCCTTCCATCAACGCTTTCTTCAACTCCATACTTAAGCAAATCTTTATCCTCCCATCACAACCCCCATTTTAGCTTGGTTGCTTGAGTCATTTTTTCATATAAAACATAGTAAACTACATAGACAGTTCGAGGTACAATCTCCTTCATATGCTACATAATAAATAGTGTAAAATGCCAAACATCTCCTCCCTACCTTGAACACTACCCTAGGCATAGGCACATGTGCAGACACACTTTAATAAACCCGACTTCCACCATCAATTTCACTTATTCTCTTCTATATCTTATGCTCTTTAAAACACCCATGGACACCTATTTGCTGATATCGTTTTCATATTTTTGCTTATCATAATTTATCTTTCTTTTAAGTCTTCATAATGTGTATCCTTTCTGTTAAACCCAGAATTTCCTTCATTGAAAGCCCAAAAGTGTCCAGATAACTCTAGAGAAAGTGGCAATGTCATCCCAAACAATGCCTCTCACTTTGAGTTAGTGCTTTGCTAACTCGAGGGGGGAATCTATAGGTGACTCAAGGTTTTAATGGTGAACTTTAGCGGAAAATATGACCTCAAACCTGCAAGAAAAGGTGGGGCTTCTACACTACAAAACTCATAAATCCGCAACTAAATTGTTCGAACAACAAGCCAAAATATCTTATTTATAACCATAGATGATAAAGTAAGTCAAAAGTTACATAAATTGGCACTATCAACTTTTCAGTGTGTCAACATTCTCAACTTTTTAGCACTATCTTACACCCGTTCCAAAAATTATACTTTAATGCCAAGAATTAGAACTAAGAATGTGAACATGAAAAAGAATACTTGTGGGCAAAGAATGCGATCCACCTCCAGTATAATGTCTTCTATTTGGAAACATTTACCATCACATATGTAATGTGATAACAGTCGGAATGCATGAAGCAAATCATATGTACGTGGATAAGTTGAAAATGGCTCACACCTGCAGTGCAATCTAAAGCATTAGTCTGCATTTCCTTTCCCATAATATAAGGTCGATGCATACATTCATAAAAACCTAAAATGATCATTGGAATATTAATTGGAACATAAAATCAAAGCTACTGACCATTCATGAAAGGTTCCAATCAAGCCTCTGTCATAGATAGCAGGTAAAGTATTCCTCAAGCTTGGAGGAATTATATTCATCACCCAAACTGGTTTTATGCTTAATGCAACAACAAATCCACCATAGAAAGAATTCATATCCATTACATTTCGAATATATCATATTTATTCACATTCATAAGCTTCCAATATTCACTGAAAGAAGTACAGGCAATGTGAATGCAATGTAATCCAATTCCTGCTTTGTGGAGCCAATGACAACAAAGCATCTGAACTATAGTAAAAGGCTACCTCAGGTCTACGAAACAAGGTCATCAATTTACTCAGTTCTTCTTGATATTTTTGTGTAGTTTAAAACAACTGAAGCATATATTAGGGCATAGAAGGAATTATACAAATAAACATATTTGCAATATAAGGAATTATAAAAGTTCCATAATTGCACTGCTATTTAGAGTTGCATTTGAATATGGAAACTATAGAATGCCCATTGACATCGAGAAGACAAACAAATTCATTATTGTGGACATGTCACATTATCATTTGCAATGCTGAAATGACTAAGGAGAAAGAAAATTTATTTAGATGTTGGGGCAGACCTCCATTATCCTCATACTTCAACCTCTTAGCGTTAGGTTAGTTGCATGAGACCAAACTAGACCAACATACAGTTTAAAGGAGAGAACGCTGAACTGGAAAAGACCCTAAAAAAGATCATCCCATACAAGTAAACATGCAAGTCAAGTAACCATCATGAACCAAGCGTCATGAACCATGCAAGGCTAAACATCAAATACAAGAAAACATGCAAGTCAAGTAAACATGCAAGTCAAGTAAGCATGCAAGGCCAAACATCACATACAAGTAAACATGCAATGCTAAACATGCAAGGCTAAACATCACATACAAGTAAACATGCAATTCAAAGTACCATATTAAGGAAACATGACGTCATACTAGGCTCATGCACATCAAAGTCATTGTCAAGGGTAGGTTACCTGGCCTTCTCAACTTGACGTGGTCATACGTCTCATGTGTCTCATGCAATGAGAGGAAGATCATAATCATCATCCCAGGATAAGAAAGGTCATGTGGTCATCTCATCTTCCTCAGGTTAACTCAGCAAGGGGTGGCCAACCCCTTGACGATAACCATATTCCTCAGAATATGTCACACATATTCAATAATAAGCTATGCAACAAAGTGAACAAACATTTCACATAAAAATTTCGAAAAGCACAAAGATAGTTATATTAATTGTTCTAATCAGCACAGTACTATCAAACATAGAGCTACATAAATAATTAAAGTACTGAAAACAAAAGCAGTAATAGCAGTAAACCAATTATAAACGATATGGTCATCTCATATTCCTCGGGTTAACTCAGGAAGGGGTGGCCAGTCCCTTGAGGATAACCACAGCCATCTAAAATATAGGTCACACATATTCAGACATATGATCTGAGCAATAACATACATATGTGAAACCTCAATTCCAAAATATCACCATGAAACGACTAGATCAATAAACTTGTTACAAAACTGAAAAAGAGTTCATGGATTCACTTCAATTGATTAGAGCATATATTAGGGTATATAAGGAATTATAAAAATAAACATATTAGCAATACGAGGAATTATAAAATCTCAATAATTGCACTGCAATTTTGAGTTGCACTTGAATATGGAAACTACAACATGCCCATTGACACCAACAAGACGAACAAATTCATTATTGTGGACATGTCACATTATCATTTGCAATGCTGAAATGACTAAGGAGAAAGAAAATTTATTCAGATGTTGGGACAGACCTCCCTTATCCTCAGACTTCAACCTCTTAGCGTTAGGTTAGTTTCATGAGACTCAACTAGACCAACATATAGGTTAAAGGAGAGAACATTGAAGTAGAAAAGACCCTAAAAAATATCATCCCATACAAGTAAACATGCAAGTCAAGTAACCATCATGAACCAAGCGTCATGAACCATGCAAGGCTAAACATCACATACAAGAAAACATGCAAGTCAAGTAAGCATCCAAGGCTAAGCATGCAAGGCTAAGTATGTATGTCAAGTAAACATGCAAGGCTAAACATCACATACAAGTAAACATGCAAGGCTAAACATGGAAGTCAAGTAAACATGCATGTCAAGTAAAAATGTAAGGCTAAACATCACATACAAGTAAACATGTAAGTCAGCGTATCATAATAAGGCAACACGATGTCATACTAGGCTCATGCACATCAAGTCATTGTCAAAGGTAGGTTACCCGGCCTTCTCAACTGTATGTGGTCATACATCTCATGTGTCTCATGCAATGAGAGGAAGCTCATAATCATCATCCCAGGATAAGGAAGGTCATGTGGTCATCTCATCTTCCTCAGGTTAACTCAGCAAGGGGTGGCCAGCCCCTTGACGATAACCATATTCCTCGGAAGATGTCACACATATTCAATAATAAGCTATGCAACAAAGTGAACAAACATTTTGCATATAAATTTTAAAAAGCACAAACATAGTTATATTAATTGTTCCAATCAGCACAGTACTATCAAACATAGAGCTACATAAATCATTAAAGTACTGAAAACAAAAGCAGTAATAGCAGTAAACCAATTATAAACGATATGGTCATCTCATATTCCTCAGGTTAACTCAGGAAGGGGTGGACAGTCCCTTGCGGATAACCATAGTCATCTAAAATATAGGTCACACATATTCAGACATATGATCTAAGCAATAATATACAGACGTGAAACCTCAATTCCAAAATATCACCATGAAACGAATAGATCAAAAAACTTGTTACAAAATTGAAAAGAGTTCATGGCTTCACTTCAATTGATGAGAGCATATATTAGGGTGTAGAAGGAATTATACAAATAAACATATTAGCAATATAAGGAATTTTAAAAGTTCAATAATTGCACTGCTATTTTGAGTTGCATTTGAATATGGAAACTACAACATGCCCATTGAGACCGACAAGACGAACAAATTCATTATTGAGGACATGTCACATTATCATTTGCAATGCTGAAATGAATAAGGAGAAAGAAAATTTATTCAGATGTTGGGGCAGACCTCCCTTATCCTCAGACTTCTACCTCTTAGCGTTAGGTTAGTTGCATGAGACTCAACTAGACCAACATACAGGTTAAAGGAGAGAATGTTGAACTGGAAAAGACCCTAAAAAAGATCATCCCATACAAGTAAACATGCAAGTCAACGTAAACATGCAAGTAAAGTAACCATCATGAACCAAGCATCATGAACCATGCAAGGCTAAACATCACATACAAGAAAAAATGCAAGTCAAGTAAGCATCCAAGGCTAAACATGCAAGCCTAAGTAAACATGCAAGGTTAAACATCACATACAAGTAAACAAGCAATGCTAAACATGCAAGGATAAGTAAGCATGCAAGGCTAAACATCACATACATGCATGCCAAGTAAATATGCAAGGCTAAACATCACATACATGCATGCCAAGTAAATATGCAAGGCTAAACATCACATACAAGTAAACATCCAAGTCAATGTATCATAATAAGGCAAGACAACGTCATACTAGGCTCATGGACATCAAGTCATTGTCAAAGGTAGGTTACCCGGACTTCTCAACTGTATGTGGTCATACGTCTCATGTGTCTCATGCAATGAGAGGAAGCTCATAATCATCATCCCAGGATAAGGAAGGTCATGTAGTCATCTCATCTTCCTCAGGTTAACTCAGCAAGGGGTGGCCAGCCCCTTGACGATAACCATATTCCTCGAAAGATGTCACACATATTCAATAATAAGCTATGAACAAAGTGAACAAACATTTCGCATATAAAATATTTCAAAAAGCACAAACATAGTTATATTAATTGTTCCAATCAGCACAGTACTATGAAACATAGAGGTACATAAATCATTGAAGTACTGAAAACAAAAGCAGTAATAGCAGTAAACCAATTATATACGATATAGTCGTCTCATATTCCTCAGGTTAACTCAGGAAGGGGTGGACAGTCCCTTGAGGATAACCATAGTCATCTAAAATATAGGTCACACATATTCAGACATATGATCTGAGCAATAACATACAGATGTGAAACCTCAATTCCAAAATATCACCATGAAACGACTAGATCAATAAACTTGTTACAAAACTTGTTAAATTTTGAGCATTAATTCAATATACTCTAGGATCGTTACTGAGAGAATAACATGTACAACATATCAAGTATAACAATGCATATCAATCACACCAAGAAATCACATGAGACAATAGACACACAGAGTTCCACTGGGGAAAACCATAAAGGTGAAAAACCCCAAAACTTCCTCAGAGATAGAGAGAGCAATGATACAACCAAAGTACAAGAGATAGTCTTCTCCTAGCAGCTGATCCTCCTCCTAACATGTGCGCCACTTTCCGAGTGATGGAAGAGTGAGTAAGTGAATGATCAAATAGAGATCTCTTGATCTCTATTTATACATGTCCTGTCCTGTCCAATAAACCAGTGAGGCCGACTTGTCTAACTTATCCTAATAACCCATGGTTAACTTAATCAGGGCTGACCCCACACATGGTGGTCTAATAACCCATCGGCAAGTTACGACACTTGCGACACTTGTCAATACAAATGATGACACTTCCATATAGAGGAATAATAACATCTCTATAAGAGTACAATATACATAGATGAAATACATTCCGATGTTACATATACATCAACACTCCCTCTTATCCAGGAAGGTATTTCTCGACAGATATTTGCTAGCACAAGTCTTCTTCTCTGGATCATCATCACTATATCATCGTCACTACTGCTATCTCAATCAATCTCCAATGTACTCGTCATAGGAAGTTCTACAGAGCCAGTCCCTTTTCATACTGGATGTAGGCCCACCACCTGTAGGTCTTCATCATCACTGGCCATACTGTGGAATCCTTAGGACTGATTACATGCATCAAAAAAACCTCGAAAGAGCATCCCAAGACTGATTACGAGCTTACTTCTCAACCTATTGGATCTCCCAGGATCTTTTACATGTTGACCTTCACAAAACCTACTTAGAGCATCCCAAGATATTATGAGCACACCACTCTACCTATCTGGATCTCGATAGAGCATCCTAGGGTGTTATGAGCACACCGCTCTACCTGTGTAGATTTTAAAGGATCTTTTCTATGTGAAATTTTGAAAAACCTACTTAGAGCATCCCAAGATGTTACGAGCACACCAATCTACCTGTCTGGATCTCGATAGAGCATCCTAGGATGTTACAAGCACACCACTCTACCTATCCAGATTTTAAAGGATCTTTTCTATGAGAAACCGTAGCAAAACCTACTCAGAGCATCCCAGGATGTTATGAGCACACCGCTCTACCTGTCTGGATATCGATAGAGCATCCCAAGATGTTACGAGCACACCGCTCTACCTGTCCAGATTTTAAAGGAGCTTTTCTATGCTACCTGCACAACCTTTCCACGGCCACAAAGTAGCAACCCGATACTCACCATACATCATCCTGATGTACATCATCACATGATCAACCTAATCATCATCATACCATCAACCTGATGCGTATCATCTGGAGCAACATCCTGAAGCTTGTCATCTGTGATCATCCTGATCAAACAGTATATCCATCTGATGCATACAAAGTATCTACCTGATACATATCATCATACATGATCTACCTGATCATACAAATGCATCCATCTGATATACATAATGCATCCACCTGATACATACATAAGTACATGATCTACCTGATCATACAATGCATCCACTTGATACATATACAAAAAATACATGATCCACCTGATCATACAATGTATCCACCTAGTACAAAAAAATACATGATCCACCATGAAACGACTAGATCAATAAAATTGTTACAAAACTTGTTGAATTTTGAGCATTAATTCAATATACTCTAGGATCTTTACTGAGAGAATAACATGTACAACATATCAAGTATAACAATGCATATCAATCACACCAAGCAATCACATGAGACAATAGACACACAGAGTTTCACTGGGGAAAACCATAAAGGTGAAAAACCCCACAACTTCCTCAGAGATAGAGAGAGCAATGATACAACCAAAGTAAAAGAGATAGTCTTCTCCTAGCGGATGATCCTCCTCCTCACATGTTCGCCACTTTTCGAGTGATGGAAGAGTGAGTAAGTGAATGATAAAATAGAGATCTCTCGATCTCTATTTATAAATGTCCTGTCCTGCCCAATAAACCAGTGGGGCCAACTTGTCTAACTTAGCCTAATAACCCATGGTTGACTTAATCAGGGCCGACCCCACACATGGTGGTCTAATAACCCTTCGGCAAGTTACGACACTTGCAACACTTGTCAATACAAATGACGACACTTCCGTATAGAGGAATAATAACATCTTTATAAGAGTACAATATACATAGATGAAATAGATAGGTGAAATACATTCCGAAGTTACATATACATCAACACTCACTCTTATCCAGGAGGGTATTTCTCGACAGAGATTTGCTAGCACAAGTCTTCTTCTCTGGATCATCATCACTGGATCATCATCATCAAATCATCATCACTGCTGCTATCTCAATCAATCTCCAATGTACTCATCATAGGAAGTTCTACATGGCCAGTCCTTTTTCATACTGGATCCACCACCTGTAGGTCTTCATCATCACTGGCCATACTGTGGAATCCTCAGGACTGATTACATGCATCAACAAAACCTTGAAAGATCATCCCAGGACTAATTACGAGCTTACTTCTCAACCTATCGGATCTCCCAGGATCTTTTACATGTTGACCTTCACAAAACCTACTTAGAGCATCCCAAGATATTATGAGCACACCACTCTACCTGTCTGGATCTCGATAGAGCATCCCAGGGTGTTACGAGCACATCACTATACCTGTCCATGTTTTAAAGGATCTTTTCAATGTGAACTTTCGCAAAACCTACTTAGAGCATCCCAGGATGTTACGAGCACACCGCTCTACTTGTGTGGATCTCGATAGAGCATCCCAGGATGTTATGAGCACATCATCGACATCGTCATCGTCATCATCATCATCATCGCATCATCATCATCATGCTATTAAATAGCACTAAAGTTGTATCGTCATCATCAAGAAAATAACGGTTATATCTCTTAAATAAAGCTAAAGTTGTATTAAATAGCACTATATATTTAAAATTTGTATTCATCCCCACGGCTGATTTATGTTTAACACATATTTTAAATGAAATGGGTCCTTTTATGAGTAAATGAAGCTACCTTTGTGCGTGCGGAATTTAATGTAAATAATTTCCAATTTAATGTTTGAATCTGAGCAAGGTGGGTTTTATGCCCGTAACACTTTTCCTCAGCTTAGACAACGACCATACCTTCTCTGACCTTTGGTGTTCTTAGCAGTGGTTTGCAAGGTATACAATTAGAGGATGTCAAGCCTATCATGACAATGATGATGGTGTATGAGAATCCTGTCGTGAGTTCCCCTAAGAGAAACATCAATGTGACTTGCATAACCAACCCTACATGCAAGGAAACCAACAATTCACCTTTGGGGCCTTCCAAGCAACACCGACGCCTAAAACACGACTCCCTTGCAAGGCATTAATAAATGTATGTGCTTGGAGATTTTATGGGTTTTACATGAGAACCAAATTTCAATTTCCCTCTATTGTTTATGAATGTTATTGCTTATGATCTTTTTGTAAGCCTATTAGAATTTTGGTGATCTTCAATACTTTAAATATTTTGCTTTGTAGCTCATTAGTGGCAAAGCATGAACATTCTTTGTGTAACCTAAAGGAGGAAGATTGCAATTTCTTTTTGGATCATGGATTGGGCAGTGTATTTTTTTAAAACACCCAAAGCCATCTATCTTTATATGTCTATGCAAATTTTCTGATAATATAATATAAAATCTAACTTAATAAAAAACATATATTCCTTGAAATCATATTTATCTCTTCTTCAAGTAAATTAATAACTTATATTTAATATAATTTTATAAAATTTTATAACTTTATTAAATTTGTAAAATACAACATAACCATTTTATATATGCAAAACCTTACCAGTACTTAGATATTTCACATATGTGGTGAATGCAATGAGAGGGAACGTTGGATTCAAAGACTTAACTTTATCTTGAGAATAGTGTCCAAAATCAATCATTCTGATCTTTCTGATGTAAGTTGATGGCCTTTCATATGAAACGATACTCTCGAAAATGAAATGATGGTGTCCACATCTATGTATTCACTTAATCATTTATTGATTAATCGAATGCGAAATTGGAAATACTAGCACAAGCAACAAAACGTAGACATTGTTTGAGCCCGACGGTTCGAACCTGTGACCTTTTGAAGCCCGACGATTAGAACCTCTGACCTTTTGCAACCATGGATGGAGTGCGTAACCCTTCCACAATAGTGTCAATTCTCGAGGTAAGAAGAGGATCGCATTCAAATTTTGGTTTGTTGGACAAATTCATTAGGATTTTAGTGGTACAAATATCGCATTTACATTGAAAACACTTTTGTTGCAACCAATTAATTTTCAAGAAAACTGTTATTTATTTATTTTTCAATCGAAAGCTATATTCTGGACACTTATTTGCTTCATTCAGTGCAAACGTTGCAATCATAAACCCAATCCAATTTTCTCTACGCTGTTATCTTCATAGTAGGAGGGCTCACAAAAAACCCTGCAAATGTACCTGTAAAACCCTTATCATGAAAGGGGAAGTGAAGAAGAGAAAGAGAAAATACATATACATTGTCTTTGTTTTTGAGTGTAGGAAACACCATTGATTACAGGGGTTTTGATGGCCACAACTGCATTTAAATGAAGATACAACATTTAGGTGTCAAAAGTAGTCAATGCTTGCACGCCATATCTTTATTTCCCAAAATTATACGATCCCAAAATATTGATATCCAGCCTACACAAACTAAAAATAGCAAGTAAGAGTTTGCTTGCAAAGTATTTGTCAAAATATGTGAGAGAGAAAATTTCAATTTCTGTTATATAGATCCCAAAATTCAATTACTCTTGTGCTTTTCCTTCTATTGTTTGGCTTTTCCTTCCTCCATTTAATGGATTTTGTTCTTCCATTCTAGTTTAAAAAATTCTGAGGTTTCGGTGGGTTAAAGAATGTTGAGTTAAGAGAAGTGTTGTGCAGGTAGTTTCTCACTTCAAGGTGTCACATGGCAGTTGCTACATGTTTTCATGTGTATGAAATTCCATGTGGTCTAGTCCTAAAACCCTGACTCATGTCAACATCATGGTCAAATTTAAATGGTGGGTTCGATTTTCTCTTTTTGGTTGATACTTTGCATATGAAATAGTCTTAGGAAAGATAGAAGAGTGCTTAATTGACTGCTTTTCCGAATATAGCGATGTTGCTTAGTTGGCTCGGCTGAGAAAAAGCCTAATCTAGGCACTTTATCTTGCCTTTTCATGCAAACAAAGCTGCTGATTGGAACACCAAGTCAAAGGCTAGTTTGGCTTTCTAAGGAAGACTAGTTCGCTACAGTGTAATTGCTTAGGTGAGATATGGTTTCACCTTATGACAAAGAGGAAGTTCACATGCTAGCAGAAAACAAACCAAAAGATTCAAAAACAACATCTGACCATTATAGAGTTGGGAAATAATTGATGGAGGTTGTTTATGGTTTAGATTGGGGTGTATTAAGTAGAGGGAAAATGCACTCTAAACCAAGCTGCACATGAGGATAGTGCCTTGGTTGTATATTAGACCTGGTCTAAAGAAGGGCATTGAAAATTGACACAAACCTACTTCTTAGGATGTTGAATTAGCTATAAAAAGCATGGATTAAACCATATAACATCAATCATCTAGTAGTTAAAACTTATAACATTACCATCAAATGATCAACCATAAAAGCTTTTATAGGAGCTTGGCAAAGAAGGGAGGTACCATGTTAAATTTTGAGCATTAATTCACAATACTCTAGGATCTTCACTGAGAGAATAACATATACAGTATATCAATGCATAACAATCACAAAAAGCATGACAAGCATCACAAGAATCAAAAGCATGAAAGACAAGAGACACAGAGTTTCCATGGGGAAAACCCTAAGGTGAAAAACCCCACAACTTCCTCAGAGATAAAGAGAGCAATGGCTCAACAAAAGTACAACCAAAATACACTAAGATAGTCTCCTAGTAGCAGATGATCCTCCTCCTCACTAGTGCGCCACTTTCTGAGTGAGAGAAGTGTGAGTTTCTGAATGATCAAAATAGAGATCTCCCGATCTCTATTTATACTAACTTGTTTTCCCAGTTACACTATGGGGCCGACTTGTCTAGCTAGGTACATCCACAATATAATATATATTTCCGGGCCGACCCCACACATGGTGGTCTAATAACCCATCACCAAGTACACACACTTGCGACACTTGTCAATACACATGACGACACTTCCTTATAGAGGAATAACACATCTCTTATAAGGGTACAATAAATATATATGAAATACATTCTAAAGTTACATATACATCAACAATCCCTCTTAACTAGGAAGGTATTTCTCGACACAGTTCTGCTAGACAAGACTTCTTCTCGGGATCATCATCATCATCATCATCATCATTGCTGCTGTTATCTCATCCAATCTATGACTCTACTCATCATAGGAAGTTCTACAGAGCTAGTCCTTTTTCATATTGGATGTAGGCCCACCACATGCAGGTCTTCATCATCACTGGCCATACTGTGGAATACTCAGGACTAATTACATGAGTCAGCAAAACCTCGAAAGAGTATCCCAGGACTGATTACGAGCACACAGCTCAACCTATCGGATCTCCCAGGATCTTTTACATGTTACTGCACAACCTGTCCACGGCCACAGAGTATCACGAAGCACAACCCAGGTGCACACAGACAACACTTACACTCAACGGCATGGGAGCACCAACCTACCACCATCCGTGAAGGGCTCACAGCACTTACATCAATGACCATGGGAGAACACATATGCCACCATGTCGGAAAGGCCCTGCACTTACATCAACGCACATGGGAGAACACATCTACCACCATGTCGGAAAGGATCTGCACTTACATCAACGCACATGGGAGAACGCATTTACCACCATGCCAAAAAGGCATTGCACTTACATCAACGCACATGGGATAACGCATCTACCACCATGTCGGAAAGGCATTGCACTTACATCAACGCACATGGGATAACGAATCTACCACCATGTCGGAAAGGCGATGCACTTACATCAACGCACATGGGAGAATGCATCTACCACCATGTCGGAAAGGCTCTGCACTTACATCAACGCACATGGGAGAACGCATCTACCACCATGTCGGAAAGGCACTGTGCATCTGTGTCTTCGGAAGTCATCACACATAATCCAACTAATTATGTATTGTATCCACCTGATACATATGATCATCCTGATCATCATCACTGTACCATCCTGGTACATATCATCTGGAGAAACATCCTGAATCTCGTCATCATGATCATCTTGATCATACAATGCATCTACCTGATACATATCATCATACATGATCCACTTGATCATACAGTGTATCCACCTGATACAAATACAAATACATGATACATATCACCATACATGATCCACCTGATCATACAATGTATCCACCTGATACATATATAGATACATGGTCCAAGCATCCAACATGATGCATATACAAAAATACATACAAATGATCCAACTGATCATATCCAAGATCCAACATGATGCGTACATACATATACATATAAATGATCCAACTCATCATATCCAGCATCCAACATGATGCGTACATACATATATAAATGATCTGACTAATCACACAAAGCAAAAACCAGAGCATCATCCTGATGTTCATCATCCAGCACTTACATTCACAGCCATGTGAAGGATCCTCCTTCCAACATGCTTGGAATGGCTTCAAAAAATGTGTCCATCACTTCTTCCTCGAAGTGTCCTCAATCTGAAGAACACCCAACCTCTCCCTGAAGTACTCGAACTTCACCCTGGCTAGTGGCTTCATCATCACATCTACAATCTGCTCGTATGTCGCAACATACAGGAGCTTCACAACTCCTCTTTGCACCATATCCCTGATATAGTGATATTTGATCTCTATGTGTTTCGACCTATCATGAAACACTAGGTTCTCAAATAGCTTCACACAACTCTAGTTATCACAGAAGATACCCATAGCATCCAATGGGAGATCAAATAACTCAGACAATAGCTTCCGTAGACATACTGCCTCACAACTAGCTGAACAGGTTGTAACATACTCTGCCTCAACTGTACTCAGTGCTACGTCGGATTGCTTCCTTCTAAACCAAGAGATCACACCTGATCCCATACTGAAGCAGCACCCAGATGTGCTCTTCCTATTTGAAGCACTACCAGCCCAATTTGAATCAACATAACTCTGTAGGTTAAACTTTTGATTCGATTCATACTTGAGCCCATAATCCACTGTACCCTTTAGGTACCTTAGAACATGCTTTACAGCAACCAAGTGAACACTCCTCGGATCTGCCACGAACTGACTCAATGTGTTCACAGCAAAGCAAATATCTGGTCTCATGTTCGTCAGGTACATCAAGGACCCGATCATCTGATGATACATTGAGACATCAACCGACTCAGATGAAGCATCACATAGAAGCTTCAGGTTTGATTCCATGGGTGTGGCCATGGCCTTGCAATCCATCATACCGAATCTCTTCAGGATATCTACTGTGTACTTCCCTTGACCAAGGAAGATCCCACCTGCATTCTGCCACACCTGCATACCTAGGAAATAATGCATCATTCCCAAATCTTTCATATCGAACTCAGCAGCAAGCTTCCTCTTAGTATCTACAATCAATCTGTCATCTCCTGTTACAAATAATTCATCCATGTACATAAGTAGAATCACAGGATTTCCTTCCTCAACATTGTAGTAAAGGTTGGAATCCGCTTTACTCTTGGTAAAGCCCAAACTAGATAGGAAACTGTCCATCCTACCATACCAAGTTCTGGGAGCTTTCTTCAAGCCATACAAGGCTTTCTTCAATCTGCACACATATGACTCCCTGTCATATATTTCAAAACTGAGTGGCTGCTCCACATATACTTCCTCTTCAACTACACCATTCAAGAAAGCAGTCTTGACATCCATCTAGTATATTTTCCATTTCATTGTTGCAGCCAGGGAAAGTACTGTTCTGATGGAAGTATACCTGGCTACAGGTGCAAAAGTTTCTTCATAATCTATTCCCTCTTTTTGAGAGAAGCCACGAGCTATGAATCTTGCCTTGTATTTCTCTACACTGCCATCTGCAACGTGCTTGATTTTGTAGATCCATTTGGAAGTCACAACAGACTTCTCTTTAGGTCTTGGGACAACATCCCAAACATCATTCTTCATTATTGATTGGTATTCCTCAACCATGGCATCCTTCCATTCTTTCTTTTTCGCTGCTTCTTCATAACTAGAAGGTTCTTTGTTCATAATGTCACAGAGTAAAGCAACATAGCTGGTATGTGATATGGTTCTCTTCTTTGCTCTGTGTTCTTCTTCTAGAATGCCAAATATTTCTGCATCTTGAATGAGCTCTCTAGCCCATGGAGGTTTCCTCTTGTGAGACTTATCCTCATGGGGTGGATCTACAGGTTCTTGCAGATCTTCAAACTCACGAACAATTTTTGGAATTGCTTCAGTCATGGTAGTGTCTTGAAATCTAGTTTCCTTAGGTTCTTCATAAACTTTGATAGGTGCCTTCCTTGATTTGATGAATGTCGAGTTTTCATCAAATGTTACATCCCTGCTGACATCAATCTTCTTGAACCCTGGAAAGTATATTCTGTAAGCCTTCAAGTTTTCACTATAACCCACAAAGATACCCTTCTTTCCTGAAGGATCTAGTTTAGTCCTCTTTTCCTTTAGGACATGAGTGTATACTAGACAACCAAATATTATGAGATGGCTGACTTCAGGTTTCTTACCAGAAAAGACCTCTTCTGGTGTCTTGTTGTCCAATATCTTGTGGGGTGTTCTGTTCTGCACATATACGCTTGTTCTAGATGCTTCTGCCCATAGATGCATAGGTAGATCCTGGTCATGCAGCATTGTTCTTGCTACTTCCATGATTGTTCTGTTCTTTCTTTCTGCAACTCCATTCTGTTGAGGATTATAAGGAGCAGACAACTCCCTCTTAATCCCTGAATCACTACAAAGCTTCTTGAAGTCACCTGAGGTGAATTCTCCACCATTGTCGGATCTGAATGTTTTGATCTTTTTGTCACTTTGATTCTCCATCAAGGTTTTGAATTCCTTGAACTTATCAAACACCTCATCTTTGTTCTTCAAGAAGTATACCCAAGTCTTCCTGGAGAAGTCATCAATAAATGAGACATAGTAAACATACCCACTTAGAGAACTGGATGACATAGGACCACATACATCTAAGTGGATGATTTCCAGGATATCCTTTGCCTTGCTTTCACTGCTTGGGAAAGCCTTCTTAATGTTCTTACCTTTTGCACATCCTTTGCAAACACCTTCATGTTTGGCCTTGATTTCAGGAAGACCCTCTATAGCCTTGCTTGCAATTGGAAGTGCCCTATAGTGCATATGAGCCAGTCTTTTATGCCAAAGTTCACTTGGCTCCATGGATTCATGCACCATGGCATGTTCAGGTTGTCCCTTCAATTTATACAAACCTACCTCTTGCTCTCCAATCACTACTGCATCATCTATGGTATTTCCCTTTGACCACATTAGGACTTGGCCATCCACAAATGCAACCCTCATACCTTTTGCATCCAATGCAGAGATGGAGAGTAAGTTCTTCTTGATCCCAGGTACATAAAGGACTTCTTTCATCTTCAAATATTTTCCAGAATCTAGGTTGTAGGAGGCTTCACCACTTCCTTTGATTGGGTATTGAAAATCATCCCCAAGTTTCACCTTATGGGGTGATTCATGTTCAGATAGATTCACAAAAGATTCCTTAAACCCAGTAATGTGTTTGGAAGCCGCATTGTCAATTAACCAATCATTACAACCATGGGAGATAGTACCTGTGAGAGCAGAGATTAGAACATATTCTTCTTCACTTGATGAGTCATCATCACTAACATCACTTTCTGCCCTAGCTTCTTCTTGGGTGGTTCATCATCTTCAGCAGTATGAGCATGATATCTTTTCCTACTGCCCTTCTTCTTCCTGGTGTTGTTGTTCCTTTTGTTCTTGGGACATTCTAAAGAAAAATGACCTTTCTCATTACATGTGAAGCATCTGAGATCTTTCTTATCTTTATGTTGATGATAGTGTGAAGATTTCTTGGTATGAGAGTGCTCTCTCTTTGAACTTCCTTTCTTGGTGTGTACTGTGAGAGCTTGATCTTCACTTCCCATCTTTTCTTCTCAGGCCACGAGCCTTGCTTCTTCTTGAGAACATTCTTCCCACAATCTGTTGAAGGAGATCAACTTCTTCCTTGCACAAATTCCTTGAATAAAGGAATCCCATGACCTGGGTAGGCCATTTAGAGTGGTCATCACAACTTCACCATTCTCCACCATTTCATCTACCGCTTCCAATTGTTCCTTAATCTGGGAGACCCTAGAAAAATAAGATTGAATGGTTTCTCCATTCTGAAACTTTACTCCTTTCAATTGGTTCCGCAGGGTCATCTTCCGATTTATGTTCTTCCCTTCAAATAGCTTGGTCAAAGAGTCAAACATCTCCTTGGGTGTCTTTAGAGAAGACACATGGGGTATGAGATGGTCTTTGATAGAATCAACAATGATTCTCTTTGCCTTGACCAATTTCTTCTTATGCAATACTTTCGCTTCTTCATCCTCTAGGATAGGGATGTCTTCTTTTACATATGAGTCCAACTCATTCTCTTCTCGGATTAACACAATCCTATACTTCCAAGCTCAGAATTTATCAGCCCCTTCAAGCTTATCCTCAAGCTTGGTGTGGTGAGATATCTTAAAGAGTACTTCAAATGGAAACAGAAAAGACTTAGGTCTTACCACTTGAAATGCTGAAAACTGGATTTGGTGCCAGATTAGGGTTTGTCGAAAAAATCCTAAAAATTCAAAATATGAATTTCAATTTTCTGAAAGGATAGAAAGATGCACCTTGATGATATGATCAACCTGTTGTATTAAGAATTTGAGATCAGCAAAGCTTTACCCTTCAGAATTTCCTTTTTGTCCTCCCAGGTTCACTAGGGAGAGCCCTGAATTAGGGTTTGCATTTCCTGGAGATCTACCCAACCAAAAATCTCGATCCAAAGCTCTAAACTTCGGTTTTTGCAAGGAGCGTGCAACTATGTCTTCAGATTTCAGAAATTCCTATTTTTGTGGAAACCGTAATTTTTAGGGCCAAATATTTTCAAATGCTCAGAATTGAATTCTGATTTGACAGGTAGATTCTCCTTGATGAGTAGAGTTAATCTACTATACTTCTTTTCCAAAAACTTTGGAGAGAAACACAAGTTTCTATCACTGCAAAATGTCTTCTTCTCATGTTAGCTCTGATACCATGTTAAATTTTGAGCATTAATTCACAATACTCTAGGATCTTCACTGAGAGAATAACATATACAGTATATCAAAGCATAACAATCACAATAAGCATGACAAGCATCACAAGAATCAAAAGCATGGAAGACAAGAGACACAGAGTTTCCATGGGGAAAACCCTAAGGTGGAAAACCCCACAACTTCCTCAGAGATAGAGCGATCAATGGCTCAACCAAAGTACAACCAAAATACAATGAGATAGTCTCCTAGTAGCAGATGATCCTCCTTGTCACTAGTGCGCCACTTTCTGAGTGAGAGAAGTGTGAGTTTCCGAGTGATCAAAATAGAGATCTCTCGATCTCTATTTATACTAACCTATTTGTCCAGTTACACTATGAGGCCGACTTGTCTAGCTAGGTACATCCACAATATAATCTATATTTCTGGGCCGACCCCACACATGGTGGTCTAATAACCCATCGCCAAGTACACACACTTGCGACACTTGTCAATACACATGACAACACTTCCTTATAGAGGAATAACACATCTCTTATAAGGGCACAATAAATATATATGAAATACATAGATGAAATACATTGCGAAGTTACATATACATCAACATACCATAACATTGTCATAAAATGATCAACCTAGTATAGGAGCTTTTAATATAGGATAGGTAGGGAGCACCTCGGGAGCATGCTTTGAAATGTGAATGGATATATAGTTTATTCCTTGTGATACTATTTTATAATCCTGCATATTCGCTTCTTAGATTCCTTTTATGCATTCTTGACCAATGCAAACTTTCAGATTCTATATTTTATCTATTTTATTTGTTGGATGGTTGGACATATAGTATTGACCCCTCATTAATATATTGGTTTCAACACAAGGGTGGGGTTTTTTTTTTTGACCTTTCATTACTCTAGTGTGAAGGTAAATGATGGTGCATATTTGATGGGTCCTTTAAAAGAGGTAATTGAGGATATTGTTAGAGAAAACATGGTACATATTGCAAATTTGCAACAAATAGTGCTTCTAACAATGTACTTGCAGGGAGGATGATTGAGGATAAGTACCCATATTATTTTTGTTCCTTGTGTTGGTCATTGTGTCAATGACTTAGAGAGATAATGGTTGTCCTTGAGTGGTAGTGATGGAAGGGGTCCAAGACTGGTGATGGTACAAAAGTCAAGGACGTTATCGTAGGTTTCTCATCTAATGAATTTTCTATAGGGTGGTGAAGACAATGTTTATCTTTAATACTATCATGGATTCCCTTTTCATATTTAAAAAATGAGACTACTAATTGGGGGATGCTTATAAGGGTATTGATTAGATGAGGCAGAGGATTCTAGAAATGACGTAGATACATAGATGAATTCTTTTGTGTTATTATGGATTCCTGGAGAGGCATAAGATGCTTCACACCCCTTTTCATTTCGTGGCATTTTAATTCAATCTAAAATGGTTTGACAAAAAAAGGAAATGAAGGTGCATAGGTCATGCAAAACTTATCAATAAGTGTTATGACCTAGATGATTGTATAACAATATGGATAGATTTGGGGACACAATCTGAGTTTAGAGTCTCAATTCTTAGATAAGGATTGACCAATATGGAGAATTGACTCTCTTTATTTGTCAATTGGGTATCCCTTTACTTTCAAAAGTAAATTCAATTTTTTTTTGAAACTTCTCAATTGGATTTTTAAAATATTTATAGTTCCATGTTATTCAGAATTAAGTTAGCAAAAATAAGGTTGAAGTCCATTGCACTTTACACAGAAGTCACTAGTTGATTAACATGTGAGTGAAATTAGAGTGAATATTCATACTTTGTCAAGCTTAATTGAAATACCAGGAATACGATTTGGTGTTTTTCCATTGAAATCTGTGCCTCCTTTTTTGCAATTTCCATAGTACTGAGTTGGAACCACTAGTATTGAGTATGTTTGTACATGGTGGCTCACAAGTGGATGGTGAGTATTACATTCCCATGGACGTTTTTCAGTATAATGCAGATGCTAGATAGAATGGTATGACCTCACCCAAGGTGGTAAAGGTCAAGTGACGAGGCAAAAGATGACATGCATTAGAATGAATTTCATACTAGCCTACCATGGCTTGTCCAATGTCTCTTCTATGCTAGATCTATCATTTGATATTTTATCATTATATACTAGCCTACCTTTTCGACAGTAGTTGAATATGTTATTAAGGAGTACACATAATAATTTCACTAGATTTTTATAAGATCTAGACAAATTGAAGAGAGTCCAAAATCCATTGTTAGGTAGGTCAATGGTTAAGTTATGCTATTCAAGATGATTTTAATGTTTTGAATTTTCATTTAGTGGCCGAGGCTTATCAAGTATCCTTGAGAATTGAGGATAAATTGTTGAGGAAACAACATACTGTGAAGAGAGCTCCAAGATATGGAAATGGGTAATGAAAATCAAAGAAATCTAAAGAAGGTGAAAGCAATTCTGGTGCCATGGACATGCACGTTGGGAGAAGATTTGATATTGAGGGGGGACGAACCTAACCAACAAGAGGTACAGGTAGGGGAGGAAAATTTGAAGGCATTTGCTTCAAATGTGGAATGCAAGGCCATATGGCATTTGAATGCACAAAAATTGTGAAGAATGGAAGAAGGAAAGAAGGGAGAACACATCTTGTTGAAATATAACCAACAATAGTAGCGAGGTGGTTGAATTGTGGTCAAAGAAAGGGGAAAATTTGATGACGAGGAAGATATTGTTGCAATATGAGAAAGAGGTTGAGAGAGAACCAGAACAGAGAAAGACACTCTTCAAAATGAAATGGAAAATAGAGGGTGAGTGTTGTGTTGTGATTTGGTTATTGATAGTGGTAGTTACAAGAATTTGGTGTCTACTGAAGTTGTTCACAAATTGAAATTGAAGTTTAGACCTCATATAAAGGCATATAGGGTGTCATGGTTACAAAATGGGCATAGGGTCACTATGAACAAACAATACTTGGTCAATTTTAATATTGAGGGTTATAGTGATAGCATTTTATTTGATGTTTTTCCCAAGGATGGATGTCACGTTTTGTTGGCGAGGCAATGTATGTTTGATAGAAGGGTGATGCATGATGGGAGGATGAAGACCTATTAATTTGTGAAAGATGAGATGAGATTTAATTTATATCCTATTAATGACGGAGTGGAAAAGGTTGGAAAGGTATTGATATTGGCATGTGTGAAGGAAGAAAATTAGCAAGAACATGTGCAATGGTGGGATGGGGAGAATAAAGAATAGAACCTGAGTGCCACAACAACATCACTTTAGGAGGAAGAGCATATGGGAAATTGTCATTGTCGTAATATTTTGAGTGGTTGTATGTTTGCAAAAAATGCAGTAGAGAAGGTGGGAATTGTGACCAAGAGGAAGACAACCAAAGGCATAGTGGATAGCGTGGAGAAGGGACTACTTATGCAATTAGTACAATGGGAATTTAAGAAAAAGAGGTCGTGCATCTGTGTGGAACCAAATTACAAATAAGGGAAGAAATGCTAAAGAGAAGATGAGAATTCTAATGCAGAAGCATCCCTGGTGCAGAAGTAAGAAGCTTTCTATCGAAAGAGGGCTTTGCTACAAAAGTTTCACACCCAACAACTATACTAAGAGGACAATGCTGCCTTCGTTTGTACTCACCCAACAACTCTACCAAAAGGACAATGCTGGCTTCATTTCTACTTGCTTATAACGTACACATGCTTATAATGTACACATCCAAATATATTTGATGAAGATATATTATAATGCATAAGTATTTATGCACACAAATAATCAAAACAGTTATGAATGTGGAACAATTCTTTCCTTAAATCTGAACGGAATAGTTGGTAGTTGAACTAATTTGTATTCTTCCATATATAGGTACCTTAATGTGATGAGGACACATAAGGGTTGGGTTCTCACTTAATGCTATAAAGAGTGGTTCTGTTGCAGTCTATCCTCAATATATAAAAATTGCAGAATTGCGGTTATTTGTATACATTAATGTATGGTATTCAAATTATATTGTGAATGCATTCCTACATTGTTGTTTTAATATATTCATGTTTGTGGATACTTTTGCTGTGCATTTATGTGTGCCGATTTGGTATCTCCTTATGCATCAATATCCATATTACAGTTGAAGAATAATTTCTATTTAAAAAAATGGATTTATTCAGTTTAAAAGTTAGTCCATTTTCATGGATATATGGAAAAGTTTAATATCTCTATTTACACAATTTTAAACGTTATTTACGGGCCCGTGGTGACGGTGACAGTGGCGTGCCATGCCATGCATTAAGCCACAATTCAATTCGGGGTCATGTGGATGTGCACTTTGTTTTAGCATTTTTGGTATATGTAAACGTGTGGCAGTTATATTCATTTTAAATTTCCATTTTTAACTCATATCTATGCCTTTCATAAACTTTACTAAATTTGATCGGATAGACATGCTTATGTTTATTGATTTACCCTGTAGCGATTTTTTTATCATCCGTTCGAAGGATAGTGTACCCACATATAAACAAGCTAATTAACAAAGGATATTAGATCTGTGCAACAGTCCTTTCTTTTCATCATTTTGCAGGGACTGGACCATTTCAATTTTAATACCATTATAATTTGATTACAATGACCTATGGCAAAACCAAAAACTGTACCAGGCAATCGATTAATTGCACCACAATTATTGCCTCATCTGTGGTGGAGTCAATCAAAACAGTTGCCAAAACATAAGTAGCATGCATTCAGTTGATCAAGAATGAAGATCAGATGTCTATGATCCTAATTACATAGACATGCATGCATTCAGCTGATCAAGAATCAAGATCAGAATCAAGAATCAAGATCAGGATCAAGAATCAAGAATCAAGATCAGAATCAAGAATCAAGATCCTAATTACGTCATAATTTTGAATATGAGCTTTTTCACATCAATCTTCTTCTCCTTTTCCTTGATCATCTCAAGCTTCGGTCTCCAACAATGGCGTCTGCACTTCACCAACTGAGCATATTCTTTCTGTAATTCGGGGGTATTGCACAGCCTACCCGTCTCATCGTGTGCAGAATCTCCGCCCACAGAATGTTTGCGTTCATCAGCGTTAAGCCTTCCGTCTTCCAGAAGCTTTGAAATAAACTCCGGGCACACTCTGATCCGCAGGCCTCCGCTGACGTCGCTTTTCTGTATCTCAAACGGCTGGCAGAAAACAGAAGCACGTTCGATGCTGCGAAGCGGAACTGATAGGCGAGCGGTGGAATTAAGTGAATCTTTTGGCGGCGGCGGCGGCGATATTAAGGAAGCCAGCGACAGGAGAGATAAGGGAGAGTGAAAGAAGTGTTGGGGCAGAAGGAAGTACTTGTTGCCCAGCTTCAGTTGGTCATTTGGAGAAAGAGTGGGCGTTTTCTGGCCGATGTAGAATGAATCGGAGTGACAGACTAAATGTTGAGGGGATTCTTCCATGATCTGGGCGGCGCAGAGGGGTTTATGAAGGATTTGAAGGGTGCCATCTGAGCGAACTAGCTTGATGGCTTCCTTCTTGTCCTTCATGCCCATGCCCCCCGCAACGCAAGGCGCTATATTGCCCATATTTTCTGGTTTTGCTTATTATAAACAACCAGAGCAAAGCATGGATATAGTAAGAAGGAACGAAGAAGTTGCCTTGCATATATATTCCCTGTAAACTAGTAGTCGTCGCGGAGTAAGTGACGTATAATAAAAAAAAGTTGAACAGTCAAACGCCCTCATCCTTTGACTATCAACTCTCTTTGAATCGCTGGCGTAATATCGTCCACATTTTAGGTATTCCGTGTTCTTCGGGAACGTCGGCTGGACCAACAATAGAATTGTCCTTTTCGTTGAAGTTTGGATTAAAAATGGCCCTTTTAATGTGTGCCATGCGTTTGGATTTGCCGCTTGTTTTATGACAAAATAGTACAACCAGGCTCGGGCCAGGGCCTAGAGAGCATGGCAGACATTGAGTCGAAAGTCTTACCGAAATTGCTGGCCATTGAAAACATTGTAAATGTAATGAATCTTACGTTACCACAATTAGATGAGGAAAGTGGGGCCCTTGCTTGAATATATTACGCCAACTACTTTGGGGAATTTTAGAAGGTGTATGTGACAAAGCTAATAGAGCAAACCCACCGACTTCTAAGTTGTTCGTATTATAAAATCCTACAAGCACGCAAGCACCACGTGGAACCAAGTCCTATGATAGTATATCATTCCTCCCTTGTGTTTTAGGAACACTGAAAATCCAACAAGCACGAGAGTACCACGTGGAACCAAGTCTTATGAGAGTATAACTTTCTTCCCTTGTGTTTTAAGAAGATTTAAACAATGCATAAAATTGTCAAGAATATGTTGGTTTGTTGGCGGGGTTTGATTTTGACATTTATGTAATTGTTTATTTGGAATTTTACGATTTTTTTTTAAGAAATTAGAATTTTGTGTTGTTTAGATTATGATTTTGAATTTATAAATGGATTCAACGACCTCAAAAACTTCAAAGCATCCATATTCTACAAATTTAAACACTGTTATTTGGAATTTAAGAATTTCTTCAAAATTTCTACTGAATTCTATGGAAATCCCCCCGAAAAAGCCATCAAGAACAATTAAGATCATCGCGAGTTCCATAGTCTACAAATTTAAACACTGTTATTTAGAATTTAAGAATTTCTTCAAAATTTCTACTGAATTCTATGGAAATCCCCCCAAAAGCCATCAATAAGAGTTGAGATCATCAAGTTTAGACTAAGCATTAAACAAGTAAGAATACTTCTGGGATATAAATATGTGTTATATATTAGTGAAGTTACTTATTGAACATTATTTATATTTCACAAGCTAGTCTTTGTATTTCATCCAAATTACTCAAAGCATGCTACTAAAATCATCCAAAACTTTTGATGTCTTTAAACAAACATGTGTAATGGATCCATCAAATTGCTATTGTAGTAATGTTTCTAAGTTATTAAAAACTCTTCATCTATTTGATAGAATAAGGTAGTCATTAAAATCATGGATGAAATTTGATGTTCTACTTTGTATATCAAGAAATTTTTAGATGACATTTTAATTTCAATATTGTCTTTCATTTGTTGTTTAAATTTTAATTTTACATGTTATAATAATAGATGATTTTTTTTTAAATAATATTTATAATAATTCTATGAAACATTGAATTCTCATATATTCCCTTGTATAATAAAAAATAAAAAAGTTTATAAAAATATAATAAACAAAAAAATCATAATAAACATAATGATTAAACCAAGCACACACATAATAACAAAGAAGATTACAAACAATATAATGGACCCAAAAAAAATGCACATGACATATGAAATTAAAATTCACACTTCTTCAAATTGAAATCCATACTACCTAATTTTAACATTTTTTTGAAAATCTATCTTTAGACTTTTGATTAATCATCTCTCTTTAGACTTTTAATTAATCTTCTATCTTTAATTGAGAATTTTAATTCCATACTTTTGTCATGGTACCATGCGAAGTTCTAAGATATAATTTCATACTTTTGTCATGGTACCACGTTCAGTTTTGAGTTATTTCTCAGCTTATGAAGTAGTTTACATTGTTGGATTCCTCTTATTTCTCTATATTTTCTAGGTATAGTTTAAAATTTTTACAATTTTAAATAGAAAAATTTGATTTTTTAAACAAATTTTTAAAAATTTTGGTTATAATTCTCAAATTTTTAAATTTTGGGTGTTACAGTATTGGTTTTTTTATGGTGATGAATCCATTTCTACCATCAAAATCACCATTAAAACACAATTAAATTCAGATTTTACAAAGTAAAAATATAAAAATTTTAACTTAAATTTTCATTTTACTTTATAAGAATTACATTTTTTAAATAAATCATATTTCTTGTGCATTGGTAACCACTCACATCGGTTAGAACCAAGTGGGAGATTTTATCCTCAAAGTTGCGTGTGTTGGTGTATTCAAATTTGAATGTTAATATTAATTAAAATTTGAAATAATTTTATATAAATTGAATGTTAATTTTAATTAAATTTTGAAATAATATTATATAAACGACGTATGAAAGTTTAAAAAAAAATGTAAATTTTTAAAATGAAAAAAATTATAATAATTTTTTTTAAATAAATAATGTTGTTGCATATATATGTAATTTTATATTTTTAAAAATTATAAATTTTGTTTAATAAGAAAAATTAAATATTATTTGATAAAAATCAATTATAAAATGAAGGTTTAAATTTTTTTGAAATTCAAAGAGTTATAAAAAATTTAAAATAAAAAGTATATAATTTGAATTATTTATCACTATAGATCTATTTTAAAAGAGGATTTATCAAATTCCCAGAAAGATCAAATGTGTCCAGGTGTAAATCCCTTCTTTTTAGAGTGTAAAAGTTAAGAAGCTCATCTTAAAGTATGAAAGGAGTTACACATCCCCCTACCCACATAATGCACTTCTTTGCCTCAATTATCTAAATTATATAATTAAATAAAGTATTCAAAATAACATCAACAATTCATTAAAATTTGGAATTATTAAGAAAATTTACTCCAAAGTAAAGAATCTTTATTATACAATTAGTTTAATAAATTTATGCAATCATGTTATATTATTAGTATAGATTCTTTTTTGCTTTAGATCTACAAGTGTGTTGAGGGATCAAATCCCTAGAGGTACAAGCCCTTTTTAAAGTGTAAAGTTTGAGGAAAAAATTGCACCTCAAAGAATTTGATCCTTCTTGCTCTTGGTAGAACTAGAGATAATATAGATCTATACTGATTTTGCTCAAATCCTCATATGTAATGCCTAATTTAATGATGGATCAACTTCATTAATTTAATGCTTTAATGAATTTGATCCTTCTTGCTCTTGGTGGAACAAGAGATAAGATAGATTTATATTGGTTTTGCTCAAATTCCTCATATGTAATGCCTAATTTAATGATGCATAGAAAAAAGTACATCCAAGTTTCATTAATGTTTTTTAGTTTTAATTAATTGGAATATATATCTCTTTCGCTTGAACTTTTATTTACTTAATATTTTATTATTTTATTAAAGTGCAAGGTCCTCTATATGCAACACATATTTACACTTACCCCTGATATTGAATTTGAACTTTAAATTACACTTGACATTGTTAAATTTTTGTTTACTTAATATTGTATTCTTTTATAAGTGCCATGTGTTAGTTCTATGTTGAGCATGTTCTCCCTCATACTAAGTTGTAAAAATATCCTCTCACTATGGTTTTTTTGGGAAAATTTAACATAAAACTTCAAAACTTCAAAACTTATTTCATAAAATTCAAATATTTAACCACTAAAATTAGTTCAAGAGGTCAATGAATTTTCTATAAAAAAAATTATTATATTTGAATTTGAAAATTTCTTAATTGTGAAAACTCCATTTTTAAAGAATTTGTTCCTTCTTATTCTTGGTAGAACCAGATAAGATAGATTTATATTGGTTTGCTCAAATCCCTCATATGTAATGCCTAATTTAATGATGGATCAATTCCCATATGCATAAAAATAAGTATCCAAGTTTCATTAATTTTTTTAGTTTTAGTTAATTGGAACATATATATTTTTGGTTTAAACTTTTATTTACTTAACCCCTCATACTGGTTTTGAACTTTAAAATACAACCAACATTGTTAAATTTTTGTTTATTTAATATTGTATTATTTTATAAGTACCATGTGTTAGTTCTAAGTTGAGTTTATCATTACATTTCTCCCTCATATTAAATTGTGAAAAACCCCTCTCACTATAAAAATTTAAATGATTTTATTTTGGAAAATGTAACATAAAAATTCAAAACTTCTTTCATAAAATTCAAATATTTAACCATTCAAATTAGTTGAAATTAATTCACTAAGTCAATGAATTTTCTATAAAAATATTATTATATTTAAATTTAAAAATTTCTTAATTATGAAAACTCCAATTTTAACATATCCTTTCGGATGTATACGATTTATAGCATTTCCAAAATAACATTTTTTGAATGCATGAAAAGGTTCCCATAACAAACATTTAACAAACATTTTTTTAGCATGAGAAAATTTCTCCACATTTAGTTTTTTTTCAGCCGAAAAAAGCATATTATTCATATTCAAATAAGTGAATCAAATAATACATAACAATTCATATTGACAGTCATAGATGACTATCGAAATATACTAACATATATCCTTCAAGTCCACGATCCTGCAAATGCTAAAAAGTACTACATAGCAACCATATATCTCCATCGAACCAGTTTATGAGTATTTACTAAAGAAAACAAAAAAATCCAAAAAGAAATAAACAAAGCAACTTTGCAAAGAAATCCAAGGAACCACAATCTAGAATTCTTCCCAAATGATGACTCCTTCAACACCTTCCAAAGCTTGCTTTGATAACTTGTCAGCAAATGAGTTGTATTGTCGATAGATGTGATCGAAAGTGATATTCCTGAACTAGCTAATTTCCATCTTGATTATAGAACACCAGTGAAAGAGAGAGGTGACCTTTAGATTATAATCATCACTAGCCCATTTTATTATCACCCGTGAATCCCCAAAAACTTTAAGTTCATCAATACCAAAAAGGTTTTCCACTTTCAGAACACACCATAGAGCTAAGAATTCTACCTTCATATTTGTACCAGTACCGCAATTTAATTTGAAAGTAAAATCATGGTCACTGTTTAAATAAAGAACTCCTCCAACTACACATTAACCATTTGTAGCTGCAACATCAAAAAAAACAAAAGCACCTACAAACTGAAAATTGAAAATTGAGAATGCTCACCTTCTGAACCTTCGAGACAACACCCTCAATACAATAATATTTTGCTAACTTGAAGATCTGAATACAAATATTTTGTATGCATGCTGGCTGGTCTTCAAAGACAGTTTTTTTTCTTACATTCCATATTGTCCATGATATAATAGCTGGGAGAGAAAGATAAGATCTCCATTTTCTGTGCCACTGAGATAACATAAATCAAAATTTTTAAAACCCCAATTCTGATCAATGTTCAGTGAAGACAGATTCAAATTCCAAACTTTCCTAGTAACCTCGCAACATACTAATATATGTTTGGTAGATTCTGAGTTGTTTTTGCATAGGAGTTATATATTTGGCAAAGTCCATCCTCTCCTGACAAGATTGTCCCAGGTCTTTAAACCCTCTTGCAGTGCGAACCACATAAAGCATTTAATTTTTAGTGGTATATGCCATTTCCAAAGACTTTTGTACCACCAATTCCGCACCATTTGACAACTATTTTTTATAATAGTAAGATAAGTGGTTTTGGTTGTGATGATACGTGTGGGAGGATTGGACTTCCAAATAAGCAAATGCTTGTCGTGAGTTATTCTACACCCCGGAAAGTTTAAATTTTAATAAAAATGTTCCATTCAGTACCTGCACACCCAATTAACCCCAAATATTTGGCAGAAAACCAGTAAGAAGAATTCTCTGTCCTACTTGTGGATTTCTTAAAATGAGCAGATTTACTGCAACCACAATTTCTCAAATAATTAAGTATATCATCATAATTATCTTCCATACCCAAAATTGATTCGATACCAATTAATATATCTTATCCATTCCCTACCTACCAAGATCTTTTGCAAACCAATTACGAACTTTTATGTAACCAATCCAAACAATAAAAGTTTTTAATTTTTTCTTTGGGTTCCTGAGCCAAGCTATAATACTTCCCTTGATATACTTTTCATAATATAAAACCTTTGACCAAATATTGTTACCAAATAAAGCTCTCGAGAAGCTCTTAAGTCTGAGTGCATAACTGAGAATAAGTAAATCATACCGTTATGTTATGAAAGCGGTTAAACATTCTCATTTTCAATATTAATATATGTAATTTTATTATTCTAAATTATTTTGGTCAAACTTTAACGAGTAAAACAAATTTTTTCCGATCAAATTTTAAGTAGAAAAACGAATTTCATGATTTCGAGTAGCTAAAAAAAATCAATGATCAATACATTAAATTAATGAATTACAAAATGTTTTTTTTTTCTCTTTAGTGCATAGCAAGAAGAAAGTGTATAATTTTTAGAAGAAAGTGTATAATTTTTAGAGTAAAATAAATTAAAAATACAAATTAAAAAATGAATAAAAAAATATGTTGATAGAAAGATTATTCAAAGACTTTTTAAAAATTGCAATTTAATAAAAACATTGAAATTATAAGAAAAAAATTAATATTAAATATCGTTTAATATTTATTTAAAAAAATAATGTTATTGAATTAATAAAATTAATATTTCTTTGAAAAATAATTATATATAAATATTAAAAATAACTAATTATACATGTTAAAATGTGTTTTTTAAAACAAAAAATACAAATTTATTGTATATTACATTACAAAAATAATTATCACAAAACTATGCAAATTTGTTATATATAAATTAAAAAACTTTAAAACCACTTTTTATTTATTATTATTACTAAGCTCACTGTTCATTGCAAAAATTAACAATGAGGATTTGAATCCATTCCTCATTGAGCGCTTTCATTCAGCAGAGGCCGTGAGAGGGAGGAGGATCGCACACAGCCGAGAACACACTTAGAGACAGAATTTCATTTCTGTATATTGTCGCATGCTAAGGCCGACTAGTTCATTTTTCTTTGTATTTCGCATTGAATCCATTCCTCATTGAGCGCTTTCATTCAGAAGAGGCCGTGAGAAGGAGGAGGATCGCACACAGCCGAGAACACACTTAGAGACAGAGTTTCATTTCTATATATTGTAACAAGCTAAGGCCAACTAGTTCATTTTGCTTTGTATTTCGCATTGTAATTTGATTTAGTTTAATAGAATCCAACTTCTAGCATTCAGTTCACATCCAGTCTGTGTGAGCAACTCGTGTGTTGTTGTGTGTCCTTGTTAAGCAAGAGGGTCCGACCCAACCGCCTTGTGCCAAGTGGTAGACCAAGCAGCCACAGAAAATAATATGCAGTTGAATAAATTAGACAAGAAAGAAAACAATGGAAAACACATCAAATGTACATAGAGATTTATCTAGTAAAACCCAATCCTCAAGAGGGAAACATCTACCTAGTTATGGTATTGGTTCTCTTATTGTTCAAACATGAAGATTACAACAGCCTTTTCTCCTCAACTCTGATTAATCTTTACCTTCCCTAGAATAAGAAATTGTCACGAGTTTCCAACACAATGTAAGAAATTCGGTTTCCAACACAATGCAAGAAATTTTAGGACAGAAAAATACAAATTTAATGTCAAAACTTACAAAGAATATCGCAAAGATGCAAGATTTCAGCAACAATGCCTAAAATGAATAGTAGTAGTTTGGCAAAACAGCTAATTATAATGCTAAAAAAACAAATGGATTTTTTTTGACAAAAAACACTAGTTCAAAGTTTGAGAAGGATTTTAGAGCATACTTAGTTGGGAACAACATCTAGAAACTGCATAACATTTTTGGTTTGTCTCTTATTTAGAAACTGCAATCAGAACTATTTATTGTCGGTACTGCCACATGAATCATTTTTCAAATAGAGATGGAAGTGAGAATTAATTTCAGAAATAACAAGCAAAATTAATTTAAAAGATAAAGCTAACCCACTAACCCTTCTCCAAGTTTGTACAATGTCATATTTCCCAATTCATAGGCTTCACGTTTCTTGTCAAATTAATGGTCGACCAGAAAGTCGGATTTTTTTTAAAATTTCAAAGCCCTGCTTTATTATTGTTTGAAAATAAATTATTACAACAATTGGGGCAATTCCAGCTCAAACCATCCTAATATTTATCTAAACCTGCGTGCAGGGAATTAAGCAAAACCATTGGATTCTCTTTACCTTCTCTGAATTGATGCATCTGGACAAAATCCTCTCGATTTTCTGGGAATTTAAGAAGGGGTATTTATTTTTGATGCGTTGGCATATCAATTTTGATCCTCTGAAAGAGTTTCAAGCTGTGCGCCACCTGTGGATGATCATACCGGAGTTTCCCATGGAGCTGTGGTCAGAGCAGGTTATCATTGGTCTGGAGAATGCGGTGGGGAGGTATGTTAGGTTGGACAAGCAGAATTTGTTTGGCATGGACCGTAGGTATGCCAAGGTCATGGTAGAAATTGATATGAGGAATGGTCTACCTGCTGAAGTGGATATTGCGTGGGGTTCTAGGGTTTGGAGGCAAATGCTCGATTTCTTCAAGATCTCTTTTCGGTGTTTTACCTGCCATCAAGTCGGTCATGTTCAGGTGGCTTTCCCTTACAAAAGGAAGTAGATTGTGTTTTCTCCGACGGCTGGAATTGCATCCCCCACATCTGGTGCACACAAGGTTTCTGCTAAAATTTTGGGTAAGTCTGATGATAATACCCCAAACCCTTATCCCGACCTTACTTCAGATGAACTAGCTTTTATTGAAAAGTCTGAAAATGTTTTGTCTAGCCGAATTTCTAAAGGGGAAATCAAATTGAGGCATGATCTTGTTACGTGGTTATTGGTAGAAAATCTTGAAAATCATCCTCTGCCCTCTAAAGTTAGTCATAATTTAGCAAGTGAATTGGAGAATGAAGCTCTTGTATTTGGTTCTAAACCGATTCTTGAGGTTGTTGGTCAATCAAACCCTATCCACATCCATTCTTCAAACCATAGCAGTGATAGTATTGTGCATCTTTTGGGTTATGAGGTGGGTATTGCTCCTAGCAATCCTATGTGCATTGATCCAGATCCCTGACTGGAAGCTGGTGGTGAAACACATCTTGTTTCTGATTCTCTCAAACAACATGATCTTTCTTCTGAGGTCTTAGTTTTTGCTGACAAATCCTTTTTAGCAGTGGTTATCTCATTTCTGAGAAAGGGGAGGAATTTCCTCCACCCCCTACATACTCTAAGAATCCGGTTAGTGGGTCTTCGGCCAACCCTGTTCATTCTCTTAAATTCCAAAATGTCACCATAAGACGTGGTAGAAAAAAGAAGAATTTAGACAAGGCTAATCATTTGGATTTGGATTCTTTTTCTCCTGTTTCAAAAAGACTGGAAGAAGCTGGTGGTGAAGGAACTGGTTTTTCTTTGGGGCTTAGAGCGGTGTCTCCCTCGGTGGATGTTTCTTAATGTCTGTTCTTTCCCTAAATGTGCATGTATTGGGTAAGGTATCCCAGGCTCAGGCCTTATCCAATCTGTTTAGTGCTACTAGCCCTGTAATTGTACTGATCCAGGAGACCATGTGTGATGACTCCTTTGCTACCTCCAAAATTTGTAAGATTTTTCCTTTTTGGGAAGTTGCTGCTGTTAGCTCTTGTGGTTTGTCAGGGGGACTTGCTGCTGCATGGAATCCTGCTTTATTTGATTTCAAGGTTTTTCATACACCTTCGGGTATTTTTCTCAAAGGGTCTTTTTGTGGCTTTCATCAATCCCTATCTATCCTTAATTGCTATGCCCCATATAGGGAGAGACAGAGGTATTGGGTTTCTCTTTATGATTCAGGCCTTCTGAACTTGCCCGATTTGATTATTGCAGGAGACCTAAAATACACCTGTAAAGCTTCAGAAATCTGGGGTTCCTCATCCAGGTTGGATGATCTTGCTGATGTTTTCAACAATCTGTTTGTAGATACAGATTTTATTGATGTGGAGCCACACAAACTGGTTCCTACTTGGACTAATGGGAGATTTGGGATTGATGGAGTCCATAAGAGATTGAATAGATTTCTTGTAAAAGCTGAGTTGCTAGGGTTATTTCAGAAGTATCGGTCTTGGGTTTATGATCATAAGTTCTCAGATCACTAGCCCATCTTTCTGCAGCTGGAGGAATATGGGCATAACCCTCCATCCCCTTTCAAATTCAACGCTTCATGGCTAGGTGATGATAAGTTTTGCAATATGGTTAGATCTTTTTGGAGGGACTGTAGTGATTATGATACTAATCCAATGTTGAATTTTTGTTATAAATTGAAGGATTTAAAGGAGGCTGTCACTAAATGGATTAAAGATAGAAACAAGGCTGATAAAATGGAACTTTCTCTTTTAGAAAGGAAGATTCAAGAATCATATGTTGCTAATATACATAATTCTCTGTCTTATGAATCTTTTGAAGCTCTGACAAATTATGAATAGAAAAAGGAAGCTATTTTACTACAAGATGAAAAAGAATGGCAACTCAAAAGTCGAGCCATATGAATTTCACATGGGGACAAAAATTCGAAGTTCTTTCATTCTTTTGCATCTGCAAGAAGGAATGTGAAATACATATGGGAAATTATTGATGAGCAGGGTCAACAAGTTTCTGGTCTTGAGGACATTAAAGCTGAAGCAGCTTCCTTCTTTGGTAACATTTATAGAGACCCTGATGATTGCAGTATACACGATCAGATAAAAGTGGCTTCTCTCTATCCGAGATTCATAAATGGGAAGGAAGCAGGTTGTCTCCAATAAGAGGTCTCGTTGGAAGAGATTGAGCATACTTTAATTTTTTTTGCAAAAGACAAAAGCCTCGGCTTTGATGGTTGGCCGATGGAGCTTTATCTTCATTTCTTTGATATTTTTGGTCATGAAATTATGGAATTGGTGAACTTTTCTAGAACAAATGTATACATTCCAGGTGGATTTAATTCTACCTTTGTTACCTTTATTCCCAAAAAGAGCAAACCACTTTCTTTTGGTGATTATCGGTCGATTGCCTTGTGTAACCTATTATACAAGCTCATCTCAAAGATTCTTGCTGACAGATTGAAACAAGTTTTATCTGAATACATTTTTGAAGAGCAATTTGGTTTTTTAGCTGGGAGACAGATTCATGATGCTATTGGGATCGCTCAAGAACCGATGCACAACATAAAGATCAAAAAGAAAAAAGCACTCTTGCTCAAAATGGATTTGGAAAAAGCCTATGATAGAGTTAATTGGTTTTTCCTTCGCTTTATTCTTATCAGAATTGGGGTTCCATCTGTGGTGATTAAGTGGATAATGGCATGTATCTCATCGATGAATATTGTAGTGCTTGTAAATGGTTATTCATCAAATTTCTTCAACTGTTCTCGAGGGATTACACAAGGGTGTCCTCTTTCACCCCTACTCTTCATTTTAGTTATGGATGGATTCAACAGATTAGTTAAACAAGCTTTGGACAGAGGTCAGATTTCAGGTATCAGAATGTCAATGGATTGTGTGATCACTCACATTTTGTTTGCAGATGATGTATTAGTGGCCGGTTTGGATACTGTGGATGAGTGGAGAATATATAGTGATATTATTTAGAATTTTTGCAAAGCCTCGGGAATGAAGGTTAGCTCTTCAAAATCCAACTTTTATCATTTCTCTATGAATGGTGATCATCTTAGAGATATTTGCACAATGCTCCCTTACAAATGTTTCCCCTTGGATCAAGGTTTCAAATATCTGGGTTTTAATCTAAAACCAAACAATTATCTTATTAAAGATTGGTTCTGGCTCTTAAGGAAAATCGAAGCTTGTATTGCCCATTGATCCTATTGGCTATTATCTATTGGTGGCAAACTTATTCTTGTAAAATTTGTTCTTTCCAGCATTCTAGTATACTAGTTTCCTTTACTTGAAGTTCCAGTTTTTATCATTAAAGCAATAAAGCGTTGTTTCTTTAATTTCCTATGGTTAGGGAATGCAACTAGTGCAAAAATTCCAATGGTTGTTGTTGAGACATTATCTAGACCATTCAGATTTGGAGGTTGGGGCATTAATGATCTTGAGGCTTTCAATTCTGCTCTTAGATTAAAAAGCATGTGGAGGGGGATCTTTGGTCAAACTCTCTGGTCCAGGCTTATTTTTAGCAAATATATTAAGATGGACATATACCATTGGATTAGAAATCCAAAGCTAGTCAGCTGGAATTTTTCTCCTATTTGGCAGGGCTTTATGAAGGTTTTCCATTGGATAAAAGATGATCTCATTTGGTAGGTGGGTTCTGGTTCAACGATTTGGGTTGGTGTAGGCCCCATCATTAGGATGGATGAATATTTTTGTCTACCTTCTATCATTATTCAATATCTTCAGGTTTTAGGTTTGACTACTTTAAACAAGATACAGGTGCTCAGTAATGGTGTCATTGGGAAAGATTTTTGGATGACTGCTAGTGAGATTGGTCTCTCTGGTTTCTTAGCTCGGACTTGGGATATGTATATAATGAAGCTGTGTGCAGCTGGTGTCAATTTGCACCATGGAACAGATCAACTCTTTTGGGGAGGAAACCCTTCTACTGGACAAGTGACCATCAAATATGCATATCAGAGAATAATTCAAGACAAATACATTTTCCCTCAAGATTGGTGGTACAAGAGGCTATGGAAATGGTCTATTCCATTAAAATTGAAATTTTTTACTTGGTTAGTATTGCAAGACAAACTGAAAACATTGGAAAACTTGGGCAAGCGTGGATGGATTGGTCCCAGCGTCTGTAGTCTCTGCTTCAATGCTGTTGAAACAAATCAACACGTATTCGTCAATTGTCATTTCACTCAAAATTGCTGGGAATTTGTCGTCAAAAGTTTGAATATTAATCAATAGTGGGATGTTGGAGATTATAATGCTTGTCTCTTAAACTGGTATAGGAATTGCAAGCAACATTTCAATATTTCCATTTGCATTTCTTGGGCAATATGGTTCACCAGAAATTGTGTTATTTTTAGAAATGTTCCTCCAGATGTCAAGCATTGCAGTCTGACTACACTAAAACTGTTTACATCATATGCTGGTGATAATCAGAAATTGAAGATTGACAAAGTTAGCCAATTCTCTCTCATAGTTGACCGGCCTATTCTTTTCTTCGATGGAGCAGCTTAGTATGGGATGTGCGCAGTGGGGGGTGTTATATATCTCAATGAAGCTCACTTTTTTACTGTTAGGCTTAATTGTGGTTCTGGAAGCAACATGAAACCTGAGCTTATGGCCCTTTGGTGTGTTTTAAAAGTTGCAAACATTTTTGGTTTGTTTAATATCAAGATTTACGGTGATTCATAGGTCACAATCAAGTGGGTTTCAGGTGAATTCAAGCTGAATGTTATGAATCTGATACATTGGGCTTCCCGCACTCTTTTTGAGATTGAAAAACAACAGAATATCATTTTTGAACATATTTATAGAGAGCACAATTCTCTTAAAGATAAATTATCCAAGCAAGCTTTGTCAGGATTGGAGGGGCACTTGATATGGGAAGAATGGTGTGACAACTCTATTTTGGATAGTGGATCCACTTTATTTTTTGATTAAGGACTGGTTCGGTTATTGCTTCAGTTGGTTACCTGTCTCATAGGGTATTAGATGTTTTGCTGGTAGTTTTTGGCAATCTGAACTTATGAGGTTCTCATGTTTTTGGGATGGATCTTGAAGTCATCTTGGTTAATCTTCTATATGTATTTTGTCATCATTTGTAAATGATTAGGTCAAAGAATCAAGAACATCATGGTACTATTTGATTCTATTTTGAATATCAATAGTAGTTTTTTTCGTTGGAAAAAAAATTAAGCAAAATAATCGTCAAATTACAAAGACAAAATTCAAAAGGAAGAGACATTAGAGAAAAACACAACCAATAATGCAAACGAAAAATGTGCTCATGCCTGAAGGGCTGGCCAAATTCGAACTTGAGACCTCTTTCCACATGAAGAGTCGAGTGGCCTACACACTCCATGGTGAATAATCCTTTCTGTAAGTTGCTTGCACGGGTGAATAATCTTCTTCGTTACCTCTAGTATTCATGTACTGGAAAATGCCAAGATTTTGGGCTAGGGGATTTGGATGTAGTGATTCCACACCTCAATTAAATCTCCAACATGGGTCGTAAGTGTCTCAAGGTTTCCATCTTAAGAGTCAGAATCTTCATCTAGTAAAATGTTGGAAGGTTTCATATTGCAGTGAAATGTTGGAACGTTTCAAACTGCAATGAAAACTTCTCCAACATGGGTGAATGAACACTGGATGAAGTTTCTAGAAAATGCCTTTCTAAAAGGTACAATGCATACATGTATACAAACTTTTAATAGAATGATTTGATACGAATAGGGAATTGTATTTGGTTGAAAGTTGCAGAGGTTGAAGTTTAGACATCTGTATTCATAAAATCCATGTGTAGGATAATAATGTCAGACTAATATTTTTCAAACTTTGCAAAGTGATTTTGTATTTTATTTTATAGTTTATGGTAATATTTTTAATATTAAAAAAAGTCATTTTTTTAATCATTATTAATATTGAAAAAAACTTTAATTAAAAATAATATTATTTTATTTAATTTTATAAAATATGATGTTTTGTAATGTAGTATTCTTAAACTAATTCCAAATAGCCAAACATTTAGTGTCTCCCTATAGGCGGGACTAAAAACCAAACAAATTCGATAACTCTTGAACTTTCAATTAAAACACAAAACAAAATTAATATTTATAATATCTTGATTTGACTTAATATATCAAATTATATTTTGATATATAATTTGACTATATATATATACATATTTTTTATAATAAATATTTTTATTTAAAATTATAATTAAATAAATATAAAAAATGAAAGTGTTGAAAATTGTTTTTTATCCTTCATTAATATATTTATATCCAATGAAGGTTGAAAATGAGTTTAAATAAGATTATTAGGGCATTTTTGTCATAGTGCAAGTCAATATGGAGACTTACTTATGCTTGCAATTTACAACACTTTTATATGTGGAATTAATCCATCTTATTTTAATTTATATTTATATAAATTAATAGAAAGTAAATGATTTTTTTTTTTTTTTTTGTAATTAGGGGAATTCGGTCCACTACCACTATACCCCTAGGTGCACCCACACAACCCGCAAGCATAGGGCACGAGTAAGCCGGGGTGATTAAAACTCATGACCTCCATTTACAACATTTCCTTCATATCAAACGAATGGTCGGTTGAGCTACACACCTGCGGGCAGTGAATGATTTCTTTTATAAGAGATTGATGATTATTTTCAATGATCCAAATTAATAGGATTAAGAAATCAAAACATATTTTCAATATACGCATAAATAAAAAGTAAATCAAGGTACACTATAACAGAAAATCTACTATTAAGATTTTCATATAAATTTTATGATAACTAAATAAAAAATAGCCAAATAAAATTGTATGAATTGAAATAAAACTGTTGATATTGCTATCTTAACACTCATTAATGATTTGAATGTACTTAGAATAACAATTCTTCACTAATCTATAATCCTTCACTAATATATTTTATTCCATATTTGATCTAGAAATTAAAGTGCCTAATTACTTATAAGTTATAAGTTATAGTTCTTTTAATTCAAGAATCATGTGAATTGCTTTTATCTTTCTTAAATGCATTAAAAATGAAAATAAAAAATTCTTATTTATTTGTAAAAATTAATCAAATCATTCCTAAAAATCAATTTCATATCAAATTACCTACAACTCACTTTTCCTATTTAAACTTTGCATTGTAAAACCTCTTTAGTCTCACATGAGACACACTTTGATGCCTTTGACACCTAGTATTAAAGTCTTAAATCTTCAATATTTTAAGTCTCAGCTTCTTCTTCTGTTACCCGAGATAGTGTTTTGACAATAAATTAATTTTTAAATTTAAATTTTTAATATATAAATTAAGTTGTCTAGTATATATATATATAAACTGTGCTCAAAGACCAAACACACTGAGATGTTTTATAAAATTTGGTTCATGATGTGCCTAAATCACGTTAGCATACCATACACTAATGCACTCATGTGCACTAAGAGCACCATTAAATTATGATTTCCTATGCTCTAAAAAATTATAAATTGTAGTTGTGGTGCATTTAATTCAAATATACCCACCTTAAACAGTGCACTTAAGTGATCTAAATGCACCATTGTTTATTAAATTTAATCATTTTATGGAAATCTATCCATGGTGAGCCTATGGCACGTTAGGGCACTGGGTACAAGGGTGCCTAAGGAGCACCAATAAATTATGATTTCTTCGCATTCAAAATTTATAATATTTAGATGTCTGTGCGTTTACATAGAGTCAACACATCATTACTGGTGCATTTACGTGATCTAAAAGCATATTTTTTAATAAAATTTTAATGTTTTATGATAACATGTCAACGTTGCACCTACTCCACGTCAGAGCAACGAAAACTAGTGCACTGATTTGCACTATGTGCAATGTGTAATTGATTTTTTTTTGTCTTTGAGGGTTTTTTAACCAGTGCCTTCAATACATCTAAGTGCACTGGAAAACTGGTGCTCTTCAATGTCCAACGCATCGATAATTAGTTCAATGTTTTTCAAATAAATTTTCATGATGCGACAGTTCATTCGAGTCATTCAATTTGCATCGCGAGTGGTGCGACACGTAAAATTTTACATGGTGCATTGTTTGGCGGTGTGAGTCAGATGGCTCAAACACACTAAACATTTTTTTTAAATAGGACAATTTGAAGCTCAATTTTAAAAAATAATACTCTAAAAATTTAAATTATGAAGTAAAAATCAATTTACCTCTTGAATGGCCTATCAAGGAGGCATATTGGCAATGAATGGAAAATTTGAATTTTTCCACCATTTGGAAAAATTCAAACTAGAGTCAAAAGCTAATAGGAGTGAGGAATTTTTTCACCCGTGCCACGGATGTGAGGGTGTCCAATTGGGTGAAGTGTAGCACCAATGTAGATGGGATCAAACACATTGAAGAGGGTAAAAATGTGTTTGAAGGAATGGCTATTTTTTTATTAAACCCTGTTTCGGTGTGCCCAACGGTCAGGCACCCCAGTACGAATATGTTTTAAAATAAAATAATAAAACATTTTTTTTATATTTTTTAATAAAATAATTTCCGGTGTGTTTGTGTCTTTTACATGCACTAAGGCATTTAGTATCATCTAGCGCATTTATATTAAGTTTTTAAAAACTTGTGTTAATAAAATTATATTTTTATTTTTATTTTTAATAAAAATGGGTGGTGCATTAGAGTCTAGTCTACGCACCAGGGTGTTTATTGATTAACGCACTATTGCTAGGCTTCAAGTAAAATTTTGCGATATTTTTTAGTCAAATAGTTTTATTATTTTTAATAAAATATAGCTCAGTGTGTTAGTTTTGATAAGACACACTAGGTCATTTATTGTTAACTAATGTAAAGAGAGGAGGTTTTTACCTAAACATTAATGTGTTTTTAAATAAAATAATTATTTTTTTATTTCTTTAATAAAATATTATACATTGCATTCATTTCTAATGCACGGAACGAGGTGTTTAGTGTTCGGTAGCGTATTGCTTTGGTTCTACGAAATTATTTTTTTGACACTAATTTTTTCAGGGCATGGTGCAACATGATTATGAAATGCACCAATGATAGTTATTGACAAATACACAGGTGCATCTAATTGATGAAACACACCAAAATAAAAACTTCCGCTAAAACCTTTGGTTGCTCACCTTCCCTAATGACCTCCACTATAAATAAATATTTGGTCTCTTTTGGGAGGAGCATATGTTATAACCTCTATTAAAAGGCCTTTTACTTATAGTGTATTATAGATGAAAATCTTATTATAGCCAAAAACCCTATTCATTAGGCATATTTTGATATATCAACCGGTTGAGTCAACCAATTAGTAAATATAAGAAAGTGAAAAGTCATCCTTGGTACTCACCATGTTCCAAGTTCTTAAACTTTATGTAGACCTTAACTATGTCGATATTCTATTACAGAGACTATGTTGGTAAGCCAATTCAATTGGTTGAATGAATTCAAGTTATTTAGTAGCTTCTACGATGGTTTTTAGTTTCAAGTTCATGTGGAGATTCTTTGTAGCTAGATTTTGATAGGGGTTGGCAGGTTGTAGAACACCAAACACTATTACATGATAGATATGTCACTATATTCTTAGATAAACAACATCTTAATATTTGATTAGAAGAGACGTGTCATCCACCTATAATGTTAGCACCTAATCTGAGCATCTTAGGATGGTTTTAAGTACTCATATTAATGTCAATGGGCTCCTTGATTTGAATTCAATTCTTGATGTTATTGTTAACTAAATATCCTTAGCTCCACCCCATCTCTTTGTTGTCCTTCTTCATTCGCAACGATAATGGATTTTATATTAAATATCAATGTACACAATTATAATAGATTTTTTCATCATAGATAATTTAAGTCTAACTTCTAGCCACTTGTCTAAAAGTTAGACTTATAAAGTTCTAATTATTATATTTACTTCTTATAAGTTTTAAACATGTATATGAATTTAGTCAATAGTGTTAATAATATATCTACTATTAATCATAAATATAACAAAATGTATACCCAAAAGTGATAACAATATATATATATATAATAAAAAAATTATCCAATAGTGTTAGCAATATATATTCACAATAATGAACTTGCAACAAAAAAAAATTAGCCAATTCACAGAGTAACTTTAAAGTTTTTAATTAGCTTAGATACCTTCAACCACTTTCCAACACTAGCTTTTAGTAGCCTTAATTAAATCGTGCTTCTAAAATTTTTAATTACCTTTCAACTACTTTCCAATAGTAGTTTTTAGTTACCTTTCAACACTAAAAACAACGATTTTCAAATTTTAAGGTTGTGTACATGAGTTTCTTTAGGAAATATAATTAGTCATTTAAGAAAAGTTATTTTTTCACTAATGATCAAGAAATTCAATTGGCTATCCATGGGTTGGTTCTTTTTGGTTTGAATTTCAATAGTTTGTATTCCTTTTGAATAAATAGTAGAAACTAGTATGTCTATGTAGGAGAGAAAGTTTCTTCTTTATAGAGTATAGCATGTATTTTTAGGAAAAAAAATGTAAAATTTGAAAATGTAATGAGTTGATACTATGTTATGTAAATATTTATGTAGAAGATAGTTTACAAATGGAGATAGAGGGGTCTTTTAGGAAAAAGTGTTTAAGGAAGTCTATTGATACAATGCTATATGCTAGGGAAAGGACATCAAGATCATTGAGCATTGGTCTCTCATCTGAAAATCAAAGATTGTTGGATTCATCTACAGATTCTAGCTTATTGTATCATTGACAATTATTTGGTCACCAAAGGAAAACATAGGATTCTCCCATGTCTTCTATAGGATAAATTCCATCTCGACCATATATTGGTATAAGTTTGTGTAAAAATAATTTAGGTCAATATATATCAATTGTAATTTTGCACATGTATTCAATAAGTTTGTGTCTTTACACATAATTGTGTTGTCTTGGCGATAGAGCTAGGTTCAAAAGAGTATCATCATTATGCAGTGAGGGGCAAAGATCAAGAAATGAGGGTTTATGTTGAACAAGATGTTGGTTGTACACCCGAAACAATGTATCCCTCTTATCTACTTGAGGAGCTTCCAAGGGAAAGTGATGTCCAACAATTGACCCTTTAACATTGTACATCCCACCATGAAAATTTGTGAGCTGATATTACTAATTCAAATCTCCATCCTAAGAGTAAACAAAGTTTAGAAATTGTTTTGACTTCATTGCAAAAATTTATTGAGGTATATTAGAGTCTCAAACCAACTATGGATGGTTTTATTGACTTGATGCGGAGGAGAAGGGTGTTGAAATTTGGTTGTCATTGATGTCAACTAATGTCAAGGTGGATGTCAATTGATTTAGTTTGAGTCATTGATGTCAATGGATGTCAAAGTGGATACAAATATTCCTACAACAGTTTAAAGAAGCATATGTAAGCAACTTTGAAAAATTATATGCACAAGATGGTGAATGACAAGGATGCTAGTTTGGAGAATTAAACCTAGAAATTGCATCCATTTTAAAGATGTGTGTCCAAGGATACATCATGCATGATCAATATGAAGAAGCACATAAGGAAGGTACACCATGTAGATCCAGTTCAAAGAAGTACATAAGTAATGTATCCTACTACATGTGGTACCTGTGCATATACCAAGTCCACCAAGTCATACTCTCTCAAGTTAGTAGTCAAAGAACTAGTTGGAAAAAATTACATGTGTGCAAGAAGCCAAGGAGTTGGTTAAGAAAAGGTACAATTGTGCAATCATGTGAAGAAAATATCCATGAATGCATAATCATTGTTTGGTCAAATATAGGGAGTGCACAAACAATAATAAAAAAATCTGGTTGAACAGTCACGAAAGTGCACAAGTCTTACCACCCAAAAGAGGCTTTCAGTTAGTGAAGGGCACAAAAGTTCCAAGGAGGGTGCAACAGTTAAAGTTAGTTTATGTGCAAATCCCACAAGCCGATGATACAGTAGGTGCGCAAGTTCCACACCTAATGATACAACAAGGGTAAAATTCCCACTAAGTATAAGATCAAGTATACACGGATTATGCAAAGCATTTATACATCGGGTGTGAAATACTCACAAAAGACAGTACAATAAGGGTCAAAGACTCACCAAGTCAAAGTGTAAGGATGCAAACATACCTCAAAGAATGGTACATCAAGAGCGCAAGAGTACACCACTAAGGTGTAAGTCCACTAACTCAAGGATCATGAATGTGCAAGACCCACAAAGGATGACACATCGGTAGTGCAGAAGATGACATGTTGGAAAAACACAATTCATGAAGTATGGAAGAAGGGATGCCACAACCAACTTGTGGACATTCAATCCATGTAGTACATGGATAAATGGAGATACAAGTTGGAGATTTGAAGTAATCTTAATGGAGAGATTGTAGAGCTTCAAGTGGAAGATACAAATTTATATTTGGGGAATCAAGGGATCAAGGATAGAACAACATGATCTAGTGAGGAGCCGAGTGCGCACATGCAACATAATGAAATATTGATGGTGCACAAAATGAGGTTTTAGATCTGTGACATATGCACAAAAACTGAAAGGAAGAAACACAAAAGTATACACAAGTGCATTAGGACTGATTGATAGTATCACAAATAACATGCATAGAGTCACAAATGTTGTATGTCAGAAGCACAGAGACAAAACCAAAGTATATCAAATGATGCAAAGATTTTTGGATGGTGCACGTAAGTTGAAGTGAAGTGTGTGAAGTAGAGAATTCCATCTGATGCACAATGACACATCATGATGATGATGAGGATGATATGAAACAAGTGCATTAAAACAAAAATATGAATCACTTGGTGCATACTATGTCGTATATTTTAAAAAGACTATGGCACTTAAACAGAATGGACACATCCAAGTAAGTGAACAGTTACATCAGATACTAGTGCATTATGTCAGAACAACAAATGATCAATTGAAAGCACAGTATTAGTTTGTGCATGCAGTTGCACAGTAGTAAAAATATAGAGTGAACCTTGGCGTAGATTACAAGATCCGAAGCACATAGTATGTGAAGGAAGACATCAACAAAAGTGAAGAATTGAGTGGAATGAGAAGTCAAGTGATGAATGCAGCACAATGACAGTGAATGATCTCGATACAAATGAAGTGCTTAGTAGAACTAATATCATAAGATCAGAAGTGTGCATGATTTGGAAGTTCAGTAAGTCAAAATATTATATTGGATATATGGGTGGCAGGATGGGGTAAGGAGTAGGATGTTGTAGACTCCGTCTAGTAAGTGTTGGAGAACACAAGGAGTTGGTGCTTCCTTTAGGTCGGTTACTGTAAAACAAGGGGGTCAATACCTCCTTCCAGTTGGTGATGGTAAACACAGGAAGCCAATGCTTTCCTTGAATGTATTCTTTTCATTACAAAATATCATTCCATTGTTTTCTCCCTTTTGGGTTTCTACGTTAAAATCCTGTGTGTTTTTTTTTATTTGTCTTAGTGCATATATGGATAGATGATTTTTTTTATATTTGATGCATAACTAAATATCAATATTAAGTTAAGACTAATCTCTAAAGGAAGGTAAAAATCGTTGATAGCTGTGCTAATAGTGATTCACCCCCCATCTTAGTATTAAATCGATTCCAATAATTGGTATCAGAGTGCCCCACATTATGTGGGTTTTGGGTTAGTCTTTTTGTAAAGTTGTTAAGAAGTAGTTAGACGGTTGCTAAGTGGACCACAAATGTAAAGGAACAATCCTATAAATAAATGTAGGATTGTAAGTATTGATATACCTAGATTGAGAGGAGAGCAATACCAAGATATAGCTGATAGTTGATGATTGAATATCTGGAGACCGATTTGGAGATATATGAGCTGATGAATTTGCTTGTTATTGTCTGTTAATCTGGGTATGCAACAGAAGGATTATCTTGTTGTATCTGGGTTTTTGCAAAGATGAATATGATATGACAATGTTTTGAGCAGAATCATCATGTCTTTCCTGTTTCTATGTAGTAAATGCATTATGCGATATGAATGTGTGAATGATGCGATGTTTCCTTGCTGCGATTAATGCTTTACTGTTATATCTGTTGCGCATTTATGGTTCTGTCAATAATAAGATCTATTGAATGATGTTGCAATTATCCTTAATGACTGAGTTGAATGCTTAGATCTATTTCTGAATGTCGCAATAAGTTGATCAGTTCATGCAAAATATCCTTCTTCATTCGACGGAAACATGGTTCTGTCAGCTCTCTCTTGAACATCTCGGGTGAGATCTCATCTACTCCACAGGTGTTGCTAGATAGGGTAAAACCTGTCTGGGCTAGTGCTCAGGGAGATCGTGGTGGTTTGGGTTTCGACAGTGTGAGGAACCCATGTCGATTGGGTTTGTGTTAACAAATGGTTCTATTTCCAGGACCGTAGACCGAAGTAAAAGGCGGATATGTTGTGTAATCCGACGAGACTGGAGATTCAAGATTGGTTTGACCTAAAGATGCGAGAGTTTGATGAAAAAGAAAATCATAACCCTAGGTTGTCGACGGATTGGTGGTTGGCTTAGTACATACACAACGGTCCACAAGAATATTTTTCTGTGAGGTCCCAATCATCCTGTATGAATGGTTAGCAAAATTGACCTATCAGAAGAGGAACTTCCAAGGTGGTGAGCTGATAGCTTGGACCCCAGAACTGATCCAGGAGCTACAAGAAGTTGACAACAAAGCATCGTGGGCTGTTGAGGTTTGGGTTGATAGTATACTAGAAGGCTATATCACTAAGTTTGTGGTTGATACGATAAAGTCTTATAGTGAATCAGAAAGGAAATTCTTCAACGGACCAAGAGGTAGGTTTTTGTTGTCGCTATAGTTGTCCATTAAGATGCTCATTTGCGAAAAGGGCATATTGAAGATGCACATAGACCAGTAATAACCCTGGTGGGTGGAGGCAGTGGATACCGTGACATTGGGGGGGGCGGTACATGGAATGATACGGGGTAGATGGGCGCAATTTGTGACAAGACTGTGGAGGAAGCCAAGGAAGAGAGTGGTCTTACAAGGGGAGGAGCAAGGTTTCAACAGGAAAAGAGGCAGAGGACAGGAGAAGGTCCTGCTGTGATCGAAATGCAAAGCCGCAAAGGAAGACCACACGGGACGAAGCGACCTCATAGTGCCGACGTGGACAACTAGGCTACGCCCAGGATAGAGGCAGGACAAAACCCCAATAACAACGTACCCACACCTCCGCTCACTACCTCTCAACTAGCAAGAAATACAACTTTGACACCACTGTGTTCAATGAGCCAACAGAACTTGATTGCTAGCATCTCAGCAACTATAGGAAGGAAGCCCAAGATGGCGGGTGAAGATGCAAAGTTGCCGTTGTTCCATGGAAATGGAATAGATAAACCTAAGCAATACTGGTTCTTATGTGAAGCAGTATGGATTGTTAAGCAAATTACTGATGATGATGCCAAGAAAGGACAATTGGTGACAACTCTTCGAGGTTGCGCATTGGACTAGTTTATGAAGTTTGTTCAAGTTCCCACAGGAACCCTAGAGAAGACGTTGGAAGAAGTTAGAAAATGATTGAATGCAGAGTTCAGAAAACCCAAGTCTAAAGCATAGTATATTAAAAAACTAAAAGAGATTAAGCAGTATCCCAATGAAACTGTGTGGGATTTTGACTAGTGATTCAAAACGCTGATGGCGAGGGTCATCTTTGACATGAGTGATGTCTAGCACAAAGAATGGTTCATCATGACATTGCTACCTCACATTCAACTACTGCTGATGCAACAGAACATTACAACACTGAGTGAGGGCCTGGAAATTGCAATGCAGTTAGAAGCTTTGCCGATTGGTGAGAACGCAGATTGCATGTCGCAGATTCAGACACAGTTGCAAAACTTGACAATATAGTTGCAAGACCTTAAGAAGGGTAAGGAACATCATGAAGAGGCTTGGTGTATGTGATGTCATGCAGAAGGGCATACTAAGGATAGCTGGCCAGACTTCTGCACCTATTTGGTATATGGAGCGCCGAACCCATTAAGTGGCAGGGGTATGCCATGGTGCCACATTTGTCAGGTAGATGGGCATTGAAATGAGGAGTGTCAATACATAGAAAAGATGGTCACAAAACCGATGAATCTGTACTATACATTCTGCAAGTTCATGGGACATGAAGACAAGGATTTCCATGCATATGGCTTACTTCAAGAGAGAACGTACGATACCTTCTATGTGAAATAAGACCAGCATGTTGTACAACAACCGCAACCACATCCATAGGTAGCCCAACCGCTACCTCAACTGCAAATGTAGTTTGTACCGTAGCTGCAACCACAACAATAATTTATGCCACAATATACTCTGATGCAGATGGCTCCGTAGCAGCCACCGTACATTCAGCAACCATAGTATGTTTAATAGCCACAGTACGTTCAACAAGCACCAGGCATTCAGCTGCAACCGAATCCCATGTAGCAGCAGTTTTATCCACAACAATATCAATAGCAAGGGGGATTTTGTGGAGGATTCCGAGGTGGATGTGGTGCAGGCTCTGGTCGTGGAGGAGGACGAGGAGATTGTGGACCTGTCCAATGTTATAATTGTGGAGTTTTGGGACACTACCAAAGAGATTTCCCACAATTGTAGACACAGTGTATGTTATGTTTTGTTATTGATCACACTGTTGAAAACTGTCCACAGTTGATTGCGCGATGGCAAGCAGGCAATATACTGCATTTGTAGAATCATAATTAGAATCAAAATCTGCCACAGAATCAGAACCAACATCCAAATCAGAATGTCAACAAGAATGTGAATCAGCCTGTAAACCCACCTCCGAACTAGAATTAGGGATCGACTGTTGCGAGAATTTCAGCAGAGCCGAGGACAGAAGATGTTGATGTTGCTGTCATCACTCACGGAGGTGCGACGACTAGCAAAGATGGTTCAAATCCTCTGATTAGGCTGGCTGGGGATAAGAAGGAACAGTTCGACATTTATATCGAACGCGACACATTCTTTCAAGTGCATAGTGCAATGGAAAAAGATCGCGGAAAGTCAATTGTTTATGGCACCCCCCCGGCTTTTGACTCAACATCGGAAGCAGGACCGTCGCATCAGCATGGTGTATTGCAACACTTATTGGAAAGTTGTTTATTGCTGGAAAGAGATCCCAATGCTCTGGCTGATATCAAGAGTCTGTTGCGTCGACTGCCTCCGGGACAGAGGGAGTCTGCGGTGAATTCCTTGCAAAGGAAGAAAACGGGCAAAGAAATGCGCATGAATGTCCAAATCGGGGATTATGAGGTCGATTCAGTTATTCTGGATCTAGGATTTGATGTTAACATATTGACAAAGCAAGCATGGAAAAATATCAGGATCCCAATGATGAGCTGGTCTCCTGTACAGCTACGATTGGCTATTCAGGCCAAGGTGACACCAATTGGCAGAGTTCCATGCCTTGTTGTGGACATTGAGGGGATGAAGACATATGCGGATTTTGATGTCATTGAGGTTGTCGAAGGTGGAATCTCCTATACCGCGTTGCTGGTGATTGGATGGGCTAATGACAGTGCAATAGTAATTAACTTTAAGAAGGGGATGATGACTTTTGAAAAATGCAACCTCAAAGTCATAGCTTCGTTGGATCTGGCTGAAGGACACAGGTATATTGAACAGGTAAAAGATGAGGTTTCCAGTGGATGGGACCATGTATACAATATTTCAGAAGATTACATTAATCCGACTGCCGACAGTGAGCTTGGGTGGCACAGATCCAATTCTACGTCTTCCGACTCTGATGGTCCTATAGAAAATTGGTAGAATCACTTGCATGAGGTGTCAATTCGCAAGTGTGGGTTGATCACGCAGTCATTATGCTGTGTTGCAACTGAAACTGTTGCACTGCTAGTATATGAAGGGCTGCCCAGATTGTTTGAATTTCTCATGGCGTTTGAGGAAAAGGTCTCAAAACCACAACGATTGCTGGCATTGGAGGAAGCACTGAAGGCTGCACCAACACATTGGTGGGAGACCCATAAGAAGTCGATTGCTAGGTGGTCACAGTGCCGAATATTGATGATGGTTCACTTTGGCGACACTGAAGTTTACCAAACAGGGAAATGTGATGGATGGAATGACCCTAGTAGTCATCTTGTTGAATGTTAGATGTTGTGGGCCTCGTGACCAAAGGATGAGTGTGTACATGCTTTTGTCCATACTTTGGACGAGATGTCGCGATCATGGTATGCTTCAACTGTGTTGCACGGAGAGATTACCACTTGGTTAGATTTGATGGTTTGTTTTACGCACACCTTCAGTTTCGTGGATGACAATCCAGATGTTCACAATGCCCTGCAAATCATCCATGACATTGTGCTAAAGGTAGTCCTAGTTGCATACCCCGTGGATCCACATACGCATTGTTAGATGCAATCAATGTTGGAATGCTACAATATTAATTTAGGGCCAGAAGATGGTGATGATCCGTGGAATGTCAATATTCTAGAATCAGAAGGAAGTCGCAATGTTATAGTGCCTGATGCACCGCCCAATCCAGTAACTCAACAATTAAAGATTAGGAAGATCAACATTGGGATGGAGGAGAGCCAAAAGGTTGCAAATGTTGGCAAATAATAGGATGAGGACATGATGGCGAAGGTCATGGACCTGTTGCATGAGTTCCAAGACTTGTTCCCTACGAAGTTTTCAGATATGAAGGGAATCTTGGGGGATTTGGGGGAGATGAAGATCCCATTGAAACCAGATGCAAAACCAATAAGGTAGCGCCTGTGTTGATGGAATCCATGCCATAAGGAGAGGGTAAAAGTATAACTTGAATGCATGTTGGATGCAAGCATCGTTAAACCTATTGAAGAATCGGACTGGATTAGTCCTACGGTGGTGCAAGACAAGAAGACAGGTGAAGTGTGAATTTGTGTCGACTTGTGGAAGCTGAATGACGCATGTCTGCATGATCCATTTCTAACACCCTTCACTGATGAGGTACTGGAGGGCGTGGGTGGCCAAGAGATGTATTCTTTCACAGATGGGTTCTCTGGCTATCACTAGATTAGAATCGTGAAAGAGTACCGTCACAAGACAACATTTGTGACAAAATGGGGCTGTTTTTAGTACATGGTGATGCCGTTTGGGATGAAGAATGCACCTTGCTGCTTTCAGGGATTTTATTTAGAAGTTTCTACAAGCTGACATGGATGACTGGACCGTTTATGGATTGATCAACGATCATTTGGAAAATCTGCGACTGATGTTGGAGCGCTGTCGACAGCATCAAATATCACTGAACTTGAAGAAGTGCATCTTCTCTGCACCATTTGGGATATTACTGGGTCACATTGTTTGCAAGCAGGGATTGTTGGTTGAACCAACAAAGATTGCACTCATTTTGAGCTTAACACTTCCTACCAATGTCAAGCAGTTGAGAGCGACATTGGGACACAATGGGTACTATCGCAAGTTTATCCGGGGTTATGCAGTGATCAAGGCCCCTATGGAGAATTTGTTAATGAAGGATGCATAATTCTTGTGGAGTCTTGAGTGTCAAGTCAGTTTCGAGACAGTGAAGGCTAAGATGGATTTTGCGCCAATACTGGTATTTCCTAATTGGAGCAAGGAATTCCATGTCCATGTAGATGCATCATCGATTGTGCTAGGAGTAGTGCTCGTGCAACCAGGGGAAGGGGACCTGGATCACCCAATTGCTTTTGCAAGTCAGAAGTTGTCGTCTGCAGAAAGGAACTATACCACTACAGAGAGGGAAGGCTTGGCGATGGTATATGAGCTGCAGAATTTTAGGCATTACCTATTGGGAGGTCACTTTAAGATGTTCACAGATCATTCTGCATTGAAATATCTGGTCAATAAGCCTGTATTGGGGGGGGATATATGTCGTTGGTTACTTCTCTTCCAAGATTTTGATTTTGAGGTGAGTTTGAAGCCAGGCTGATTGAATGCGGGGCAAGATCATCTGTCACAGATTGAGACAGGGGAGGAACCAACTAACATTGAGGATGGGTTTCCAAATGAGCAACTATTCAAGTTTGATGTAGATGATGACTACTCTGAAGAAATCATTCAATTTTTGGCAACAAGAACTGCACTAGAGGGGCTGACCACCGGTCAGAAGAAGCAGCTGGTGGTCAAGGTTACAGATTTCCAGTTGATTGCAGGACAGTTGTACAAATTGGGATAAGACAAGATCTTGAGGCATTGTGTCCTACCTCATGGGAAAGGGAATATATTGTTGGAAGCACATGCAGGAGTCGTTGGTGGACACTATGGCGGTTGTGCGACTTCCAGGAAGGTGCTTCGTGCAGGGCTTTGGTGGGACACTCTTCACAATGATGCAATGGATTACGTGCGAACTTGCGATGTTTGTCAGTGGACAAGGAAGCCCTCCATGAGGGATGGTATGTCGCTAATACCTCAAGTGACATTGTAGCCATTTGATAAATGGGCAGTGGATTTCGTGGGACCTATCAACCCACCTGGGAAGCGCTCTAGTGCACAATACATAATCACACTGACAAATTATTTGACAAGATGGATGGAGGCTACACCAGTCATAGATTGCACCGCTACAAAAGCAACGCATTTCTTGTTCGACAACATTATCACTCGGTTTGGTTGCTTAAAGATATGGATGAGTGTTTAGGGGAGTCACTTCATCAATCGCATAGTTAGCGCATTGACAACAGAGCTTTAAATACAACATAAGAAGAGTACGCGATATCGTCTGTAGGAAAATGGCACAGTGGAAGCTTTCAACAAGGTGTTGGAGTATGCGCTTACTAATGTTTGTAACGCGAACCGCGATGACTGGGATTTGAAGATTCCAATAGTCTTGTGGGCATATCACACCTCTTGTAAAAGGTTGACGGGATAGACACTGTTCAAATTGGTGTATGGAAAAGAGGTAGTTATGCCCATGGAAAAAATTGTTTCGAGTCTACGCATAACAGCAGCGACAGGCATGAATGTTGAGGCAGCATTAGCAGAGCATCTGGCACAGCTAGTACAGCTTGAGGAAGACCTCTTTATCACAGGTTTTCACTAGCGAGTGGAGAGGGATCGACAAAAAGCTTGGGATGATCGCCATATCAAGAACAAACAGTTTCAAGAGGGTGACTTGGTGTTGTTGCATGACAGCAAGTTCATGAAGTATCCCGAGAAGTTACAGATGCATTGGCTCAGTCCATATTGCATCAGTAGCGTAACTTCAGGAGGCGCAGTACAGTTGTAGTAGTTAGATGGAGCGATGCTCCCAAAGATGGTGACTAGTAGCAGGTTGGAGCCCTACAGGACGGGCTCGGAGAAGTGCGATGCCTAAACAACATTGGGAAAAAAAAGTGCAGGATGATAGGTGGCAGGATGACGCACCAGCAGGGATAGACTGCGTAAGCATAAGTGATTATATCAGAGTTTGGGGTATGTGCCGCGATAGCTGCAGGGTCGCGATCGCATCAAATCAACAATAAATGCAAGAAGTTAAAGACAATTAATTAGCAGCACATGATGAAATGATCGACATTAATGGCGGATTCGACTGTTAGACTGACAGGATCGACGATGGATTTGAGTAATTAAGGCATGATTTGATCATGGTGAGTGGCTTGATTTGGTAATGAAGATTAAGTGAATGATCCGGCCCTATAAGAAGGTGCTGAATGCAGTCGAAAGAGATCATTGTGCAGAGTGAGAAGTCGCGTTTAGGGTTGCATTGTTGATTCGAGTTTTCGAGTTAAGTGTAGTGTGTTTTCCAGCAAGGAATTGTGCATGTTGCTTAGCGTTGGAGGGTGAGTAACTGTTGAGCCAAGAGGGGCCTTGGTGCGGCATGATGAGTGAACCATTAGTTGAAGTTTCCAGTGGTAGAGAGTCACCAGCTATGCCAATAAACATTGAATAAGAAGTCGCTAGTAGGCCAGGTGGATCGGCATTCACAGGTATCCCAAAGAAGCGAAGGGGGGGCCAGCAGTCTGAGTCCTTGCAAAGGAAATGATAGCTAAGATCATCCACAGCTTTTGTGGATGAGGTGCAGGTAGAAGTGGGCCAGTTGATCCAAGGAATTGATAATTCGGCCGCTTAGGCAGGGATAAAGGCTGCAGATATGCATGGGTATGTATCCCTATGTCGTCCTAGGGTGCAGAATCGCAAGTCTATGAAGAACCAGCGGTATCAAGTGAAGATGCCAGCGATCTTAGCAGAAATGGAATGTTCTGCAGATATTGTGCCAAAATGATGCGCATGTGGTATGACGACCATGAAATGTTGGAATACAAGGAAATTGTCATTGATCCCTATGTGTCGGGAAGGCAAATTGGAAGCAAGCCAGTTCCACAGGATTGGGCATGTGGGTTGGACAAGGCAGGATTGCTCGGTCTAATCAACATGCCACACTTTGGGTGATTTCGAGAGATCAATGCGTGTGTGAAGCTGTTGCTGTCCTGCTTCCACGGTGGAACATTATGGCTGGGCACATCAGTTAAAGCCATTGTTAATTTAATTGCCGAGATCACCAGGTTGCCAAAGGATGGACCGGACCCTTCACAATACTTCAGAGGAAAGAAGAATGATAAAAAGTGGGTAGCACAGTTGGTACAATGTTATGGATTGGAATGCAACGGCCGTGTCTACCGCACTAGTAGTATTAATGACAAGATGTTCCTCACCGGCGCAAAGATACTGGGTTGAAAAGTGGTCCAGAAGAATCAACCCAACCAATGCAATTCGGGGGTTGTGGCATGTGTGATGCAGTGCACGAAAGGTGTACAGATGAATTGGTCAGTCTTCCTGTTGAACCAGTTAACTGAGGATGTAGCAACTGTCCAAGATTGGATAGTAGCATTCGCATACAGTTGGCTCTTGATTTTGATCGCACTTGTTGCATGGAAGGAGCCCGACACTTACCAATGGATGGAAGTCGATGTTTCCAAATACCGTAAGGGAGCGCGTTATCCGAATCTGTGGTGGGTGCAAGAACCTGAGCGCATTAAGGAATGCGCAACGTAGTTTTGGGTCTACTGGGAGACCCTTCAAGAAGCAGCGATAAGAGTGCCTCACTTATCTGAAGAAGCCGTGACAAAATACAAACCGATAGCTCACTTTGTGATAGGGCCTCATGCTATTCATGTGAAAGCATGACATGACCCCGTGAAGCAATGGTTGCTGACACTATAATTTTTCTGATGAGGAGATGGCTACGATTATGGATGATTAGCATGTCGAATGGTAGGAACTAGTTAGTATGGTAGAGATCACGGCGGTCCTAGTTGATCCACCACTCATGCAGGACCGGTAGAGTATCCATGAATCAGATCAAGAATCAATATAGACGCCCATGGACGATGAGATAGACTGCGTCCTTGAGGAGGGAAAAACGAAGGCGCTCTTTGAGTATGGTATGATGAGTGGGGCCTCCCCAGCGATAGAGGCACAGTTGGGACGACTTATAGCGGATGTAAAAAATGCAACAAATGTGGCAGCTCAAACAATGATGACATAGGAGGAAGCAGGTTTTAAAGAGGTAAATGCTCGCCTCGATTCATTAGTTAATGTGGTTTCGAAGAAGGCACCAGAGGCGGCACCTGTGCAGGTAGTTGGCTCACTCAACAATACATCGTAGGTTCAGAATGTGCAAATTCCCCCAATTGCGGTTGCGACCAATGATGAGGACCTCTAGGCTTTGCTGCAGTGGCTACACAGCTTGTCCCTCAACATCAACGCGTTGTCTTCACAGATGTTGGTGCAGATCCAGGGGATTGCCAACCAGGAAATGACGAACTCCAAGTAGGATGTTGGCGGTCAAGTATTGCGATTGAAGGAAAGAGGAGCAGTGGCTCGGAAAAAGGTGGAAGAGTTGACAAAGAAGGTGCTTGTTGCCAGAGAAGTGGTGGATGAACTAGAGGACAAGATCGAGTAGATGATTGCTGACAAAGCTCGAGTGATTGAGGAGTTGAAGAAAGAGAAGGATCGCTTGATTGTGGAGAAAGAAAACCTATGGGATAACAATGTGTGGTTGGAGGCAGCAATCTCTGAAGTAGGTCAGCACGTATCGGAGCCCACCGCACAGTTGAATCTGGATGAAAGAGCGTAGTGACTTGGGGTTGTCATCGCCCAATTCCAACATGACAATGTGGATTTAACAGCTCTGATACACCTGGCACACCATAGGAGCAAGTAGATGAATGAAAACGCGCCATCGAGGAGTTGGAAACACATATGGGTGAGCTCGAATAGGTAGCGGCAAAGATCACTGCAGACACTGCGGAGTTTTGGGGCAGCATCGTTCAGGACGAGCAATTAGAACAACTGAATAAGCTATGGAAAGAAGCGGAAGCGAAGCTAGAAACACTGAAGGTGTTGATGAGAACGCTGCCACCAGTCACTCAGGTCACCAAATTGGTCGAACTGAAAGAATTACAGCAGCGCATCGCAAAAGCGGAGGAGCATCAAAAGAAGCGCAACACACAATTGGAGGAGTTCCAAGAGATTGGTGGACAGTTCTTGCTGAAAGCAAGTTCCGCACTACAGGCTGTGTAGGAGGGTCACTGACAAGTTGCTGAGAAGGAGCAGGTCAAGGAGGTCAATCAACAGTACAAGTACTTTAGGATGAAGACCACTGAGTACAACATGTCCAGTTGACATGGCTCGAGGAAGAGCCACAAGATTGTGTTGGGGGCCTGTTGGCAGGTGGTTTGGATGATTCAGCATCGCAGATTCTGTGCAAGGCTGAAGGTACCACGAAAGGAGGAAAGTAGCACGCAAGGTGATAGTACTTTGTGTGTTTTGGGTCATTTGGACCGCATTATGTGGGTTTTGGGTCATTTGGACCGCATTATTTGGGTTTTGTGTTAGTCCTTTTGTAAATTTGTTAAGAAGTAGTTAGACGGTTGCTAAGTTGACTGCAAATGTAAAGGAGAAAGCCTGTAAATAGATGTAGGATTGTAGGTGTTGATATACCTACAACGAGAGGAGAGCAATACCAAGGTATAGCTGATAGTTGATGATTGAATATCTGGAGACCGATTTGGAGATACATGAGGTGATGAATTTTCCTATTATTATCTGTTAATTTGGGTATGCGACAGAAGGATTATCTTGTTGTGTCTGGGTTTTCGCAAAGATGAATATGATATGTTAGTGTTTTGAGCAGAATCATTGTGTCTTTCATGTTTCTATGTAGTAAATGCATTATGCGATATGAATCTGTGAATGATGCGATGTTTCCTTGTTGTGATCAATGCTTTACTGTTATATCTGTTGCACATTTATGGTTATGTAAATAATCAGATCTGTTGAATGATATTGCAATTATGCTTAATGCCTGAGTTGAATGCTTAGATCTATTTCTAAATGTCTCAATAAGTTGATCAGTTGATGCACAAAATCCTTCTTCATTCGGCGGAAACATGGTTCCTTCATCTCTCCCTTGAACATCTCGGGTGAGACCTCATCTGCTCCGTAGGTGTTGCTAGATAGGGTAAAACCTATCTAGGCCGGTGCTTAGGGAGATCGTGGTGGTTTGGGTGTCGACAGTGTGAGGAACCCTTGTCAATTGGGTTTGTGTCAACATCAATCCAAAAAAAAATCATACATGAAGAGACCATGTCCCTGACAAGATGAAGAACAATGAGATAATATATAACCCTCATTGGCTATTGAATATTATTTTCCAATGATAATTAAAAAATACAGAGGGTTAAGTTGTTATTGTTGTTTTCTATGAGAAATGTACGTCTTAGAATAAATAAATAAGGTAGCAGGACAAAGTGCAACTCCTTAACAACATCACCAATTTAGTCAAGCTACCTGATCAATAATGCCCAAATAACAATTACAAACACTGGGAGGTTTGAACAGGTTGCTCTGAATTCTGAGGAAGATCAAAACACATCTTTAGGAAGAACAAAAATATCAATGGCTCTGAGAAAAGATATGTAATTACCACCATAACAACATGGTACTAAAGAATTCTATTACTTGGGAGGGCGCATATTGTCATTTGGTAAACCACCTATTGTTCTAACTCAGTGACATATTATCTTCTTACTACAGTGCTCGTGTCGTATTTCTTCCCTTCCACATTGTATAATGAAGGAATGCCATCCATAATCGAGATACAATTCAGGGTTCAATGAGAATCAATTTTATTTTTCAGTTAGGTCCATTTATTTGTATCTTTGATAATTGAAGAATATCCTAGTAAATGCATTTCACAGGTTTTTTTATTAGTGGGAGAGTGATCACTGGTTGGGTTTCCACTAAGTCTTGATTATGGTTGGAACCAAACTAAACTCTAAAAGAATAGCTAGATTGTAGAATGAACCTTGACATGAGTCTCAATCATGGAAAAATTTGAAACTCATATTGGAAACTTCAACAATTAGAATCTATACCCAAACACATAAAACGTGACTCATTTTCTGATCACCAAACTTCTACCACAAATAGATATAGTCATTATTAAAGTTTGGGAGAAATCTTGAACAATAATTAAATTAGGAATTTGAAATACATGTGTAAATTGTAAGCCAGATTCTTATCACTACATTGCCCCACATGAAAAGAACCTATTCATCAATATGGGAAACTAGCATTCCATTACACATGCATCTTCATGGAAAGGTTTGACCACACATATCAGATTCATAAGGCTATAAAGAAAACCTTGACACAGTTCTTAGTATTTGAAACTCATAATTGAAGCTTCAATAAGTAGAATGTATACATAAATACTTAAGCACATACAACATGACTCATGAGATTTGATTGCCACACATATTCCACCACAAATACATATATTCATTATTGAAGATGGGATAAGCAGTGAACAAAAACTAAATCATGGATTTGAAATACATGGGCAATTTGTAAACTAGATGTTTATCACTAAATTGACCCACATGAAATTCACCTAGAGTAATGAGGGAGGCATATTCAGCAATGAGGGAGGTTGTCATTCTATTACACATGTATTTTCATGGGTAAGCTTGACCACATTTGAGTTGCATAAGCCCAGCAAGAAAATCTTGACGCATTTCTCAGTCTGAGATAAATGTAAAAATCATAATTGAACTTCAACAACTAGAATATTATACCCAAATTATACATTGACTAATTTGATTTGATCACCGTAGATACTTATATTCATCACTAAATTTTGGTAGAAATCCTAAGAAAAAACTAAATCAGGGATTTGAAATACAAAGGCAATTTGTCAGCTGGATGCTTATCACTACATTGGCCCACTTGAAAATCACCTATTTATCAGTGAGGGAAGCCACCATTCTATACATGCACTTCCATGAGAAGGCTTGACCACATATGAGTTTCATAAACCCATCAATCACATCCCCTCCCTTTAATGATTAAACTAAAAAAAAACATGAATCACACGAGTCCCTTATGCATTGGGATGACCTCACACATCAGAACATATCCTCTGTAAAACTATGTGCTCATTTTTTAATTAAACAAAATGACCAACAAAACCAACTAAGATACATTGTGTCTTAAATATGGCAAACTCATGTATCATTATGTACAAAGTCTAGTGAGGCCATTCCATAGATAAATCAAACAATGCATAATGCTTCATGAACAAAAACATTTGAGTCCATTATGGAACCTGTAGTAGACGACCTCTAGGATAGTTCATGCCACCAATCTGACTCATCCATGGAAGCTTCTGCAATTTCCTTCGACTCCATGTGTTTGTCTCTCTTCCTCTTCTTTTTTGATCTCTTTGAAGGCGCCATGACCACAAAAAGATTAGAATTAAACTAAAGGCACAAGGAAAAATATATTTCTATATAAACTATATTGAAGATCAATAAATTAATGCCAACTAGGGTTGTAGGAGTATGTATGAAAAAGGAGCTTTAACCCATATGAGATAATTCCATAGTCTATTGGAATAAAGAGATGGATAATAATATCTTATGATATCAGAGAAGAATGGAGACAAACCCAGTTGGATTCCCCATGGAAAAAACTACAATGTGCACATCATGAAGCCTATAGATAGTAGATTGCAACTCCATATATTTCTATAAGCTCAATACAATTTGAAACAAACAACTACATGTTGTTTGAATTAATGGACGACTTGACAAACAACTACCATTTACATGATATTGTTGGTGATACTAATGAGTTCATAAAGAAAACACATATGAAAAATTCCACGAGTAATTTAGATACTTAATTGATAACTCAAATTTCATGTTGCACCGGAAAAAAGGATATGAATAGCTGTCAGATTTAGAAAATGAGAGAATGCAAGACTCACTCAAACTCTTGGTGTGGTCATACCCATATATTTGGTGTGGTCATACCCATATATAAGAAGAAAATACAAATCATGATCATATGCATAGCTGAACAATTGAATCATCTGCATAGTTGAATATTCAGGGTGTTATAGGCCTCCCCTTCGTCCACAAAGTTTAAACCCCAACCCTCGACAAAAGGAAAATATTCAAGGTTTTGTTTGAAAAGTGTGAGACAATATGTTGACAATGGGACACTACTAGAAAGGAACAACTCGGATAAAACTTATATAAATAAATAGTAAAGAATTATTAAGAAAAAAACAAGATACCGATAAGCTAGCCATAAGAAGAAAAGATCTTCACTTTCCACCCCATTGATAACAAAATTTAATGTGTTCAAAAGGAAAGAGAAGAAGATTTGGCAACCAATCCCACACCATAGGATTCAAACTAAGAAACACTCATTTATTTATGGTATTTAACACACAATGAAAGGGACACGATACATGCACTGCAATTCATCTAGAGAAATTGATCAAAGAAGTCTAAGCAATACCTAATTAACACTTTCCAACATCTTTATTTGTGTTGATAATAAACCAACATAGATCTATCTTAAACTCGTATCTATCAAGCACCGAGAGGGATCCAATTTCTTGAGGTGTATTTCTTTTTTAAAATTTTTAAACTCAAGAATTTGATCTCTCTTGATTGATAGATCCGGGTTTAAGTTTTAAGTTTTTATTTTATAAACGAACATCTATTTTGTAATTACTTTTATAATATTTTATTTTATGAACCAACATGGATTTTTTTAAATACTTTCCATAATTTCTTATTTAATGAGCCGCAATAAATTTTTTTAATTATTTTGTTGCATCACAAACGATTACATCACACACTTTACAACATCTCTCCCATAGTGAGCTGTAAAGCACCTCATTTCACTCGGTGTAAAGAGGATGCGCCACTTAATGGAGAAAACGACACCACCTCATTAGGCTTTACAATAACGACAAAAGAGAAAAGTGAAAACTTTAATAAACAGTTACAATCAACATATATTTCATTTTAACCACAACCATGGAAACGGGGTTTAAAAATTACATCAAGACAATTCAACATTCCACGACCTCTCTATTGCTTGAAGGTCTGCATAGCTCCTTGCTTTTACTTATGAACCTCGAGATTTTTTCCCAATCTGTTCTATGTTCTATCCATGTTGGATGAATGTAGGAGAAAAACAAAAATAGAATATCATGAGCATCAAATTCATGTTTCTTAGTGATGCATAATAAAATAAATTATATTACCCCTCAAAGGAGCGCTTAATAACTTTCTTTCCTTTAAATCCTACTCTAGGTCTGACATAACAGAATTTGATAAATGACCAGAGAGTCTTGTCAGATCACCTAAATTAGTTTTAGGTGGGATATTTCCACCCAGAGTAATTGTATTATCTTTATAATAATCAGGTTAAAGGTTTATGGATTAAAATATAACCTTGCCTCCTGCAAGGATAATAATAATATCAGTATTAATATAGTAATTGCACCAAGTGCGAAATAATTGTGATTAAAATCAATATCAATATGATCGATAAATACCCCACCCGTATTTAACGTTCTTCTTCAATGGATTTCCATGTTTAATAAATCCAACTAACACATGCACAAATGTTATTCAACTTCTGTGCCAAATAGTCTCTACCAGTTAATGAGAAATTTTCAAAAATAGTCTTTACCAGTTAATGAGAAATTTTAATGAGATTGGCCAAAACGCCAATCGATAAGAAAACTACTATTAATGCCCAGACCGAATTTGACAGAACACTAGTTTTGTTTTGAATGTGTTTGATTATGTTAAGAAAACTAAACTGAAAACCCATATTATAAGAAAACCTACAATAATCAATTTCCATACACTAACTATAGTAAGAACGTTCATCAATGTAGTAATCGGCCAGCTTTTGAAATCGTCTAGATAATAAAATGCGTGGAGTCTGTTGCATTTATATATAAATTGTTGTTACAATATGTTGGGGTTTATTGCATTTATATATAAATTCCCTTTAAATCTTGAAATGCGGTTTCTTTTGCGCTTTGATTTGGTGCCCGCCATTGGTGGTTCTCTTTTCCTGCATACCTCGCTTTTCATTCACATCGGTTGGTTTTGGCTTTTCAATTGCATTGTCGCGATTTTGCTTTCCATTCACAATGGTTGGTTTGGTTGGTTGGTTTGCTTTCCATTCACAATGGCTGATTTTGATTCGCGATTTATGCACATCCATATGGTTTACAATATCAAGTAACTTAGTCCTTTTTTCCGGTGTTATCGTTGGATGCTGACTCTGTATACATTTTTTGGGAAAATCTTGATGTTTTTTAGTTGTTTCTTTGAGCTCTCGAGAAGGCGAACTTTTCTCATCCATAAGAGAATTAATCGCTCCTCGCAATGTGTTAATTGTCTTTTCAGACTGTTTCTCCTCCATCACTTTGTATTTATTGACATACTCCATAAGAGAATTAATCTCTCCTCGCAATGAATTGACTGTCTTTGCCTGTTCTTCTTTCTCCTTCAACAATTCAGAGTGTTTCTCCTCCATCACTGTATACTTCTTGACAGACTCTTCCATAAAAGAATTAATCTCTCCTCGCAATGACTGAACTGTTTTTGCCTGTTCTTCTTTCTCTTTGAACAATTTAGAGTGTTTCTCCTCCATCACTTTATATTTCTTGACAGACTCCATAAGAGAATTAATCTCTCCTCGCAATGAGTTAACTGTCGTTGCCTGTTCTTCTTTCTCCTTTAACAATTCAGAGTGTTGCTTGACATTTTCATCCACCTGTTGTTGAAGGCTACTAATTTCTTTTTCCATCATTGCATTGTGTTTAAGTAAAGCCTCGAACCTCTCTGCCTTGCTTGCAGACACAGCTTCCAACGCCTGCTTTTCATCTTCCATGCTAACCATTTTTTCACTGTACTTATTCAACTGGGCCTTCAAAGACTCCCCTTCAGTCTTCAGCTCTCTATTTGTCTCGTTGAGCGACTGTTTCTCGTCAGCCATTAACTCGAGGTTTTTCTGTAGCTCTGCAATCCTGCTCAACAGGTTCTCCTTCTCAACATTAAAAGCTTCATGTGCCGTTTGGCTTCTTCTACTGATCTCGGCAGTCTCCTTTTTGGCTGCTCCAATCTGTGTTACAAGAACATCCTTTTCCAATTTCCGACCTTTATAGTTTTCCTCTAATTCTGCAGATATCGCTTCAATTCGATTTTTCAACTGCAAAACAGTAGCCTCCAAATTCTTTTTACCAAGATTCACAGCTTTACAATCGTCTTCTTTCGCAGAAATTTCGGTATTGAATCTTTCCTCAGCTTCAAGCAATTGTTTACCTGCTTGAGAAATCGCAGCTTGGTATTCCCCATATTTCCTTCCATGCTCTTTTTCCATCGTTGCATTTTGTTTAAGCAAATCCTCCAACCTCTCTGCTTTGCTTACAGACATAGCCTCCAACGCTTTCTTTTCATCTTCCATCCTAACCAGTTTTTCACTGTACTCATTCAAATGGGCCTTCAAAGACTCCGCTTCAGTAATTAGTTCTCTATTTGTCTCGCTCAGTGACCCTTTCTCGCTAACCGTCAACGCGAGGTTTGTTTGTAGCTCTGCAAGCCTGGTCAACAGGTTCTCCCTCTCCGCATTAAAAGCTGCCTGTGCCATTTGGCTGCTTCTACTGATCTCGGCAGTCTGCTTTTCGGCTGCTACAATCTGTGATAAAAGCACATCCTTTTCCAATTTCCGACCTTTGTTGTTTGCCTCTAATTCTGCAGATCTCGCTTCGATTTGATTTTTCAACTGCAAAACAGTAGTCTCCAAATTCTTTTTATTAAGACTCACTGCTTTACACTCGTCTTCTTTCGCTGAAATTTCGGTATTGAATCTTTCCTCAGCTTCCATCAATTGTTTACCTGCTTGAGAAATCGCAGCTTGGTATTCCCCATATTTCCTTCCATGCTCTTTTTCCATCGCTGCATTTTGTTTAAGTAAATCCTCCAGCCTCTCTGCTTTGCTGACAGACATAGCTTCCAACTCTTTCTTTCCATCTTCCATCCTAACCAGCTTTTCACTGTACTCATTCAAATGGACCTTCAAAGACTCCACTTCAGTAGTTAGTTCTCTATTTTTCTCACTCAGTGACCCTTTCTCGCTAACCGTCAACTCGAAGTTTGTTTGTAGCTCTGCAAGCCTGATCAACAGGTTCTCCCTGTCCGCATTAAAAGCTTCCTGTGCCATTTGGCTGCTTCTACTGATCTCGGCAGTCTGCTTTTCGGCTGCTGCAATCTGTGATAAAAGCACATCCTTTTCCAATTTCCGACCTTTATTGTTTGCCTCTAATTCTGCAGATCTCGCTTCAATTTGATTTTTCAACTGCAAAACAGTGGTCTCCAAATTCTTTTTCTCAAGATTCACTGCTTTACACTCGTGTTCTTTCGCAGAAATTTCTGTATTGAATCTTTCCTCAGCTTCAAGCAATTGTTTATCTGCTTGAGAAATCGAAATCGCAGCTTGGTATTGCCCATACTTTCTTCCATGTTCTTTTTCCATCGTTGCATTTTGTTTACGTAAATCCTCCAACCTCTCTGCTGTGCTTACAGACCCAGCTTCCAACGCCTGCTTTTCATCTTCCATGCTAACCATCTTTTCACTGTACTGATTCAAAACGGCCTTCAAAGACTCCGCTTCAGTACTTAGCTCTCTATTTATCTCGACCAATGACCCTTTCTCGCTAACCATCGACTCGAGGTTTGTTTGTAGTTCTGCAATCGTACTCAACAGGTTCTGCTTCTCGGCATTAAAAGCTTCCTGTGCCATTTGGCTACTTCTACTGATCTCGGCAGTTTTCATCTCGGCTGCATCAATCTGTGATAAAAGCATATCCTTTTCCAATTTCCGACCTTTATTGGTTTCCTCTAATTCTGCAGATCTGGCCTCAATTTGATTTTTCAACTGGAAAACAGTATCCTCCAAATTCTTTTTGTCTGCTTTACATTTATCTTCTTTCGCAGAAATTGCAGTATTGAATCTTTCCTCAGCTTCCAGCAATTGTTTGCCTGGTTGAGAAATCGCAGCTTGGTATTTGGCATCCTTCCTTTCAAGTTCTTTTGTGAATTCTTTCTCAGTCTCCTTCAATTCTTCAGTCATTCTCCTTGCAGATTCAATATTTTCTGAGCGCATTTCAGTGAGATTTTTTGACAAAACAGCGTTTTCTTTTCTTACGTGGGTGATTTCTTGCGCAAGCTTGCCATTGAGTATCTGGAGATTCAAAACCTTAACATCTTCGCTGGTGGGGTAAGGGGGTCCATTTGCAACTTTACCCTTTTCTTGCTCAGGTCTCTTCCCCATGACCTTATTGCTATTGCCTGTCATCTTGTTCACTGGCGAGGCCTACCTTCCTATGGATCCACAAATTTGCGATATAGGATATACGAGAGGAAGATAAATACCTCTTTCTTGAAAATAAATGGATTTATTATGTAAGCCGTAAAGCATATAGAATAGGAAAATAAATATCTCTTTCTTGAAAATAAATGGCTTGCTACAACAAGACTCCCCCTAAAAGCTACCTCTTTTATTGTGCGCTGCAACAAACAACTAACCCTTGCAAATTCGACAAAGAAGTTCTCAAACAATGCGAAGAATTATAAGATAGACACTCAGAAAGCTATTATCATTTGGTGCATTACATGGAGATTTGAGTCATCTATAAATAATCAACTGGAATTTTTCGTAGTCCAAAAAGTTTAAAAAAAAATTCATGTCCGCTTTTAACTTTACAAAATTAAAAAAGTAATTAAATATATAAAATCGATATAGATTTAACTTAAACCCAAATCTATCAAGAACCTAGAGGGATCCAATTAAAAAATTTATTACACATCAACAAATTGGATCTATATATGGTGGTATAAGATAATTTAATATTAATAGCCTTATTGTGAAGTGGTAGGGTTTGCTTCATATCTAGCTGCAATATGGGTTATGAAGTAATATGTAATTTTTAAACTTAGCTTTTTTATGTGAATGTGCAATAGAAAATATAATAATGAAATACCAAAAAATTTATAATACAATTACACATGTTTCATTAAAATAGCTTTACATAGCTAAACATGGCTCTACATGTACATGTCCCGTCTTCAAACCACCACACTAAGTTATCTTGGGTTTATTAGATGGATATGGACAAATCGAATCTAGGTTTTGAAGAACAAGAAAGGTTATCAATCTCTAAACAACATCAAGGAAGGTAAGCAAATCCCTTTGTGCACCACACAAGGATTTTTAGAATCAAGGGCTATGTAAAATGGATTTTTAGAATCAAGGGCTATGTAAAATGACACCGAGTCGCATCTGTGTAGGGGTTTTTGGCAATTGACTTGGATATGGATGCCATTATAATGCTTAAACACCATCCATTGATCATTGAGCCTTGACCATCGTCAAAGAATGAAAAAAACGCATTAGAATGTTTTTTTTAATTTTTGAGGACCCTTTCATAGGTGGTTTCTAAACTTTAGAGTTGATATATGTGCCATGAGTAGTTTTTATGCAGTGGAAATGTGTTTTGAGGCATAAACATGGTAAGTAGGTAAACACTATCCTTCTTCCCTAATTGAACCTTTTTTAGATCAATCATTGTGAACAAAACCTAAAAACCATGACACAATCTCTCTTTAGGGTGTCTTTGGCTTTTGAGTTGAATTTATGTTCCATTACGAGATCTTGATCACTATAGATGGGTCTTGAGTCCTTGAAGATACTACAGGAATCAAAAGAAGAGCCTCAAACCCCAACCCTTACTTATTAGTAATGGGATTCCTCCTCGACAAAGTGGTCCGGGAGAAAGCCCATTACTAACATGGATGCTTAGTTTTTATGGAGAAGTCATCATCCAAGTGGACCTTTATGGACTGAATCATGCGTAAAAATAGTTGAATCCATTGAAGCCGAGCTTCATTACAACTTCATTACAGAATCCAATATTGGAACATGGTTACATTGCAACAATCGTTGGATCCATTGAGACTTGCATATTGTTGCATAGGTCATTGAAGCCACCAAGGCTCGATTGCAGAGTTTGCAGACCAAGTAATTGTAACCAAGTAAAAAAAAAACCCTAAATTCTTGGAAGCCATAAAACTAGAATCCAAGTACATAAAACTCAAGCACGCCATGGTATGATATGAAATTATAGCATAAAGTTTGAGTGCACGCTTTATATTACATATTCGTTATGTTGCATATGGTTTCCATTTAAAACTATGATATTATTCAAATATTTAAACGCATAAGTTAGTCCTATATGAAGACATATTGAGGAGTTTTCAAACATGAAAAGGGGTTATCATAGTTTTGGGATATATGCTCAGTAGAACTCACGAAGGGCCAAAAATACTTTGGTATATGGGCATAAACCTTTTAGAATAATGTGCCTCATATTTCCTTTGGATATGCTTTATTATAGTTTTTATTAAACTAAGAGAGCCTCATCCCTATGGATTTCATATTGAAGTTGTTATAAAACTATTGTAAGCCCATAATCTACATGGCTATGGTATTATTGAAGCCATTATTTGAATATGGATTTTTCATGCAAACTATGAAAGTTCTCCTTTTCAAATATTGAATTCATTATCCTATATGCAATTGAGAAGAGTTTTGAGATCGTTCGGTCTAATCCTTGATGCATTGTTTATGGCATGAATTGGTTATGTGCACATCACTTGTAAAAGGTTTTGAACGCTATATGCACACATCACTTGTAAAAGGTTTTGAACGCTATATGCACTTTTGTATAGTGGATATAAAGACTATACAGTCTTCCACTCAAGCACTTGTATTGACATTTTTGAAGTAGTCATGTGTAGATGTATAATAGTTTGAAAAAACTAGCGCACTTATAAAGTTGCTTTATAATTCGAAGGAAAAAATAAGCCATGTGCAATTATTGGAAGGTGGAATGTTAAAGACCATAGAGTCTTCAACAATTATATTTTTGTTAAGATATTTTGTATGTTCGACGAAAAGCCATCGGAAACCTTATTTTTTGAATGACCTCTTTTATAGCATTGCTTTGTTGCTCTGTCAATAACCATGGAGGACTAATATTCTGGTTCCCATTTCCGGCATTGGAAATAATTACACTTTGCAATGCGTGATTGGCTTTTGCAATGTCACTACAAATTTTTCCAATTTTATATTTGTCTGACCTTCCATCTAATGTCCGCAATATCATTTCTGTTACATTATTTCCGATATGCATTGTATCAAACAAATGAGCTATTTGTAGGTGCTCGTAGTAAGGCAACCTACTGAATTGTATGCCATAACTCTTTATTTCTCATGGAAGCCCATTCATGCCTTAAAGAAATCATTAAACATAAACGAAAACACATTAACAATAATTCATGACACCCATGGTAGAGAAAATTCAGTAAAAATATAAAAATCATAATATTAAGTGAACATATTGTATGCTGCATATACAATTTGCATACCTCGACGATTTCTGTTATATTCCAACTTCCATAGGTGAGGTGTCATTCTTCATGGTTTCTTTGCATTCTCTTCTTTACCATTGAATTTTGTTTTTTCGATAGTTTGGTACCTATGGTTCTTAGGGAGGAAGTTCCTATACTCATAGAACACCTCCTTTTCTAAACTTCTTGAACGACAATATTTTATCCTAGGACCACATACTGGACATGCAAAGTTTCCCTTTGTTTGAAGACCCGCGAGATATATGTATTAATGTTATAGCATCAAAAGATTATTAATTCAAAAAAAATTCATGTTTTTTTACCTTAAAAACATATAATTTTAACGACGTGCAAAATAAAGTTACATACCACAAAAATGTGTTAACTTGGGAGCGTCATGAATTGTCCATGCAAGAATTCCATGGAAATGAAATTGTTTCTGCCCTATTGGTCTAGAGATGTCATACATAGTGATTCCATCCCATAACTTCAATAGCTTATCGATAAGAGGCTCAATATATACATTCATATCTTTAACTTGGTACTTACCTAATTGATCAATAAAAATACAATATTGCTATTTAGTTATGCATCCAAATATATAAAAGGTCTTCTCATGTAGCAATTAAACAAATAACTTTATGAAATAATATAATTATAGCTTAAAAAAAATACCTGGAATAATCCTTGCCAACATTGTGTGCTCTCTCTTAATCGTCATCCAAGGAGGTAGGTTATTGTTTATGATGAAAATAGGCCACACTGACTAAGTAGAACGAAGCTCACCAAATGGATTGAAACCATAAGCTGCCAATAAAAGTCTAACATTACGAGGTTCATCTTTAAAACTTGGCCATTTTTCTTAGATGTTCTTCAATGAAGAACCATCTATAGGAATTCGAAGAACACCATCTTCACTTCTGTTCTTCGCATGGTAATCCATAAACTATGCTATACTTTGGCACTTGAATAGTCGTTGGAAATGTGGAATTATGGGAATATATCGAAGAACTTTGCGAGGGACCTCTTTTGTTAATTGATCAGTTCGATATCTACTAATTTCACATTGTGGGCATTTGTTTTCTGATGCATATTGTCTATAATATATAATATGATCATTAGGACATGCATCAATAGACTGATACTCCACTCCAATTTCTTTCATAGCCAAGAATACCTCTCGACTTGTGCGTGGTAAATTATTTGAAGATGGTAAGAGAAATTCACCCAACAATCTGCAACTTTGGCAAAAAGTGAAATGTAAACAATATACGTCATAAATATTTCATATCCCTAAGTTACAAATTAATTAACACTAAAAATAGAGGAAAATAATCAAATTTACATACCTTAGGAGTTGTGTGAAACAAGTGTTTGATAAACCATTCAAAACCTTCAAGTTCACCAACAACAATATAACAGATAGAATATTGGTTGTTGAGCCTTCATAAAGAGGTTCTTGGGACTTCTCGAGAAGAGGAACATCATGAAAATCATGGAGGTTGTCCTCATCCAATGGAGCAAATGTGTCTTGCAGCAATCTATTAATCTCATCTTCACCATTAGTATCAATAGCGTCATCTTCGTCCATAGGATCATTAAGAACTCGATCTTCAGTAACATGATCTCCATGCTCGTCATCTTGTAAAATAGTATTTCTACTATTATGTGGCAAATACCTCTCTGGCAGTCGACATCTTGGGGGCATTGTCTTTATATTTACAAACAATGCAATAACATCAGTGTATAATATACAACACATATATTTAAAATGATAAAAGAAAGTGTGATTACATTATCAGTACTATTAAAAGAAGTACAATATGTAATGAATAACGTCTTACCAAGGGATGATATTCATACCCCCCTTCAGCATGCCCCTTCTCCTTACAATGTTTTTCAGCTGATGTTCTCAAACCAGTTCGCAAACCTCTGCAATCATTGCAAGGGAAATAACACTTTCCATCACCCTTCGCCTCCAATGCTGCCTTAGCCTCAGCATACATCCTATTGTTTTCTTCCCAAGTATATTTATTTGACATTCTGATAGCCTATAACAACAAAAAAACTCATTAATCAATATATAACGTATGTCTAAATTGAATATATAGAGTATATAATATATATTAAAGGAGAATAATGGGAATATAATGGGGACATTACAAAAAGAGTAACAAATACTAAAAGGATCTTCAAACATTTAGGAATGGATAATAACAACTATTTCTAGTTTAAGAAGAGCACCTTGATCATATACCCCAAGATATTCAAATTTAAGATAAATCTAGATAATTTGATTTATTAGATAGGTGAGATAAATAAAAAAACTTGGGTTTAAAGGAATAAAAGACCCTAATGGAAAGATATTTTCATGTGCGACATTGGAATGTGAAACCTAATTATGGAGACATAAGTTATGCTTGAATCACAAGCAATGTTAAAAAACAAGACCATGAATTGGAGAATTATGGTGTCTAAGTTTAAAATTATGTATTTTTCCCCTGATTTTTAATAAAATTTGTTACATATATTGGAAAAGATTAAAAAAATGGAGATTCCCATCAAATGGTATATAGATAAATTTTACAAATTTTATGTATGGTTAGGAAAAACGAGGAGAATCCTGATTCAATTTATATACATGTGAATGGGGTGAAATATATGATTCTAGATGAAATTTGTATAATGAAGGTTTGTTAAGTGGTTAATGGCCAATGATAATAAATTTCCTATAATAGTATATCACCATGTTGAAGAAGCAAGAAAATATTATTGACATGCAAACTATGATTATGTCTATACATTCCTAGAAAGAGGACATATCTAGACAATATGATCAATATTTTTTCACCGAGATTGTAGAAAGAATGGGGTTTTTTCTCCCAATATTGTTAATAGTTTATCCACATGGATACCTCCAAGAAACAATATCTAAATAAAAAGTGTTTTTATATATTGATTCTAAAGATAGGATTCCAAACACTATTTAAGAAAAATAACAAAGTATTTTTCTTGGATTTCAATGTCCAAGCTTTCTCCAATCACAAGTCAAGAAGAATCTTCGTGTAAAGGAATTTTTATTCCATGGTTGAATTTTGTTTTGGAAAAGTAGTTGTTGATCCCAATTTTCATTCTATCAATGAGGCATTAGATGTTGTAAGTCCAAGATTTAACAACAAATCAAAAGGACCAAGACATGAAAACCTAGGATGGTGTATCAAAGAATCATTAGCCAAATAAATTCCTTCTTGAAAGAGACTTGGTGAACGAATCACAAGATTTCAACCATTTCCTTACCTACAAGAAGAATCAAACTATACCACCATAATAAATGAGTATTAATAGAGAAGCCATTTCTAAGACATGGTTCTTTTGATGTTAGGAAGGGCTTGAGAACTTATTTTGGCTTGTAAACACTCCGTGCAACAAAAGTTCCTTGATGTTTTACCTTGTAGGGGGTTACTAATATAATATCAAGAGGAAATGCTTATTGTACATTTTTTCCCAATGACCCTCCTTGAACCCTAGTTCTAATGGTACTTAACACTCTAAATAGTTTTGGGGTATAACATAACTACTACCTAGACTAATGAAGTCATGTATTTTGATTAGATTAAAACACATAAAAATATGTGAATATCCTTTTCTATGTGTGCATGGGCTCACTTTGTTGGGACCCAACATGAAGAATCATAAACATGGTTGATTACCAGAACTTTGGTTTCAATTTTATCTTTGATTTCTAATACCATGAGTTTAGTGATCCACTTATATATGTTCTTATCAACCCTATACACCATTACTTCCCATTTTTCCATAAGAGAGGTTTGGAAGGCAAAATGGACACCTAAGAATTCAAATATTTTGTTAGGTATTTTATATGGATATTTTACACCATTGATGTAAAGAAGATGAATACTAGGTACTCCTAGTTACAATTAATGGAACATGTGAAAAGGTACTCCTAGTTAGAATTAATGGAACATGTGAAGCCAACTAGATCCAAATTATTGTTATGCATGCTTTGACATACATGGCCACACTTTTCCTTGAAGAAAAGCATAAGCCTCATGGTTATTCTAAAGAGGAACAATGGATAAAGTTATAAACAAGAACCAAAACCACATCTCAAAATCCTTAAATTAGGGATTAAAACACATGAAAGCAAAAATGCATGAGGAAATATCATGCATGGACAACATTTGTGTGACATGCATGCATTCGTAGCATTAACCTTGCCACCCACATGGATTATAAATGGAGGATACATGGATAAAGAGGTAGAGAAAGAGAAAACTGAGATTTGCATTGAATCCCTAGTTGGAACATAAAGGGTGCAACAAAAAAAAAGACTAGTGCATTGTAGTTAAACTAACCTTGAAAACGAATGAGACCAAAAATTCGATGTGTCAAACCAGTACCGGACTCTTGAAATCGGAGAACGAAAAACCAATAGAAAGATCACTACAACTGTAACAAATGATTCTGAAAATATGACTTAAGAACATGTATTTATAGATCAATGAGGGTCGTTGTTCCAGTGAAAATGCATAATGATCAAATTTCAAAAAAACAAAAACTCAATGACCGTTACAAAAGAAAAACAAAAAAAGTTTTCTTTTCGACTTTTCGTGGCTATAGCGACGGATGGACTTTGCGTGGCTATAGCAACGATCCTTCGTGGCTATAGAGACGAAAAGTTCATCCGTGGCTATAGCGACGATTGTCGGGGAAATTTTGAGCGGTTTCCACGAAAACATCAATTTTAACTGTTTCGTGGGACTTTTGAGCCATATGTAGTAGTGTTCCTTGGATTTAGCCTAGTATTCAATATGGACCTCCTTTGGCCATATTTTCAACCACTATTGGACATATTAGAGGTGGTAAAGCAACTGAAACCTATAGATCCCAGTATTGACTAACGGAATATGGTAGTATTGATCGGATCGTTGCCACATAGGTTAAGGGAATTGACCAAAACATGATCCAAATCTATCCGATTGTCAAAGGAGGGAATCTCCTACACCAAGGTAAGTGGCTCAAAAAACATTGAGTTCAACAACAGCTTCCCCATTTGATGGGGGAACTTAACGCAATGGATACCATTGATTCCTAAGGGTGTAGAACTAATCGAAGTGCATATTACTGGACACCCACCTAGTCCATTGGATTAGAACACCTTTTTCCATCCTGGTATCATTTTTGTGTATTTTTTGCATCTTGAACTTCTAAGGCCATTTTGAGGCACTAAATGACATTTTTTGTGATCTGTAAACAGGGTGAAATTATAGTCTGCAAAAGTGACTTTTAATTAATGATTATTTGCATATGAAAATGAGAAACAATGTTTGAAATTATCTTCAATACAATAAGTCAAATGAGAGAAATAAAAAACATTAACCATTCAGTTTGACATGCATATGGTAATGTAGTTCACCAAAATAATTTGATATGTCTTCGGTCCCACTCAAAACTCGCATGATGGGTATAATAATATGATGCATAACAAAATACATAAAAGCTTTACATAATAGTGGATTTTTCACTTGCATTAGTATTTTTTGAATATCCATTCTCAAAATGCACAAGAAGTGCTTATGCAATACGACACTTTTCTTCAAGTCCTTCACAATCATTCTTCGGATGGAAAATGCTAAAAGACCAACACTTGTAGTTGTTTCTTTTCTAACACAAATGCTTATGCAAAAGTCCCACTCTCCTTCAAACATTTCATTTTCATTCTTCAGATGAAAAGTTCTTAAGGACCAACAATTGCTTCAATGTACATAGTCGTAACTTATAAACATCTGATCATGAATTGCAGGAGACAAGCAAGGTAAGACTTTCCTTCATGTTCCAAGAGAGTATTATGAACTCAAGAACAACAGTTGCTCAATAATGACTCAGGAAACATATGATTCCCTTACATGAAGTACTAAAGCAATGTCATATCTTCATAATTACAATATTTCCAAGAAAAATATAATCGTTGAAGACTCTATGGTCTTTAACATTCCACCTTCCAATAATTGCACATGGCTTATTTTTTCTTTCCAGTTATAAAGCAACTTTAAAAGTGCACTAGTTTTTTCAAACTATTATACATCTGCACATGACTACTTCAAAAATGTCAATATAAGTGCTTGAGTGGAAGAATATATAACCTCTATATCCACTATACAAACGTGCATATAGCGTTCAAAACCTTTTCCAAGTGATGTGTGCATATAGCGTTCAAAACCTTTTACAAGTGATGTGTGCATATAGTGTTCAAAAACTTTTACAAGTGACGTGTGCGTATAGCATTCAAAACCTTTTACAAGTGATGTTTGCATAGAGCGTTCAAAACCTTCTACAAGTGATGTGCACATGACCAATTCATGCCATAAACAATGCATCAAGGATTAGACCGAACGATCTCAAAACTCTTCTTAATTGCATATAGGATAATGACTTCAATATTTGAAAAGGAGAACTTCCATAGTTTCCATGAAAAATCCATATTCAAATAATGGCTTCAATAATACCATAGCCATGTAGATTATGGGCTTACAATAGTTTTATAACAACTTCAATATGAAATCCATAGGGATGAGGCTCTCTTAGTTTAATAAAAACTATACTAAAGTATATCCAAAGGAAATATGAGGCACATTATTCTAAAAGGTTTATGCCCGTATACCAAAGTATTTTTGGCCCTTCGTGATTTATACTCAGCGTATATGCCAAAACTATGATAACCCCTTTTCATGTTTGAAAACTCCTCAATATGTCTTCATATAGGACTAAGTTATGCGTTTAAATATTTGAATAATATCATAGTTTTAAATGGAAACCATATGGAACATAACGAATATGTAATATAAAGCATGCACTCAACCTTTATGCTATAATTTCATATCATACCATGGTGTGCTTGAGTTTTATGTACTTGGCCTCTAGTTTTATGGCTTCCAAGAATTTAGGTTTTTTTTTACTTAGCTACAACCACTTGGTTTCCAAACTCTACAATCGAGCCTTGGTGGCTACAATGACCTATGCAACAAGACGCAAGCCTCAATGAATCCAACGGTTCTTGCAACGTAACCATGTTCCAATATTGGATTCTGCAATGAAGCTCGTCTCCAATGGATTCAACGATTTTTGCACATGATTCAGTCCCTAAAGCTCCACTTGGATGATGACTTCTCCATAAAAACTAAGCATCCATGTTAGTAATGGGCTTCCTCTTCGACCACTTTGTCGTGGAGGAATCCCATTACTAATAAGTAAGGGTTGGGGTTTGAGGCTCTTCTTTTGATTGCTATAGTATCTTCAAGGACTCAAGACCCATCTATAGTGACCAAGATCTCGTAATGGAACATAAATTCAACTCAAAAGCCAAAGACACCCTAAAGAGAGATTGTGTCATGGTTTTTAGGTTTTGTTCACAATGATTGATCTAAAAAAGGCTCAATTAGGGAACAAGGATAGTGTTTACCTACTTACCATGTTTATGCCTCAAAACACATTTCCATTGCATAAAAACTAATCATGGCATATATATCAACTCTAAAGTTTAGAAACCACCTATGAAAGGGTCCTCAAAAAATTAAAAAAAACATCCTAATGCATTTTTTTTATTCTTCAACAATGGTCAAGGGTCAATGATCAATGGATGGTGTTTAAGCATTATAATGGCATCCATATCCAACTCAATTGCCAAAAACCCCTACACAGATGCGACTCTGTGTCATTTTACATAGCCCTTGACTCTAAAAAGCCATTTTACATAGCCCTTGATTCTAAAAATCCTTTTGTGGTGCACAAAGGGATTTGCTTACCTTCCTTGATGTTGTTTAGAGATTGATAACCTTTCTTGTTCTTCAAAACCTAGATTCAATTTGTCCATATCCATCTAATAAACCCAAGATAACTTAGTGTGGTGGTTCGAGAATGGGACATGTACATGTAGAGCCATGTTTAGATATGTAAAGCTATTTTAATGAAACATGTGTAATTGTATTAGAAATGTTTTGGTATTTCATTATTATATTTTCTATTGCACATTCACATAAAAAAGCGAAGTTTAAAAATTACATATTACTTCATAACCCATATTGCAGCTAGATATGAAGCAAACCCTACCACTTCACAATAAGGTGATTAATATTAAATTATCTTATACTACCATATATAGATCCAATTTGTTGATGTGTATTAAATTTCTTAATTGGATCGCTCTAGGTTCTTGATAGATTTGGGTTTAAGTTAAATCTATATCGGTTTTATATATTTAATTACTTTTTAATTTTGAAAAGATAAGAGCGAACATGAATTTTTTCTAATACTTTTTGTACTACGAAAAATTCCAGTTGATTATTTATAGATGACTCAAATCTCCATGTAATGCACCAAATGATAATAGCTTTCTGAGTGTCTATCTTATAATTCTTCGCATTGTTTGAGAACTTCTTTGTAGAATTTGGAAGGGCTAGTTGTTTGTTGCAGCGCACAATAAAAGAGGTAGCCTTTAGGGGGAGTCTGTTGTTGTAGCAAGCCATTTATTTTCAAGAAAGAGATATTTATTTTCCTATTCTATATGCTATATGGCTTACATAATAAATCCATTTATTTTCAAGAAAGAGGTATTTATTTTCCTTTTGTATATCCTATATCACAAATTTGTGGATCCGTAGGAAGGTAGGCCTTGCCAGTGAACAATATTTTAATTTCATCCATAGGAAGGTAGGCCTTGCATATGTGGATACCTCCAATGATGCCTTTAATTTTACAAATTCACCTTCTTGCGAATTATGTCTTAAGAAAAGAAACAAAAAAATTCTACATGAACTAATCATATTTTTCACTTAAATGGCACTTACTAGAGAGAAATTTGATTTACCTTTGTGTGCATTGATGATGAAATATTTGCCATCCCTTATCAACCAGTATTTTTTTGATATGCTCATGAAGATTTCATACCTCATATAAATGCAGGGGATTCCAAACACTACACCACAAACATCAAGTGATACTATGTATACCACTACTTCATAAATATAATTTGCACTTGCGGAAAATTTAACCTTGCACTGTTTTGTATCCCTAATTTCTATATCCTGAAATTTATCTATCCTATTGGATAAGGGAGAGGGTGATAATTTAATCCAAATCCAAGATTACTTACCACATATTCATCTATGAGATTCTCCTATGAACTAGAAGCAAATAAACCATCTACGTTGGCCTCCCTATTCTAGATCTTGAGATTTAATTTTTTTTCCATCTCTTTCTTTTACTTGTGATGAAGGATGGTTAGATTCGCCTCTTTCTACACAAGAGTGTAGATAAGATTCTCCTCCACATCTGAGCTAATCTCTACCCTTTTTCTTGAATTTGTGGATAGAAGGTTCTTCTTCTTAGCATCCTTCTCGCGGTTCTTAGGGTTCATCTATGGATGTATCTTCCAACACATGTCTTTAGTGTCACCATCAAGTTTGTAATGATTACTATGGTGTTTTGGATCCTTAAACTAATATTCCATGGTTGTAGTCTTCCTGTCATTTTTCTTCCACTTGTTCTTCCCCTCCTAGGAAGCATCTTGGTTCTATTTTTGTTTAGAACTAATGGGCTCGTGTGGCCTATATTTTCTAGATATTGTGCTTCCACATAGGCCTCATCAATTTTTCTAGGCTTGAATAGCATCACTATATTTAGTAAATGAATGTGTAGACCCCCTATATACTTAAGGAGTACATATGTATTCTTGGGTGTGATACCTAATATGGTAGCCATATTTATGAATTCATCAGTGTATTTTTGCATACTCTTCCCTTCTATTTTCTTGAAGAAATGCAATTTGATCTAGTGGTCCTCTCCATTCATGATAAGGTAGAACCGAGACTTAATGAGGGTTTTTAAATCCTTCCACTTAGTTCTTAGAATATCACACTCTATCCTAATTTCCTTAGGGTGGTTTTCCCACCAAGTTAATGCATGGCCCTCTAATCTCAGTCAAGAAAATGGAAATTTTATGCTCTTTATCTATCTGATACTAAAATAGACCTCTAATTGTTGTGACAAATGCTTCAACTTTAAAGCATCTCTCTAACCTTTGTAGGGATTGATATCCACTTTATCTTCCATCTAAAGTATTCAGATAAAAGGAATATTGGTACTAGAACTTGGATTCTCTTTTTCAGGATCTTTACTTGGCTACCTTTATGGGTGTCCTCTTTCTTACGATTTCCCCTCTGATATGGTATTTGAATTAGAACCTCCAAAAATACTGAAAGGTCCAAAATTGCTCTCTAGATCCAGTGTGCTGATAGCCATGTTGCATTAGATATCAGTCACTTCTATTTCCATATTTGTAAATCCGTGGTCATAATTGCATGTTCCTTCTTCATTAGACTTGTTTACCATGTCTAGCGTTTGAAGAATATTTTTTCCACCACTAGATCATGTGGTTTTCTTCAAAACCAAAAATAAAACTACTATGATACGAATATGATTCGTAAACTACCATAGATATTCCACTGGAATAGCTTGGCATGATGGATCTTACAACTTAGTTTTTTTTATTTGCTTATTTCCATAGAATGATAAATAAACTAGAATTGAAAGAAAAATGACTAGAGAAAACTTAATACACAATACAAACAATGAACAAAATATTTACTCTAAGAAAACCCATTATGGAGAAAAAACCAGCCATAAATGAGGATTATGCCTTCTTCTTCTATATTAAATGTAGATACAAAGGAAAAGGTACTCTATGGGGAGTTACCTTAGATATTGTTTCTTGTATGTCTACTACAGGATCTCATACTCCGTTACAATAATATCATTAAAATGGGACACCCTCTTTTCCTAGCAGCTAGACATTTAACATAGCTTAACAGTCATCTAGGGTTAATTTTAGTATTCTTTGATTTTTCGATTCATGATTAGTGCTAGGGTTTTGGACCTTATATAATGTTCTTGAAATTATAGATGTAACTAGATATACATGTTTGATAAATGAGAGATGATGTGCAATCCACTTTGTTTCATGGTAGCCAACTTGATAGGTCAACTTCGGGAAGGCATAACTTTGTCATACAAACTCTGAATGAGGTGAATATTTTATTGACGGAAAGGTATCTAAGTGTAGAATCGTGCTAAGGGTAATTGTACAAGTGATGAATGCTTGACCCCAAGAAACTTTATTTAAGTCCTCAAACAAGCCAATGTGGGAGTTTCCACTAAAATGGGCTCTAAAAACCAATGCATCCAATCTCTCCCCCAGAAAGCACCATAATAGAGAAAAAATATATATTGATCCATTTTGAATCATACTCAAAAAATAAAAGAACACACTAGTAGTGTATGTGTCACAGTTGTTGTCCTTGTTCATGATTTATAGGGTTATAAAGTTCATTTCTTATGTAAGGCCCTTGTTTTTCTTTTTCAGCATGGTTTAATAGCCTACACCCATCATTTATATCTGAAACAAATTAATGAAGACCATATCTTAGTAAGAGAACACAGATCCCATATAAAGCTCCTATGTGGTGATTTAGTGCATATCTCATGATGCTTGAGCTTGAGAGGATATATTCTTTTAAATTCATAAGGCCATCGGTGTCCTTCCTTGACCATTATTAACACCCAAAACCATCAATCATAGAAAATAAATCATAATGGATCTTCGGAAACCACTTATGGTGCATACATCCCCAAAATAAGGCATGCTTTATGGGTGTAAATGTCTTTCATAGTGACTGAGAGAAGCAAGCTTCAGTTAGGGAATAAGGCCGTTGTTGTAGTCCCACGATCTTCACTATACCTTGAAACATATTCTCCGTTCACAACTAGCTTAGTCATGGTGCTCATATCCCAATTCGAGGTGACTAATACCATACAGAGTTCATATGTGGTTGTTTGAGGATTTTTCCATGGGATCCTAAGAAGGGTTGGGGTTTGAGGCTCTTCTTTTGATTCCCATAGTATGTTCAAGGACTCAAGACCCATCTATAGTGATCAAGATCTCGCAATGGATCATAAATTCAACTCAAAATCCAAAGAAACCCTAAAGAGAGATTTTAACCCCTTTTTATGGGATTTTAACCTTTTCGAAGGATTTTCATTAATTGATGAGGGAAATGATGATATTTTTCCCATTTGGTTACCAAGTTAGGGATTTTTTATTTTTAGAGGCAAAAAATGTAGGAAAAAGGGATAAATGGGTGATGTGACTAGGGAGATGAGGTAGGTGAACAATTTTTTGGTGTTAACAGTAATGACAGTGTATTCATGGTTGTTGACTGATTATCTAAGATGACCATTCGAGCAACTTCAAAAAGAATATTACAGCCGAAGCCATTACCAAGATATTCTTTTAGTGTGTGTGTGTACATTTTGGAATTCCATAGACCATCATCTCAGACTGATATTGTAGGTTATTAAGTACATTTTGGTCAATCCTATGGTATCTATTGGACACCAAGCTCACCAAATGCACTTCCTTCCACCACCAAATTGATGGACAGATAGAGGCCTACAACATGATGAGTGTGCACATCTTGTGCATGTACAAATCCAAGCATCCACTCACATGGGATGAGATCCTTCCTTATGTTCAACACAACTATAATAGATCCCTCCATAGCTCGACCAACCATAAGCCTTTTCAAGTGGGCCTGATATTTGAACTATTGGGCCCCATTGATGTAACACTTCCCTTTTCACCCACACAAGAACAATCCTCCCATTCCTAATTGGAGGTTGACAAGTCCACCAATTCATTGAATCAATTCCACATGTCCGCCAATAGGTAGAGGATATTTCCAATAAATTCAAGGGTAAGTACAAAGAGTGCCATGATCAACACAAGGTTCACACAAATGTTAGGTGGGAAACAAGGTTTGGTTACATTTACACAAAGAGTGCCCTACATGAATGAAAATTTTGAAGTATACATTATTTTCTTAAAGTGTATAAACCTTGCCGAATATTACTAATTATAAAATTTCCAACCATAAAATATTTGGCGATGTTTTTATTTTTTAAATATTCAAACTGCTAAGGGTTTTATATAGTTTTTTGAAAGTTTTGTGGTTTTTATAGTAAAATGTTTAATCCTATCAAATTTGGGCATTTCATATTAGAAAAAAATTGGAAATGCGAATATTTTTGGGGAAAAAAGCCTCAAAAATTTATCCCATGTGCTAAATTTTGTCCCTAAAATTTCCCCTGCTTATAGGAATCCATTATAAGTAGTGTCCACTTCACTAAGGGGATTATACCATCATCAAGGCTTTGGGTGGAAATTCTTTTGAATTAGTTATTCCCCCTATTCCTTGGATTGAGGCCAGTATTCAATATGGACCTCCTTCGGCCATATTTTCAACCACTATTGGACACATCAGAGGTGGTAGAGCAACTGAAACCTATAGATCCCAATATTGACTAATGGAATAGGGTAGTATTGATCGGATCGTCGCCACATAGGTTAAGTGAACTGACCAAAAGATGATCCAAATCTATCCTATTGTGAAAGGAGGGAATATCCTACACCAAGCTAAGTGGCTCAAAAAACATCGAGTTCAAAAACAGTTTCCCCATTTGATGCAGGCACTTAACGCAACGGATACCATTGATTCCTAAGGGTGTAGAACTAATCGAAGTGTGTATTACTGGCCACCCACCTAGTCCATTAGATTAGAACACCTTTTTCCATTTTGGTATCATTTTTGTGTATTTTTGGGGTCCTGAACTTCTAAGGCCATTTTGAGGCACCAAACGACATTTTTTGTGATCCGTAAATAGGGTGAAGTTATAGTCTGCAGAAATGACTTTTAATTAACGATTATTTGCATATGAAAATGATAAACAATGTTTGCAATTATCTTCAATACAATAATTCAAATGAGAGAAATAAAAAACATTAACCATTCAGTTTCACATGCATATGGTAATGTAGTTCACCAAAATAATTTGATGTCTTCGGGCCCACTCAAAACTTGTATGACGGGTATATTAATATGATGCATAACAAAATGCATAAAAGCTTTACATAATAGTGGATTTTTCACCTGCATTAGTCTTTTTTGAATATCTACTCTCAAAATGCACAACAAGTGCTTATGAAAGACCACATTTTTCTTCAACTCCTTCACAATCATTCTTCGGATGGAAAATGCTAAAAGACCAACACTTGTAGTTGTTTCTTTTCTAACACAACTGCTTCTGCAAAAGTCCCACTCTCCTTCAAACCTTTCACTTTCATTCATCAGATGAAAAGTTCTTAAGGACCAACAATTGCTTCAATGTACATAGTCGCAACTGATAAACATCTAATCATGAATTGCAGGAGATAAGCAAGGTAAGACTTTCCTTGATGTTCCAAGAGAGTATTATGAACTCAAGAACAACAATTGCTCAATAACGACTCAAGAAACATATGATTCCCTTACATGAAGTCCTATAGCAATGTCATATCTTGATAATTACAATCTTTCCAACAAAAATATAATCGTTGAAGGATCTATGTTCTTTAACATTCCACCTTCCAATAATTGCACATGGCTTATTTTTTCCTTCGAGTTATAAAGCAACTTTATAAGTGCGCTATTTTTTTCAAACTATTATACATGTGCACATGAGTACTTCAAAAATGCCAATATAAGTGCTTGAGTGGAAGGCTGTATGGTCTTTATATCCACTATACAAAAGTGCATATAGCCTTAAAAACCTTTTACAAGTGATGTGCACATGACCAATTCAAGCCATAAACAAATCATCAAGGTCTAGACCAGACGATCTCAAAACTCTTCTAAATTACATATAGCATAATGGCTTCAATATTTGAATAAGAGAACTTCCATAGTTTCCATGAAAAATCCATATTCAAATAAAGGCTTCAATAATACCATAGCCATGTAGATTATGGGCTTACAATAGTTTTATAACAACTTCAATACGAAATCCATAGGCATGAGGCTCTCTTAGTTTAATGTAAACTATAATAAAGTATATCCAAAGGAAATAGGAGGCACATTATTCTAAAAGGTTTATGCCCGTATACCATAGTATTTTTGGCCCTTCGTGAGTTCTACTCATCATATATGCCAAAACTATGATAACCCCTTTTCATGTTTGAAAACTCCTCAATATGTCTTCATATAGGACTAAGTTATGCATTTAAATATTTGAATAATATCATAGTTTTAAATAAAAACCATATGGAACATAACGAATATGTAATATAAAGCATGCACTCAAACTTTATACTATAAATTCGTACCATGGTGTGCTTGAGTTTTATGTACTTGGCCTCTAGTTTTATGGCTTCCAAGAATTTAGTGGTTTTTTTTACTTGGCTACAACCACTTAGTCTACAAACTCTGCAATCGAGCCTTGGTGTCTCCAATGACCTATGCAACAAGATGCAAGCCTCAATGGCTCCAACGGTTCCTGCAACGTAACCATGTTCCAATATTGGCTTCTGCAATGAAGCTAGGCTCCAATGGATTCAACGATTTTTGTGCATGTTTCAGTCCCAAAGGTCCACTTGGACGCTGACTTCTCCATAGAAACTAAGCATCCAAGTTAGTAATGGCCTTCCTCTCCGACAACTTTGTCGGCGAGGGATCCCATTACTAATAACTAAGGGTTGGGGTTTGAGGCTCTTCTTTTGATTCAAATCAAAAGCCAAAGACACCCTAAAGAGAGTTTGTGTCATGGCTTTTAGGTTTTGTTCACAATGATTGATCTAAAAAAGGTTCAATTAGGGAACGAAGATAGTGTTTACCTACTTAACATGTTTATGCCTGAAAACACATTTCTACTGCATAAAAACTACTCATGGCACATATATCAACTCTAAAGTTTAGAAACCACCTATGAAAGGATCCTCAAAAATTAAAAAAAACATCCTAATGCGTTTTTTTCATTCTTCGACGATGGTCAAGGCTCAATGACCAATGGATGGTGTTTAAGAATTATAATGGCATCCATATCCAACTCAATTGCCAAAAACCCCTACACAGGTGCGACTTCGTGTCATTTTACATAGCCCTTGATTCTAAAAATCCTTGTGTGGTGCACAAAGGGATTTGTTTACCTTCCTTGATGTTGTTTAGAGATTGATAACCTTTCTTGTTCTTCAAAACCTAGATTCATTTTGTCCATATCCATCTAATAAACCCAATATATCTTAGTGTGGTGGTTCGAGGATGGGACATGTACATGTAGAGCCATGTTTAGCTATGCAAAGCTATTTTAATGAAACATGTGTAATTGTATTAGAAATGTTTTGGTATTTCATTATTATATTTTCTATTGCACATTCACATAAAAAAGCTAAGTTTAAAAATTACATATTACTTCATAACCCATATTGCAGCTAGATATGAAGCAAACCCTACCACTTCACAATAAGGTGATGAATATTGAATTATCTTATACCACCATATATCCATTTTAAACTTGGATGTATTAAGCACCAATAGAGATCCAATTTGTTGAGGCATAATTTTTTTCTTCATGTGTAATAAATATCTTAATTGGATCGCTCTAGGTTCTTGATAGATTTGGGTTTAAGTTAAATCTATATCGGTTTTATATATTTAATTACTTTTTAATTTTGATAAGTTAAGAGCGGACATGTATTTTTTTAATACTTTTTGGACTACGAAAAATTCCAGTTGACAATAAAAGAGGTAGCTTTTCGGGGGAGTCTATTGCTGGAGCAAGCCATTTATTTTCAAGAAATAGATATTTATTTTCCTCTTGTATATGCTATACAACTTACATAATAAATTCATTTATTTTCAAGAAAGAGGTGTTTATTTTCCTCTTTTATTTTCAAGAAAGAGGTATTTATTTTCCTCTTGTATATCCAATATCACAAATTTGTGGTTCAGTAGGAAGGTAGGCCTCGCCAGTGAACAAGATACCAGGAAATAACAAGAAGGCCACGTGGAAGAGATCTGAGCAAGAAAAGGGTAAAGTTGAAAATGGAACCCCTTACCCCACCACCGAAGATGTAGCCATCTGCTATCACAAACAATTACTTCTCCAAGTAGCCATTGCCAAGCAAAAAAACACCAAGTGTGTGCAATTCTGCAATTGTTTTTTCTTCAGAGAACTGTAGTCCATTGGATGGGGAAAAAATATGTAGAGGTAAGCACTCTAAAGATTTAATTTAAATAATAAGGAAGAAGTGGATAACGCATTTATGGCATATGCAAATGTAAATAGAAATTTGTTGATAGCTATATTTGTTGGTTTTCTACCATAAATTAAATACTTGGATCGCCCCATGAGAATGTCGTCTATTTGCAAGCAGCAAGGTGATACCACACTTTTCTTCAAGTCCTTCACAATCTTTCTTCGGATGGAAAATGCTAAAAGACCAACACTTGTAGTTGTTTCTTTTCTAACACAACTGCTTATGCAAAACTCCCACTCTCCTTTAAACCTTTCACTTTCATTCTTTAGATGAAAAGTGCTTAAGGACCAACAATTGCTTCAATGTACATAGTCGCAACTAATAAACATATGATCATGAACTGCAGGAGACAAGCAGGGTAGGACTTTCCTTGATGTTCAAAGAGAGTATTATGAACTCAAGAACGACAGTTGCTCAATAATGACTCAGGAAACATATGATTCCCTTATATGAAGTCCTATAGCAACGTCATATCTTCATAATTACAATCTTTCCAACAAAAATATAATCGTTGAAGGTTCTATGGTCTTTAACATTCCACCTTCCAATAATTGCACATGGCTTATTTTTTCCTTCGAGTTATAAAGCAACTTTATAAGTGCACTAGTTTTTTCAAACTATTATACATCTGCACATGACTACTTCAAAAATGTCAATATAATTGCTTGAGTGGAAGACTCTATAGTCTTTATATCAACTATACAAAAGTGCATATAGCGTTCAAAACCTTTTACAAGTGATGTGTGTTAACACCCAAAAAGTGCTCACTACCTCATCTACCCCATTACATGACTCAGTTTTCCACATTTCCTACCATATTTACCTTCAAAAGCATAAAATACCATCAAAAAGCCTCCAAAAGGCCACAAAACCATTAAAAAAGCCTCCAAAAGGCCACAAAACCCTTTTTTTCCCCAAAATAATCCAAAATTACTCCAAAAGGCCAAAAACCCTCTAAAAAGGGAATAAAAAATATAAAAAAAAGGAGGAAAAAGAGGGAAAAAGGAGGAAAAAACCCTATACAGCTGACCTAAACCATATGGTTCCCAAAACCATGGGCCAACACTCCACCACTAAAAACCTATAAATAGGTGATGGAGACCCCTCATTTCATATACACAGTCAAATACACCCTTACTCTTCCAAAATCACTCTTGAAACCCTAGCTCACCCTTGAGTGCCCCTTTTGGCCCATTTCCAACCCTTTGGAGAAAGAGAACGAGCAAAGCTGCTGTTTGGAGCAACCCTCTTGGACAATTGCAAGAACTTCACCAACCTCTACACTTGAGGTAAAATTTTAATACAAAAAGAAAGATCTTCATCATATTTCCATGTTTTGTTATGTTTATTAATGCTCATGCTAGTTTAGAATTCGTATTGTTTTATTACTTTAATTTACTGTTTATTGAACTGCTACCAAGGAGTCCATTCTCCTTAGTAGGTGCTCATTTGCACAAGCTAGGGTGAAAGCCCTAGTTACAGTTTTGGCAACTCCACTGGGGATTTTATTGTATGGTCCATGTGGGTGGACCACGGGTTTGTGGGGTGGAACCATGGTCAGGGACTGCGGGTTCCAGGGTGGATCACGCAGCTAGGGACCGCGATGTTCGGGTCAGAATACACGGTCTGGTACCCGCGCGTTCCGAGGCTGAACATGCGGTTCGAAACTGCGTGTTTGCACATGATTCAGTCCATAAAGGTCCACTTGGACGGTGACTTCTCCATAAAAACTAAGCATCCATGTTAGTAATGTTAAATTTTCAGAATTTACTTCAATCTGATCTAGGATCTTAACTGAGAGAACAACATGTACAACAAATCTACAACATATCAATCATGGACACAATAATGCAAGCACACAAGAGACACAGAGTTTACTTGGGGAAAACCATAAAGGTGAAAAACCCCAATAACTTCCTCAGAGATAGATAGAGCAATGATACAACCAGAATACAAGAGATAGTCTTCTCCTAACAGCAGAGCCTCCTCCTCCACAAGTGCGCCACTCTCCAAAGTGTGAGTGAGAGAATAGAATGTGTAAAATGAGAGAGACACACTCTCTATTTATACACTAACTTGACTTGACCTTTACTCAACTAGGTTGGCCTCAACTTAACCACTTAACATAATGCTGACTGGGTCAACCCCCACTAGGGTGGTCTAATAACCCTTTGACCCACATGGCCGAACCCCAATAGGGTGGTCTAATAACCCTTTAACCCACATGACTTATATAGGGCCGACCCTAACAAGGTGGTCTAATAACACATCAAATATAAGTTGCGACACTTACAATATAAATGACGACACTTTCATATAGAGGAATAATAACATCTCTATAGGAATACAATATACATATATGTGAAATACATTCTGAAGTTACATATACATCAACACTCCCTCTTAACTAGGAAGGTATTTCTCGACACAGGTCTGCTAGCACAAGTCTTCTTCTCTGGATCATCATCAGCAAATAATCGTCATCGAGTCATCATCATCGTCACTGCTGCTGCTATCTCAATCAATATCTGAATCTACTCGTCATAGGAAGTTCTACAGAGCTAGTCCTTTTTCATACTGGATGTAGGCCCACCACCTGCAGGTCTTCGTCATCACTGGCCATACTATGGAATCCTCAGGACTTATTACGTGCATCACAAAACCTGTCTGTAGCATCCCAGGCTATTACGAGCACACAACTCTACCTGTCCGATCTCCCAGGAGCACATTACATGTGACCCAGCACAAAACCTGGTTGAATCATCCTAGGCTCTTACAAGCACATAGCTCTACCTGTCAGATCTTCTAGGAGCACATTACATGTGATCTCACCACAAAACCTGGCTGAAGCATCCCAGGCTATTACGAGCACACAGCTCTACTTGTCAGATCTCCCAGGAGCGCATTACATGTGGTCCACCACAAAACCTGGATGAAGCATCTGAGGCATTTTTCATCCTGTCCAGATCTCCTAGGAGCAAATTACATGCCTTAGGACAAAACCTCGCAAGAGCATCTTAGGATGTTATGGGTACACAACTCTGACCTGAAGATCTCCTAGGGCACAAATTACATGTCCTCCCAGAGCAATGTCTCAAAAGAGCATCCCAGGCTGTTACGAGTACACAACTCCAACCTATAGGATCTCCCAGACATGCTCATCTGCACAACTTGATCCACAGCCACAAAGTATCATCCTGATACTCACCATACATCATCTTGATGTACACATGATCATCCTGATCATCATCACTACATAGTCCTGATGCATGTCATCTGGAGAAGCTTGTCATCCATGATCATCTCGATTATATAATGCATCCACCTGATGCATACCAAGTATCTACCTGATACATATCATTATACATGATCTACCTGATCATACAATGTATCCACCTGATACATATCAACATACCTGATCTTAGTATCCACTTGATACATATACAGATACATGGTCCAAGCATCCAACATGATGCATATACAAAATACATACAAATGATCCAACTAATCATATCCAGCATCCAACATGATGCATACATACATAAATGATTCAACTGATCATATCCAACATCCAACATGATGCATACATACATAAATGATTCAACTGATCATATCCAACATCCAACATGATGCATATACATATACAGAGTAGTAACTAGAGCATCATCTTGATTCTCATCATCCATGATCCTCCTGATCATCATAGCATCGTCCTCTTTAGATCATCTAATCATCCACGAAGCACAGCCCAGATGCACATCATCCAGCACTTACACCACCGACATGGGAGAACACATATACCACCATTCAGGGAAGGCTCCAGCCCTTACTTTTTCACCATGGGAGAACACATCTACCACCATGTGAAAAATGGCTCAGCAATTACATCACAACCAAGGGAGAACACATCAACCATGTCAGAAAAGCTCATGTGCATCTACATCTTCCAGACTCATCACTTCCCTTTGGAAGGAACCTTGATCTGAATTGCACCAAGCCTCTCTCTGAAGTACTCAAACTGCACTCTGACCAACAACTTGGTCAATACATTTGCAACCTGCTCATCCGTCGCATCATACTCTGCTTCGACTGTACTTAGTGCTACGCAGGACTACTTCCTGCTAAACAAAGAGATCACACCTGATCCCTATCTGCAGCACTGCCTGCCCAATCTGAATCAACATAACCTTGCAGGTTAAACTTTTGATTCACATCATACTTGAGCCCATAATCAATTGTACCCTTCAGGTACCTTAGAATATGCTTTACAACAACTAGGTGAACACTCCTCGGATCCATCAAGAACTGGCTCAATGTGTTCACCGCAAAGCAAATATCTGGTCTCGTGTTCATCAGGTACATCAAGGACCCAATCATCTGATGATACATAGTGATATCAACCGGCTCAGATGAAGCATCACACAGAAGCTTCAGGTTTGATGCCATAGGTGTGGCCACAGCCTTGCAGTCCATCATCCCAAACCTCTTCAGGATCTCTACTGCATACTTCCCTGTTCCAAGGAGGATTCCATCTGCACTATGCCACACCTCTATGCCAAAAACAAACAGTGCATCGTCCCCAAGTTCTTCAACTCGAACTCAGTAGAAAGCTTCCGCTGCATTTCGGCAATCAATCTATCCTCACCTATTACAAATAGGTCATCCATATACAAAAGTAGTATCACTGGATTGCCTTCCTCAACCTTGTAGTAAAGGTTGGAATCCGCTTTACTCTTGGTAAAGCCCAAACTAGATAGAAAGTTGTCTACCATACCAAGTTCTACGCCTATATGACTCCCTGTCATGTGTCTCTGAACCAAGTGGCTTCTCCACATACACTTCTTCTTCAACTACACCATTCAAGAAGGTTGTCTTGAAATCCATCTGGTCTGTCTTCTATTTCATCATTTTTATATGCTGCCATCTGCAACATGCTTGATCTAATAGTTCCATTTGTAAGTCACAACAGACTTCCCTTCAGCTCTTGGGACAACATCCCAAACATCGTTCTTCATGATCGATGGATCATGGCATTCTTCCCATATCCTGGGAACTTCAACATCTTCAATAGATAATTTTGTTGCTTGAACAAATGTTGTAGTCCTTCTTTTGTAGGTGATGGTATACGATCTTTCCTACATAACAAGTTAAATTGCATGATTAGAAAACATCTCATAGTTTTCAGAGCAAATTCTTACACATAAGGAAATATGTCAGACAATCATGCAATTATCTTAGCCAATGCTTCAATACAACATTTATCCATATTCCGTAACTTTCTAGATGCCTTCCAATCTCTACCAGAACATTGTTAAGAGTGTGCACAAATCCTAACATGTTAGCAAAGAGGTTTCATTCTATATAAGTAGCAATGGAATGTTGTACAGTGCCATAGGCCACTTACCCATCAAGTGCATATTAGTAGTAAGCTGTTCATTAATGCAATCATTCTAATATGCATAATACACATCCTAAATCTAGGAACATAAGCATATACATTATTGAACAGTATTATTTAGACAATAAAATATGCAAGGAATGATAATTTTAAAACTTATCTTTGTTTGTTTGTTGGGTTGAATCCCTCTCAGTCTTTGCTTCTTTTTTGCAACTCCATTTTGATGTGAATTGTGAGAAGTGGTCAACTCCCTCTGAATGTCTGCATCCTTGCAGAAACTACTGAAGTGTGCTCCTTCTTGATCTTTGCTTCCTTGTAGGAATGACTAGAGTGTGCTCCCTCTTGATCTTTGCTTCCTTGCAGGAACAACTAGAGTGTGCTCCCTCTTGATCTTTGCTTCATGGATTACCTATCCTTGAACTTATATCCATCCTTAATCACTATGCATGCTTATTAGTATCATCATTGTGTTATCCTCGAGGTCTCATACATAATCACACATTCATTAGTATAATCTTAAAAACACAATAATCTTAAACATGTATAGTCATGATCATTTCAAACACAGATAATAAACATTAGTATTCAAGGTTTCAGGGAAGTCTTCTTTTACTCATGCATATTCTTATTTGATCATAGGACTCTTATGTTTAGTTAAATCATCAATCAAGATAAGAGACATAATATGCATAAAACCCTTGATTGCTTACATTTCTAACTTTATGAACAAACATAACCAATCACACCAAGTATACTTATATAAGGGATTCTAACACAAGGTAGGATTCTATCTTGATATAGGAAAAAAATACCTGGATTGGTATGTTAGCTAGTTACGTCTAACATACCCACATGATGTCTTCTTGTTTTCTTCAATGACTTGTGCTAGTAACCTGCATATCTCATAGGTTGACAATTATAGAATCAAGTTATACATACATCGTAAATAGATCTTCTAAGTGATCCATGACAATGGATGAATATTTGTCTTCATGTCATCATGATCATATGTTCTTGAACTAGAACATGATTTGTCTTTCTTGGTGTACCTTTCATGTTAGCAGACAACATAAACCTCATACAATGCCATACTGCATTAGTACAATCATAAGTGTCAAAACCTTAATCAATGAATATCTTCTATTAAGGTAATACGACAAGTCTAGTAATTAATCAAGATTGTACTGTAATGATATGAAGACAAACATTTCATAAACTTAACCATGAAACATACCTGTAAGCCATACCTGTCAAGATTGCTTGTAATCTTCTTATGAAAGGCCTTAGCCTCATCTCCCTCTGAAACATGAACTTCTTCACTTATGCAGGTGACCAATCCATCTTCTTCTAGGATTAACCCAATCCACTTGATTTGCAACTGGACCTGGAGCTATATTAGGGTTTGTCAAAGAAACCCCAAAAATTCAAACTTTGAATTTCAAACTTCCGAAAGGATAGAAATATGCGCCTTGATGAGCTGATTAAGTTGGTATATTCAAAATTTGAAAACTGCAAAGTTTCACCCCTTGAAATTGCCTTTTAGATTTCCGGATTCACTAGGGAGGACCCTGAATTAGGGTTTGGGTTTCCTGGAGCTTCACCCAACCAAAATATTTGATTCAAATCTCTAAGCTTTGATTTTTCTGAGGAGCTTCCAGCCATGGTCACAGATTTCCAAAATTCCAAGTTTTTGCAAAAGCCCTAATTTTCCATCTTTCCGATCAAAGTCCCGAACTGGGGTTTGATCAAACCCGGCCTTCTTCCCAACCAAAAAATCTGTTCTTGGTCTCTAAATTTTGATTTTGATGAGTAGCATCTAGCCGTTGTCTCTGATTACAAAAATTCCAACTTTCTCCGAAGCCCTAAATTCCGGAAGCCATGAATGAAGGTGCTAAAAAATAATTCTATTTTGACAAAAATATGTACCTGATTGTTTCTAGTGTAACTCCAAACTTTTCTATCCATAGGGCCTGAAGAATTATTCTGAGATAGCGCGAACTGTTATCTTTCCATCTCGATAGGTCTGACCTCAATTGGATTCTCTGAGAGAGAGTTATGCCAAGTGTCGCAACGTGACCTGTTTATGGGATAATACATGAGATCGAACTTGTACGGCATTCCACGTGTTACTGGTTCAACTTCGGCCTTTGAAAACATTTTTTGAGATAGTACAGTCTATGTAATACCTATCACTTTTTATGAAATTTAATTTGGATCTTCCTAGCCCAAGTTATGACCTTTTTCCCAAGGTCACCTGATTTTGACTTAGATCTGGAAGAGGCAGAAACCCTATATTGTACAGATCATAAATCACAAAGTACAACAAATTAGAGGTTTTCCTTTGGACACAAGGTACATGGGGATATGATATTCGACCTGAAAATGTTTCAGATCCAAAAACTTCTCCAACACGGATTTATAGCAAAAGTGCTATGATGACTGGTTTTTTCTATATCAAGCCTTAACATCATAAGTGCAACAAGTGTCGTACATGCCATATCATGCCTTCTTTCAGGCTAGCGCTGATACCATGTTAAATTTTCAGAATTTACTTCAATTTGATCTAGGATATTAACTGAGAGAACAACATGTACAGCAAATCTACATCATACCAATCATGGAAACAATAATGAAAGCACACAAGAGACACAGAGTTTACTTGGGGAAAACAATAAAGGTGAAAAACCCCAATAACTTCCTCAGAGATAGATGGAGCAATGATACAACCAGAATACAAGAGATAGTCTTCTCATAGCAACAGAGCCTCCTCCTCCACAAGTGCGCCACTCTCCAAAGTGTGAGTGAGAGAATAGAATGTGTAAAATGAGAGAGACACACTCTCTATTTATACACTAACTTGACTTGACCTTTACTCAACTAGGTCGGCCTCAACTTAACCACTTAACATAATGCTGACTTGGCCGACCCCCACTAGGGTCGTCTAAGAACCCTTTGAACCACATAGAATACCCCCAATAGGGTGGTCTACTAACCCTTTGACCCACATGGCTGACCCCCATTAGGGTGGTGTAATAACCCTTTGACCCACATGACTTATTCAAGGCCAACCCCAACAAGGTGGTCTAATAAGCTATCAAGTATAAGTTATGACACTTACAATATAAATGACGACACTTCCGTATAGAGGAATAATAACATCTATATAGGAATACAATATAAATATATATGAAATACATTCCGAAGTTACATATACATCAACAAGTAATGGACTTTCTCCTGGTCCACTTTGTCGAGGAGGAATCCCACTACTAATAAGTAAGGGTTGGGGTTTGAGGAACTTCTTTTGATTCCTATAGTATCTTCAAGGACTCAAGACCCATCTATAGTGACCAAGATCTCGTAATGGAACATAAATTCAACTCAAAAGCCAAAGACACCCTAAAGAGAGATTGTGTCATGGTTTTTAGGCTTTGTTCACAATGATTGATCTAAAAAAGGTTCAATTAGGGAACAAGGATAGTGTTTACCTACTTACCATTTTTATGCCTCAAAATACATTTCCACCACATAAAAAACTACTCATGGCACATATATCAACTCTAAAGTTTAGAAACCACCTATGAAAGGGTCCTCAAAAATTAAAAAAAACATTGTAATATGTTTTTTTCATTCTTCGACGATGGTCAAGGCTCAATGATCAATGGATGGTGTTTAAGCATTATAATGGCATCCATATCAAAGCCAATTGCCAAAAACCCCTACACAGATGCGACTCCGTGTCATTTTACCTAGCCCTTGATTCTAAAAAGCCATTTTACATAGCCCTTGATTCTAAAAATCCTTGTGTGGTGCACAAAGGGATTTGCTTACCTTCCTTGATGTTGTTTAGAGATTGATAACCTTTCTTGTTCTTCAAAACCTAGATTCAATTTTTCCATATCCATCTAATAAACCCAAGATAACTTAGTGTGGTGGTTTCAGGACGGGACATGTACATGTAGAGCCATGTTTAGCTATGTAAAGCTATTTTAATGAAACATGTGTAATTGTATTCGAAATTTTTTGGTATTTCATTATTATATTTTCTATTGCACATTCACATAAAAAAGCAAAGTTTAAAATTACATATTACTTCATAACCCATATTGCAGCTAGATATGAAGCAAACCCTACCACATCACAATAAGGTGATTAATATTAAATTATCTTATACCACCATATATAGATCCAATTTGTTGATGTGTAATAAATTTCTTAATTGGATCACTCTAGGTTCTTGATAGATTTGGGTTTAAGTTAAATCTATATCAGTTTTATATATTTAATTACTTTTTTAATTTTGAAAAGTTAAGAGCGGACATGGATTTTTTTTAATACTTTTTGGACTACGAAAAATTCCAGTTGATTATTTATAGATGACTCAAATCTCCATGTAATGTACCAAATGATAATAGCTTTTTGAGTGTCTATCTTATAATTCTTCGCATTGTTTGAGAACTTCTTTGTCGAATTTGCAAGGGTTAGTTGTTTGTTGTAAAGCACAATAAAAGAGGTAGATTTTAGGGGGAGTCTTGTTGTAGCAAGCCATTTATTTTCAAGAAAGAGATATTTATTTTCCTATTCTATATGCTGTACGGCTTACATAATAAATCCATTTATTTTCAAGAAAGAGGTATTTATCTTCCTCTGGTATATCCTATATCACAAATTTGTGGATCCGTAGGAAGGTATGCCTCGCTAGTGAACAAGATGATAGGCAATAACAAGAAGGGCATGGGGAAGATACCTGAGCAAGGAAAGGGTAAAGTTGCAAATGGACCCCCTTACCCCACCAGCGAAGATGTTAAGGTTTTGAATGTGCAAATACTCAACTTGGTGTATGAGATAGTGTTCTTGTGCATTGAAAAATGCCAGAGGTAAATACTTATGCATTTCACACATTAGACGAGGAATTTATCTCTTCCAATACCTAATATTTTATTTATGGATTTCTTAAGATGAAAGCCACCAACAAAAGATGCAATAAAATAACATGAATGGTCAACCAGATTGAGGCATATAATATATAATAAAGTTCCAAGCTGTAAAACACAATATGTCATTAAGCAATGCAACCAAAAGAACGAACTTTTTTCATTCATATAAAATTGTTACTTACCTCATGTATTTACCAAGATCATATATAACTTGTTTTATGTTTTCGTCAAAGCTATTTGGGAGAGCCAGAGGTAGAACGTACTGTAGAAAAAAAGCAAATCATTATCGAATGTATCCAAATAGGAGAGAACAATTACTAAAAAGATTTACTTAATGGAAATTATATACGTAAATAATTACCTTAATGAATGTATGCCAGTCATGAGTTTTAACACCGCCAAAATCACCTTTTTGGTTAAGATATTTTGTATGTTAGATGATATTTTGTATATTTTTGTGATCCGTAAACAGGGTGAAGTTATAGTCTGCAGAAATTACTTTTAACTAACAATTATTTGCATATGAAAATGAGAAACAATGTTTGTAATTATCTTCAATACAATAAGTCAAATGAGAGAACTAAAAAACATTAAGCATTCAATTTGACATGCATATGGTAATGTAGTTCACCAAAATAATTTGATGTCTTCGGGGCCGCTCAAAACTTGCATGACGGGTATATTAATATGATGCATAACAAAATGCATAAAAGCTTTACATAATAGTGGATTTTTCACCTGCATTACTCTTTTTTGAATATCTACTATCAAAATGCACAATAAGTGCTTATGCAAGACCGCACTTTTCTTCAAGTCCTTCACAATCATTCTTCGGATGGAAAATGCTAAAAGACCAACACTTGTAGTTGTTTCTTTTCTAACACAACTGCTTCTGCAAAAGTACCACTCTCCTTCAAACCTTTCACTTTCATTCATCAGACGAAAAGTGCTTAATGACCAACAATTGTTTCAATGTACATAGTCGCAACTGATAAACATCTGATAATGAACTACAGGAGATAAGCAAGGTAAAACTTTCCTTGATGTTCCAAGAGAGTATTATGAACTCAAGAACAACAGTTTCTCAATAATGACTTAGGAAACATATGATTCCCTTACATGAAGTCCTATAGCAACGTCATATCTTCATAATTACAATCTTTGCAACAAAAATATAATCATTGAAGGCTCTATGGTCTTTAACATTCCATCTTCCAATAATTGCACATGGCTTATTTTTTCCTTCGAATTATAAAGCAACTTTATAAGTGCGCTAATTTTTTCAAACTATTATACATGTGCACGTAACTACTTCAAAAATGCCAATATAAGTGCTTGAGTAGAAGGATGTATGGTCTTTATATCCACTATAAAAAAGTGCATATAACCTTCAAAACCTTTTACAAGTGATGTGCACATGACCAATTCAAGCCATAAACAAAGCATCAAGGGTTAGACCAGACGATCTCAAAACTCTTCTCAATTACATATAGCATAATGACTTCAATATTTGAATAAGAGAACTTCCATAGTTTCCATGAAAAATCCATATTCAAATAATGGCCTCAATAATACCATAGCCATGTAGATTATGGGCTTACAATAGTTTTATAACAACTTCAATACGAAATCCATAGGCATGAGGCTCTCTTAGTTTAATACAAACTATAATAAAGTATATCCAAAGGAAATATGAGGCACATTATTCTAAAAGGTTTATACCCGTATACCATAGTATTTTTGGCCCTTTGTGAGTTCTACTCATCATATATGCCAAAACTATGATAACCTCGTTTCATGTTTGAAAACTCCTCAATATGTCTTCATATAGGACTAAGTTATGCATTTAAATATTTGAATAATATCATAGTTTTAAATAAAAACCATATGTAACATAACGAATATGTAATATAAAGCATGCACTCAAACTTTATGCTATAATTTCATACCATGGCATGCATGAGTTTTATGTACTTGGCCTCTAGTTTTATGGCTTCCAAGAATTTAGTGGTTTTTTTAGTGGGCTACAACCACTTGGTCTGCAAACTCTGTAATCGAGCCTTGGTGGCTCCAATGACCTATGCAACAAGATGCAAGCCTCAATGGCTCCAATGGTTCTTGCAACATAACCATGCTCCAATATTGGCTTATGCAATGAAGCTCGGCTCCAATGGATTCAACGATTTTTGTGCATGTTTCAGTCCCTAAAGGTCCACTTGGATGCTGACTTCTCCATAGAAACTAAGCATCCAAGTTAGTAATGGGCTTCCTCCCCGACAACTTCGTCGGGGGATCCCATTACTAATAAGTAAGGGTTGGGGTTTGAGGCTCTTCTTTTGATTCCTATAGTATCTTCAAGGACTCAAGACCCATCTATAGTGACCAAGATCTTGTAATGGAACATAAATTCAACGCAAAAGCCAAAGACACCCTAAAGAGAGATTGTGTCATGGTTTTTAGGTTTTGTTCACAATGATTGATCTAAAAAAGATTCAATTAGGGAACGAAGATAGTGTTTACCTACTTAACATGTTTATGCCTCAAAACACATTTCTACTACGTAAAAACTACTCATGGCACATATATCAACTCTAAAGTTTAGAAACCACCTAGTATTTGTGCTAGTATTTCCAATTTCACATTCGATTAATCAATAAATGAATAAGTGAATACATAGGCGTGCACACCATCATTTCATTTTCGAGAGTATCGTTTCATATGAAAGGCCATCAACTTACATCCGAAATATGAGAATGATTGATTCTGGACACTATTCTCGAGATAAAGTTAAGTCTTTGAATCCAACGTTCCCTCTCATTGCATTCACCACATATGTGAAATATCTAAGTACTGGTAAGATTTTGCATATATAAAATGGTTATGTTGTATTTTACAAATTTAATAAAGTTATAAAATTATATTAAATATAAGTTATTAAGTTACTTAAAGAACAAATAATTATGATTTCAAGGAATATATGTTTTTTATTAAGTTAGATTTTATATTATATTATCAGAAAATTTCCATAGACATATAAAGATAGATGGCTTTGGGTGTTTTAAAAAAAGACACTTCCCAATCCATGATCCAAAAAGAAATTGCAATCTTCCTCCTTTAGGTTACACAAAGAATGTTCATGCTTTGCCACTAATGAGCTACAAAGAAAAATATTTAAAGTATTGAAGATCACCAAAATTCTAATAGGCTTACAAAAAGATCATAAGCAATAACATTCATAAACAATAGAGGGAAATTGAAAATTGGTTCTCATGTAAAACCCATAAAATCTCCAAGCACATACATTTATTGATGTCTTGCAAGGGAGTTGTGTTTTAGGCATCGGTGTTGCTTGGGAGGGCCCAAAGGTGAATTGTTGGTTTCCTCGCATGTAGGGTTGGTTATGCGAGTAACATTGATGTTTCTCTTAGGGGAAATCACGACAGGATTCTCATCCACCATCATCGTTGTCATGACAGGCTTGACATCCTCTAATTGTATACCTTGCAAACCATTGCTAAGAGCACCAAAGGTCGGAGAAGGTATGGTCGTCGTCTAAGCTGAGGAAAAGTGTTTCGGGCATAAAACCCACCTTGCTCAAATTCAAAGATTAAATTGGAAATGATTTACATTAAATTCCGCATGCACGAAGGTAACTCCATTTACTCATAAAAGGACCCGTTTCATTTAAAATATGTGTTAAAACATAAATCGGCCGTGGGGATGAATACAACTTTTAAATATATAGTGATATTTAATACAACTTTAGTGTTATTTAAGAGATATAGCCGTTAGTTTCTTGATGATGATGATACAACTTTAGTGATATTTAATACGATGATGATGATGATGATGATGATGATGATGTCGATGATGATGATGATGATGCTGATGATGTCGATGATGATGATGATGATGATGATGATGGTGATGATGGTGATGATGCTAATGATGATGACGCTAATGATGATGATGAGGATGAGGATGATGATGATGATGATGAGGATGATGGATGATGCTGATGATGATGCTGATGATGATGAAGATGGTGATGAGGATGATGATTACGATGACGATGTCGATGATGATGATCATCATCATCATCATCATTGTGTCCGTCATCATCACCATCATAACTATGCATTGCATTACTGAGCTTCTCTTTGTTTTGAGAATAATTTAATATTCTTTACTGAATAGGGCCAACGACATGAAGGTTGAAGCTCTTATGGCCCCTCCCCCCCCCTCACATCACTCTCAATTCCCCATAACCCGACAAAATCTATCTAAAAAAAAATGTGTTATAGCAGTTATGACGATATTGATGACAAGGATGATGATGATGATGACGACGAAGACGATGATGATTAGGATTAGGATGATTAATATGATGATCATAATGATTAAGATGATGATCATGATGGTGATGGTGGTGGTGAAGATGATGATCATGATGAAGATGATGATGATGACAGAGATTGTGATGATGGCGATGACGATGATGACAAGGTTTATGATGATGATGATGATGATGAGGATGACGAAGATGATGATGATGAGAATGAGGATGATGAATATGATTATGGTGGTGGTGGTGGTGGTGGAGATGATGATGATGACGAAGATGATGATGACGATCGAGATTGTGATGATGATGATGAAGATGAGGATGATGAGGATGAGGATGATGAATATGATGACCATGATGATGAATATGATGATCATGATGGTGTTGGTGTTGGTGAAGATGATGATCATGATGGTGTTGGTGTTGGTGAAGATGATGATCATGATGGTGTTGGTGGTGGTGAAGATGATGATCATGATGAAGATGATGATGATGACAGAGATTATGATGGTGATGATGATGATGATGATGACGATGATGACGAGGTTTATGATGATGATGATGACAAAGATGATGAGGATGAAGATGAGGATGATGAATATGATGATGGTGGTGGTGGTGGTGATGATGATCATGATGAAGATGATGATGACGATGGAGATTTTGATGATGGTGATGACGATATTGATGATGATAACGATGGTTTAAACATAACTAAATAGTCGTAAACCTCTTTCTTGAAAATACCTCTTTCTTGAAAATAAATGGATTTAGTATGTAAGCCGTATAACATATAGAATAGGAAATAAATATCTCTTTCTTGAAAATAAATATCTCTTTCTTGAAAATAAATGGCCTTCTACAACAAGACTCCCCCTAAAAGCTACCTCTTTTATTGTGCGCTGCAACAAACAACTAACCCTTGCAAATTCGACAAAGAAGTTCTCAAACAATGCGAAGAATTGTAAGATAGACACTCAGAAAGCTATTATCATTTGGTGCATTACATGGAGATTTGAGTCATCTATAAGTAATCAATTGGAATTTTTCGTAGTCCAAAAAGTATTAAAAAAAATTCATGTCCGCTCTTAACTTTTCAAAATTAAAAAAGTAATTAAATATATAAAACCGATATAGATTTAACTTAAACCCAAATCTATCAAGAACCTAGAGTGATCCAATTAAAAAATTTATTACACATCAACAAATTGGATCTATATATGGTGGTATAAGATAATTTAATATTAATCGCCTTGTTGTGAAGTGGTAGGGTTTGCTTCATATCTAGCTGCAATATGGGTTATGAAGTAATATGTAATTTTTAAACTTAGCTTTTTTATGTGAATGTGCAATAGAAAATATTATAATGAAATACCAAAAAATTTATAATACAATTACACATGTTTCATTAAAATAGCTGTACATAGCTAAACATGGCTCTACATGTACATGTCCCGTCTTCAAACCACCACACTAAGTTATCTTTGGGTTTATTAGATGGATATGGACAAATCGAATCTAGGTTTTGAAGAACTAGAAAGGTTATCAATCTCTAAACAACATCAAGGAAGGTAAGCAAATCCCTTTGTGCACCACACAAGGATTTTTAGAATCAAGGGCTATGTAAAATGGCTTTTTAGAATCAAGGGCTATGTAAAATGACACCGAGTCGCATCTGTGCAGGGGCTTTTGGCAATTGACTTGGATATGGATGCCATTATAATGCTTAAACACCATCCATTGATCATTGAGCCTTGACCATCGTCGAAGAATGAAAAAAACACATTAGGATGTTTTTTTTAATTTTTGAGGACACTTTCATAGGTGGTTTCTAAAATTTAGAGTTGATATATGTGCCATGAGTAGTTTTTATGTAGTGGAAATGTGTTTTGAGGCATAAACATGGTAAGTAGGTAAACACTATCCTTCTTCCCTAATTGAACCTTTTTTAGATCAATCATTGTGAACAAAACCTAAAAACCCATGACACAATCTCTCTTTAGGGTGTCTTTGGCTTTTGAGTTGAATTTATGTTCCATTATGAGATCTTGATCACTATAGATGGGTCTTGAGTCCTTGAAGATACTATAGGAATCAAAAGAAGAGCCTCAAACCCCAACCCTTACTCATTAGTAATGGGATTCCTCCCCGACAAAGTGGTTCGGAAGAAAGCCCATTACTAACATGGATGCTTAGTTTTTATGGAGAAGTCATCGTCCAAGTGGACCATTATGGACTGAATCATGCGTAAAAGTCGTTGAATCCATTGAAGTCGAGCTTCATTACAACTTCATTACTTGAAGGTGGAATGTTAAAGACCATAGAGTCTTCAACGATTATATTTTTGTTGGAAAGATTGTAATTATGAAGATATGACATTGCTTTAGGACTTCATGTAACAGAATCATATGTTTCCTGAGTCATTATTGAGCAAACTATTGTTCTTGAGTTCATAATACTCTCTTCGAACATCAAGGAAAGTGCTACCTTGCTTGTCTCCTGCAGTTCATTATCATATGTTTATCAGTTGCGACTATGTACATTGAAGCAATTGTTGGTCCTTAAGCACTTTTCATCTAAAGAATGAAAGTGAAAGCTTTGAAGGAGAGTGGGATTTTTGCATAAGCAGTTTTGTTAGAAAAGAAACAACTACAAGTGTTGGTCTTTTAGCATTTTCCATCCGAAGAATGATTGTGAAGGACTTGAAGAAAAGTGGTGGTATTGCATAAGCACTTCTTGTGCATTTTGAGAGTGGATATTCAAAAAAGACTAATGCAGGTGAAAAATCCACTATTATGTAAATCTTTATGCATTTTGTTATGCATCATATTAATATACCCATCATGCGAGTTTTGAGCGGGACCGAAGATATATCAAATTATTTTGGTGAACTACATTACCATATGCATGTGAAAATGAATGGTTAATGTTTTTATCTCTCTCATTTGACTTATTGTATTGAAGATAATTTCAAACATTGTTTCTCATTTTCATATGCAAATAATCGTTAATTAAAAGTCATTTTTGCAGACTATAATTTCACCCCTATTTACGGATCACAAAAAATGTCGTTTAGTGCCTCAAAATGGCCTCAGAAGTTCAGGATGCAAAAAAAACACAAAAATGATACCAAGATGGCAAAAGGTATTCTAATCCAATGGACTTGATGGGTGGCCAGTAATACGCACTTTGATTAGTTCTACACACTTAGAAATCAATGGTATCCATTTCGTTAAGTGCCCCCGTCAAATGTGAAAACTGTTGTTGAACTCAATGTTTTCTCAGCCACTTACCTTGGTGTAGGAGATTCCCTCCTTTGACAATCAGATAGATTTGGATCATCTTTTGGTCAGTTCCCTTAACCGATGTGGCAACGATCCAATCAATACTACCATATTCCATTAGTCAATATTGGGATCTATAGGTTTCAATTGCTCTACCGCCTATGATGTGTCCAATATTGGTTGAAAATATGGCCGAAGTAGGTCCATATTGAATACTAGGCTAAATCCAAGGAACACTACTACATATGGCTCAAAAGTCCCACGAAAGTTTGCCACGAAACAATTAAAATTGATGTTTTCGTGGAAAAAACAGTTTAAATTTTTCAAAAAAATTGAAAATTTCCCCAACAATCGTCACTATAGCCATAGATGAACTTTTCGTCTCTATAGCCACGGATGTTTGTCGCTATAGCCATGCAAAGTCCATCCGTCGCTATAGCCACGAAAAGTCGAAAATAAAACTTTTTTTGTTTTTCTTTTGTAATGGTCATTGATTTTTTGTTTTTTTGAAATTTGACTGTTGTGCATTTTCGCTGGAACCGCGACCCTCATTGATCTATAAATACATGTTCTTAAGTCATATTTTCGTAATCATTTGTTACAGTTGCAGAAATCTTTCTATTGGTTTTTTGTTCTACAAGTTCAAGAGTCCAGTACTGGTTTGACGCATCGAATTTCTGGTCTCATTCGTTTTCCAGGTTAGTTTAACTGCAATGCACTAGTCTTTTTGTTGTTGCACCCTTTATGTTCCAACTAGGGCTTCAATGCAGATCTCACTTTTCTCTTTCTCTACCTCTTTATCCATGTATCCTCCATTTATAATCCATGTGGGTGGCAAGGTTAATGCTATGAATGCATGCATGTCACACAAATTTTGTCCATGCATGATATTTCCTCATGCATTTTTGCTTTCATGTGTTTTTAATCCCTAATTTAAGGATTTTGTCGATGTGGTTTTGGTTCTTGTTTATAAATTTTGTATTTATCCATGGTCCCTTTTTAGAATAACCATGAGGCTTATGCTTTTCTTCAAGGAAAAGTGTGGCCATGTATGTAAAAGCATGCATAACAATAATTTGGATCTAGTTGGCTTCACATGTTCCATTAATTCTAACTAGGAGTACCTTTTCACATGTTCCATTAATTGTAACTAGGAGTACCTAGTATTCATCTTCTTTACATCAATGGTGTAAAATATCCATATAAAATACCTAACAAAATATTTGAATTATTAGGTGTCCATTTTGCCTTCCAAACCTCTCTTATGGAAAAATGGGAAGTAGTGGTGTATAGGGTTGATAAGAACATATATAAGTGGATCACTAAAGTCATGGTATTGGAAATCAAAGATAAAATTGAAACCAAAGTTCTGGTAGTCAACCATGTTTATGATTCTTCATGTTGGGTCCCAACAAAGTGAACTATGCACACCTAGAAAACGATATTCACATATAACCACTTATACTATGAAACGAGAACTCGATATAGTTCTCGTTTTTCTCTCTCCTAATTTTAGTAGGTATTTTTAGCTCCGTTTCAAAAATGGGTGATGCCAGTATCACACATTTTCATTTCGAGGCATTTTTTGGACCTTTGAAATATGTTTATTGTAAAAAAAAAGTAGTTTCTATTTTCAGGTGCGTTTTTAGAAATTCAGCAAAATAGCATACATTTTTAAGCAATTTATAATGAAAAACATATACATTTTGCAATTTTTTCTATAAAATAAGACATTTTTATGGACAAAATAAGACACTTTTATTGACAATATTGTAAAAAATTCCAGAAAATATAGACATTTAAAACCATTTTCAATCAATTTTCAGATATGTTTTGTATAAAAATGAGACTATTTCATATTATTTTCTGAAAAGTGTTGATTCACATAAATTCAAGAAAAAGTATACAAATTATTTGTAAAAACCATATTTCAAACATTATATATAGAAATTTTATTTCTAAAATTAAGTCTGAAAGTCAAAACATTACTAATATATCTTATCAAAATATTGTCAAACTTAGCATTTTCTTCAAAACATGAAACTAATGAACAATATCATGCAGGCCAAATTCATGTCCTCTTTTGCTGCATGTTTCCCCCCTCTAACATTATAATCAAATAAATTAAAAAACAAATTAAACTAACCCCTAACAACATTATAATAAAAAATTCCTAACAACATTATAATAAAAAATTTAAAGAAAAATTAAAAACAAATTAAACTAACATTAAAACTAATAGATTTAAACTAATGTTCTTATAATTGAAAATTAAAAAATAAAAAAAAAACCCAATAAACTAACCTAACATTATAATTAAAAAATAAAAAAATAAAACTAATTAACTATATACTAACATTACACAAAATTTAAAAAAACTTAAAAACAAAATAAAAATAACATTATAAAAAAATAAAAATTAAAAAAAAAACAAACTATACAAAATTTTAAAATAAATTAAAAAAAAAAGACTAAAACTAACATTATAAAAAATTAAAAATTAAAAAAAAAACAAACTATATATAATAATAAATCAAACTATATGAGCTTGAATAAAAAAACTAACATAGCCAAAATAAGAACGAACTCTCATCACAATGAGAGGATGGAGAGGTAGGTTTTGGGAGTGGCGTACGGCAGCCATGAGCTACCAGTCATGGTAGGGGTTAGGTCTTTTAGACCATACCTCCCTCTGTCACATCACCATGGCAGTATATGGACATCGATGGACGAAGGCTTTTCTTGGAGGGTTTTTTTTTATTAAAAAACTGTTTGATTTTTTTCTAGGGTTTGCTTGTCAGCTTGTGGATTGGGAATGTTGGAAAACTATTGATTACTGTCAGGGTCTATATCAGTTTTCAGGGTTAACGGCATCGATGGAGGAAGTGGCAATGGTAGACTACTCTAGCTACCAGCTGGAGGCATAGGATGTTTGGGGGGTGCCAGGTGGAGGGCAACTGGAGGGCTTGGAGGAACTCCCAATGCTGGGGCCTGAAGGAACTGTTTCAACCGGTTTGGGGCAGGTGAGGCAGGTAATAGATCTTTCACCCTCGGATTACCTGTCTTTCTCTCCACAAAGTTTGTTTCCGGTTTGTTTGGACTGCGATGGGTTGCCGGTAGACCTTCTGGGCAGTTCTAGCTTGAGGGAGGCTGGAGATTTTTTCTCCCGGAATCTAGGGTTTCCGGTGTCTAGTTTGTAGGGGGGTTTTGAAGTGGTGGATGGTTTTGATTAGGTTGCGGAAGAGGGGGTGGCTCGACAGGTGCAACAATTATGTGGGACTGGTAGTGGTGGTGCGGGGGTGGCTGTGAGAGTGCCATTGGGGGTTTCTGAACATCACAGCTATGAAAGCTCTCTTTCTGTTATTGGTCCATTGAAGGTGAAGGAGGGGGATCCGTTTGGGGCAGTGGTGGTTAATAAAGGACCTACCAAGAGGCGCAAGAGGAGCTGGGTAAAAACCAGAGTTGTGGGTAGCTATGCAATTGGTGAAGATATTGCCTAGGAACGGGTTCTTGAGATGTTGCGTTTGACGCTTGTGGGCAGGGTCATGGGCAGAAACTTTGCTTGTAAAACGGTGGTGGACTGGGTGGATGATCAGTGGCGAGAGATGTTGGGATATACGTCGGAGGTGGACATTTTGCTTCGGGGATGGTTTGTGGTGGTGGTCAAAACAGAGGATGACTTGCGAAGGATTCTTGACAGGAATTGGCACCTGAATCATACACCGGTTTTATTGAAGCCCTAGCATCCTCTCTTTGATGCTAGTCGGGAGAGATTCGATATGATTCTTGTTTGGGTACGGCTCCCGGGATTGCCTCTACATTTTTGGGATACTAAAGATTTTCGAAAGATTGGGGATATATTGGGAACATTTATGGAGGCGGATCTCTCTTACATGGAGACACATTACAAACAGATTGCACGTATATTGGTTAATTTAAATATTCGTGAAGGACTTCCTGAGACCATTAATATGGAATGGGGGCCTATTATTATTTATCAGATCCTGGATTATGAGAATGTTCCCTTTCGGTGCAGGAGGTGTCATGCATATGGTCATTCGGCGTCCGATTGTCAATTCTCGGTTTGCACTTTAAATGGGGGGAAGAGAAACTCCCCTATAATGGATATAACGAGAGAACCAAAGGACTTGATGTACACCGATCCGGTGCCAGTGACGGAGGACTCAGGTAGCGATCGGACATTTGAGGATTTAGATCCCTCTAGTCAAGACTCTGATGCGGCTCCGGGCACTCAAACTGACATCCCCCTTGTTCTTGTTGATGAAGCTTGTTATTCTGCACCTATGGCAGAAGTCGATATTCCGGGGCCTTCTATCACGGGTATTCATTCTCTCTCCCATTCGCCCTTTGTAAATTTATTATTAAATCGGTGAACTTTGGTTGGTCTTGATTGGGTGGAGGGACTGAAAAAATTGTCCCTGTCGGGTCATACTGAGAATTTCCCCTTGCCCTCTTTTTCTGCTCCGGGTGGGGTTCAAAATATCACGGTGGTCGATACTCCTGAACAGAACCCTATTTTGTCTACTGACTCCATACTTCTTTTGGAAGATACTTCGGTCAATATTGAACCCGACCCTGGGAAGGTTGCAGAGTCTTCAAGCCTTTCCTCACTTGAGTCTACTGAAAGGGTATTTTTCTTCGCTCTTGCAAAAAGACCTTCTAGGGGGGATTAGGAAAAGATCAGGTTCCGGTTCGGAAGCGTAGGGGAAGAAAGCCGAATTTTTCTAAGGCTTAGACTAGGGCCAGGACGGACCTACGGGAAGGGAAACAACTCTCTATTGAGAGGGAACTTAGAGTGGTGAATGCCCAGAAGATTGTTCGGACATGAAGATTATTTCTTTTAACTGTCAGGGTCTGGCTGGGGCCTAAAAAGAAATCAGCCTTCATAAGGGTGCTTACTCCTGAACACCCTGATGTGATCTTGCTACAAGAGACTTTAGGGTTAGGAGCTATCCTTAAGGATAGATTGGAGAATTGGCTGGCAGGTTGGACCTTTGTGACTCTGGATGTAAGGGGTCGATCTGGGGGTTGGCAGTGGGATGGAAGGACTATGCGATAAAACTCATAAATTCTTGGGGGATGGTTTTCTGTGCTCGAAGCTGAGTTTCTTTCTATTGATCTGGGTACTCATTTTTCTGTGGTTAATGTTTACGGGCCCTATGTGAATCGAGTTCCCTTCTAGGACTCTCTATTGCAGGATCCGCTCCTGGAAGGTGATTCGGTTGTGGTGGGGGCAGATTTAAATTTTACCTTAGGGCACTTAGAAATTTTGGGTCCTCAAGCACATGTGGATCCGCAAGCTGGTTATTTTCTATAGAAGTTCATTGGAAAAAATTTACTGGATATTGAGCTTATTAAGCTGAAACCCACCTGGAGGAATAACAGGGGTGGGGAGGCTAGGGTGGGGAAAAGACTGGATCAGTTTCTGGTGGCTGAACAGTTGGTGGATAGGTTGCTACAAGTCAGGCAGTGGGTAGGAAGTGGTGGTAATTCTCATCAATTTCCTATCTTCCTCAAGATTAAAAAAGGACCAAACAATCTACCTAGCTCCCTTAAGTTCAACAAAACCTGGTTACTTGATGATTCGTTCAAAAATCTCTTTCTGGATCTTTGGAGGTAGTTTGATGTGGACCACGATCGCACAGTGGCCTATCAATTTGTTGAGAACATTAGGAGAATAAAAGGGGTAGTTAAAGAATGGGCTATTGCTAAGAAACTTAGGGAGGATATTGAACTGAAACAGGTAGAGGCTGACCTACTACAGATCTATGAAGGGGATGGAGGGGGTCTCAACTATCTGGAATCAAAAGAAGCTCTATCTAGGCTGGAGGGAAAATGAAACACACTTTTGCTGGAAAAGGAGGAAGCTTGGAGACTTAAGAGTAGAGCAATTTGGTTGGAGTGTGGGGACGAGAATACCAAGTTTTTTCATGCTTATTCTAGGGGGAGGAAGGAGGAAAATACTATTTGGAGCTTGAAAGATGAAGAAGGATTAGAACATTTTGATTTTGAGGGGAAAGCTAGATGCGGGGTGAGCCACTTCCAAAACTTGTTTAGGGCTCCATCCCAGGCTTCTATTACAGAAGTAATTAGGATTGCTCAAATGTTTCCGAGGTTTGCAGAGGAGGAGGACAACAGAAGGCTGATGAGAGCGGTGACAGAGGAGGAATTAAAGGAAGTCCTTGGAAGTTTTCAGAAAGACAAGAGCCCTGGGCCGGATGGGTGGACTATTGAATTCTTTTTAGAACTTTATGAAGTTGTGGGTTTGGATCTTCTACAGGTGGTAGAAGATACTCGTATCACTGGGAGGCTACCAGCTAGTTTCAACTCTACCTTTATAGCACTTATACCAAAGACTGACAATTCGATTACTCTCTCTGAATTTAGACCCATTTCTTTATGCAATTGTGTCTATAAGATTGTATCGAAGGTCATTGCTCGTAGACTAAAGGTAATACTCTCTGAGCATATATCAGCTGAACAATTCGGGTTTCTTGAAGGTTGACAGATTCATGAGGCTATAGGGGTGGCACAGGAGGGACTACTTAGTTTGAAGACCAGGAATATCAAAGGGGCTATTCTAAAAATTGATCTGTTTAAGGCATACGATAAGGTGAGTTGGATTTATCTCCGGTTGCTTTTAACTCATTTGGGATTTGGTATAAATTTCATTAGATGGATCATGTCTTGTATAACTACTGTATCTTTCTCTTTGTTATTAAATGGAGCGACCACATCATTCTTCCATGCTGAAAGGAGGCTTAGGCAAGGCTGCCCACTTTCTCCCCTTCTTTTTCTACTGGTGGCTGAAGGATTAAGTAGGGCTATACATGAGGCTATGTTACAGGGGCGTTTTATTGGAGTTAGCATTGGTGACCAGTTATCTATTACTCATTTATTATTTGTGGATGATATACTCATCTTTTGCTTAGGAGATAGAAGGGATACTCGGGTTCTGAAGGAGATTTTGGAACTTTTCTCTAAAGCTACAGGGATGGATATAAATGCTGAAAAGTCCACACTCACAACACATATGCTGCGTCGAGAAGAGGACTGGGAACTTGCTGAAAATTTCCCCTATAACATTTCAGGATTAGATGTGGGCCTGAAATATCTGGGTTTCTCCCTCAAAGCAAACTTATATCTGAAAAAGGATTGGAGATCGCTGATAGGTAAGGTGGAGAAAAGATTGCAAGTTTGGAGTCATAAGTGGTTGTCGAGAGCTAGGAGGATGGTTTTGGTTAAGGCTGTTTTGGAAGCCATTCCAGTATACTGGATGTCTTTGTCATGGATTCCTATAGGAATTCTTGAACACATTAGGTTTCTTTGGAGTGGTAAGAAGGAGGGACAGGTAACTCCTTGGGTAAACTGGAAGAGAATTACTATACCAAAAGGTCTTGGGGGTTGGGGTTTAAAAAACATTTTCTTGTTTGCACAAGCACTGGCTACAAAGGGGAGGATGGAGGCTTATCAAAACAACAAGTTTATGGACTCGTGTTATCAAACAAAAATATATACTAGAAGTGAGTCTCGAGGAATGGATTAGGAGCTCCAGGAAGTCACAACACGGGGGATCTGTGATCTGGAAGGCAGGTGGTGAAATATTTTTCTCTGGTGGAGTCAAACCTGGCTTGGGATGTGGGCAATGGAGGGAAAAGGTGAAAGTTGGTAGAGATCCTTGGATCGGTGAGGTGAACAAAAAACATTTGCTACCTGATAATGTTATTAATGCATTGGTTTAATAGGGGGATCACCACTTTAAACTAGCTTGCTGATCAGAGACCTGATGATCCATGGATACAACACTAGAAAAGTGCATATAGGCTGGGCTTGGGGGCTCCAGAGTCTATTTCTGTAGATAACTATATCAGAGGATTGAATATGGCTCATATATAGCTCACCGATCAGGAGGATGTTCTAATTTGGGATTTGGATCCAGCGGGGATATATACTCCAAAGGCGGGTTATTTAAAGCTGACTGCAGAAGTTGGGATAAGGGGAGGAGGATTGGTGGTGGAGATCACTTTGGAAACTAAAATGTCCATAAAAAATTAGATTGTTTATGTGGTGTGCTTTAGAGAATAGGGTACCGACCTGGGACATACTTTAGAAGAGAAATTTTTCAGGGCCCTGGCTGGTGTGTTATGTGCAAGAAGGAGTTGGAATCCATAACACACCTATTCATCACACGTCCTTTCATGATTGCAGTATGGAAAGAGTGCTCAAATCTGGTCGGGTTTTTGATTGTAGGTGGGATGGAAATTCCGTGGAAATTGCTTGGGATAATTGGTGGATAAATGTATCAAATAAAAAACAGAAATCCTTACCTTGGTTGATTATATGGGGATTTGGTTGGCAAGGAATGGGGCAATCTTTCAGGAAAAAACAAGTATCCCTGAAATCACAAGTGCACAATCTATGGGCATATACAAATCTCTTCCAAATCTCTTTCCAGAACATGTTAGGGCTGCAAATCAGAGAAGGATTCTAGAAGTTGAGATTGATAAAACACACTTGTGGGGTGGTTTTTTGATGGAGCATCATGAAACGAGATTTGTGGAGGGGGGGGCTTTCTTGTATCTTTTAGATACACATTTCTATGAAGTCACCATGGGAATAGGAGCGGGATCCAATAATTTTGCAGAACTCAAGAGTTTAAAACTCCTACTTATTTTTGCATCCGAGAGGGGAATCACTAGATTGGCAGTGTTTGGAGATTCTATGAATGTTATCAATTGGACCAATCAAACATAAGCTTGCAGAAATATTAGACTTGCAAATCTTCTTAATTCTATTCAAATGGTCATACAACATTTTGACCTTATTCACATGCCGGCATTTTTATAGGGAAAATAACCAAAAAGCGGACCAGGCATCCAAAGAAGGGGCAACTCATGGATTTTGGCATTTGGAAAGTAACTAAAGAAAGGGATGGACAATGATTTGATTTCTACCACAGACCCTTCATTGACTGATCCACAATATGTTTTTACAATATATATTTTTAAAGCAAAGAATACTTAAATTATGTATAAACTACAGACTTATATCCGGCAATATGGTTTTTGTATAAACTGTGATGATGTAACAACAAAGTAGTCCGGTGGGACAGAAACTCTTATTTTTTTGAAAAACAAAAAAGTTTACTATTTTGCATTTTGAAAGTAGACGTAATAGTCTCATCAAAGGAACCAAAGTTTATTTTGGACTTGGATAATTCACTGATATAGTGAACCTATAGAATGTAATTTTGATCTCAGATGATGAATGGAATTACGCTTTTTCCTCTAGGAAAAAAAACAAATCAAACTATATAACATTTAAAAAAAAATTAAAAAAAAAATTAAAAACAATAAAAAAAATCAAAATATAAAATAAAACTTTAAAAACAATTAAAAAACCAAACTATACAAAATGTTAAAAAATATTAAAAACAAAATAATTAAAAAAAAAATTAAACTATACAAAAAATTTAAAAATAAAAAAATTAAACACTATTTAAAAAAAAAATAAAACCATGCAATGGCCGGGGAGGTGGGGCAGCGACGAGGGAGGGGGAAGGGAGGTCGGCGGAGGGGATAAGGGAGGAGGAGGAAGGGGAGGAGCTGGGCAGGGGAAGGGAGGAGGAGGTGGTAGGGAGGGCGCGAGTGGAGGGGGAAGGGAGGAGGAGGTGGTGTAGTTGGGCAGCGGGGGGGTAGGTGGAAAGGGAGGGGCGGGGGGGGGGGGGAAGGGGAAGGGAGGTGGCACTGGGAGGAGGGAGGAGGGGGGAAGAGGAGGAGAGTGGAGTGGCGGGGGAAGGGGCTGCGAGGAGGGAGGAGGGGGGAAGTGGAGGGGATCGGGGAGGAGGAAGGAGGGGGAGGGCACTGCCCGCTTGGGTGCCAAAGGGCCGCCCCTCACAAAGCGGTCGCGATGCCCCAACATCTAGGCTCCGCCAGCTTGTGCGGCAAAGGGCCACCCCTCACGAGCGGCGTGATGCCCCAACATCGAGACACTTGTGAGGGGCGACCTTTTGGAGCCCAAGCGGGTGGTTCCCTCCCCCTCCTTCCTCCTCCCCGCTGCCCCCCACTTCTCCCTCCTCCCTCCTCGCGGCCCCTTCCCTCTTCTCCCGGTGCCACCTCCCTTCCCACGCCCTCCCTTCCACCTCCTCCTCCCTTCCCTCGCCCAGATCCACCACCTCATCCCCTTCCCCCTCCGCCGCCCTCCCCCCTTCCCCCTCCTCCCTCCTCCCCCCGCCGCCCCTCCCTTCCACCACCAACGCCCTCCCAAGCCACCACCCACCACCTCCTCCTCCTCCTCCCATTATCCCTCTTCCACCCTCCCCCTTCCCCCTCGTCGCTCCTCCCCCGCCACCCTCCCTTCCACCGCCACCCGCCCTCCATTCCCCCTCCCTTGCCGCCTCCCCACCTCCCCGCCATTGCATTGTTGCGATTTGTTTTAAAATTTTCCTTAAATTTTTTTTTTTTTTTTTTTTTTTTAAATTTTCTATAGTTTTTTTTTTTTTTAATTTTGTTTAATTTTTTGTTTAAAGTTTGTTTAATTTTTTTTAAATTTTGTTTAAAGTTTTGTTTAATGTTTGTTTAATTTTGTATAGTTTAATTTTTTTTTAATTATTTTGTTCTTTAATTTATTTTAAAATTTTGTATAGTTTGATTTTTTTATTGTTTTTTTTAATTTTTAATTATAACATTAGTTTAAATTTGTTAGTTTAAATGTTAGTTTGATTTGTTTTTAATTTCTTTTTTAAAACCAAAGATAATATTCGTAGAATAGGGAGCATTCGTGAAGATGGGAATGTGTTAAACCAAGCCATAGATCTGGAAGGAATATGACATATGAAATGATGGGTATAGATGTAGACTCAGATGGTGCACCCATTGATAATAGAGAAGAGTATGGGTCATCTACATCTTCATCAAGTCCTTCATCTGTAGAAAATGTAGATTCTGATGGGGTGTCAGAATCCATGGATGAATTTGAAGAAGCAGTGTAGATGGTTTTTATTAATATGACTTTTGTAATTGAAACTCTAGAGGAGTTTTTGATGATGGGGTGTCAGAATCCATGGATGAATTTGAAGAAGCAGTTTAGATGCTTTTTACTAGTATGATTTTTGTAATTGAAACTCTAGAGGAGTTTTGGAATATTTATATGAACCATTTGTTCTTGTATGGTCTAATATATTATCTCATTATGAATCGCATCATAATTTCTTTGTTTTGATGTCTTGGGCCTATTGATTTGTTGTTAAATCTTGGACTTACAACATCTAATGCCTCATTAAGAGAATGGAAATTGGGATCAACCACTACTTTTCCAAAAGAAAATTCAACCATGGAATAAAAATTCCTTTACACCAAGATTAGTCTTGACGTGTGATTGAAGAAAGCTTGGACATTGAAATCCAAGAAAAATACATTGTTATTTTTCTTAAATAGTGTTTGGAATCCTATCTTTAGAATCAATATATAAAAACACTTTTTATTTAGATATTTTTGCTTGGAGATATCCATGTGGATAAACTATTGACAATATTGGGGAGAAAAAACCCCATGCTTTCTACAATCTCGGTGAAAAAATATTGAGCATATTGTCTAGATATGTCCTCTTTCTAGGAATGTATAGACGTAATCATAGTTTACATGTCAATAATATTTTCTTGCTTCTTCAACACGGTGAGATACTATTATAGGAAATTTATTATCATTGGCCATTAGCCACTTAACAGACCTTCATTATACAAATTTCATCTACAATCATATATTTCACCCCATTCACATATATCTAAACTGAATCAGGATTCTCCTCATTTTTCCTAACCATACATAAAATTTGTAAAATTAATCTATATACCATTTGATGGGAATCTCCATTTTTTTAATCTTTTGCAATATATGTAACAAATTTTATTAAAATCAGAGGAAAAATACATAATTTCCATAATTCTCCAATTCATGGTCTTGTTTTTTAACATTGCTTGTGATTCAAGCATAACTTATGTATCCATAATTAGGTTTCTCATTCCAATGTTGCACATGAAAATAGCTTTCTTTTAGAGTCTTTTATTCCTTGAAACCCAAGTTTTTTTATTTATCTCACCTATCTAATAAATCAAATTATCTCGATTTATCTTAAATTTGAATATCTTGGGGTATATGATCAAGGTCCTCCTCTTAAACTAGAAATAGTTATTAGTATCCATTCCTAAATGTTTTAAGATCCTTTTAGTATTTGTTACTCCTTTTTGTAATGTCCCCATTATATTCCCATTATTATCCTTTAATATATATTATATACTCTATATATTCAATTTTAGAACGTACATTATATATTGATTAATGAGTTTTTTTTGTTGTTATAGGCTATCAGAATGTCAAATAAATATACTTGGGAAGAAAACAATAGGAGGTATGCTGAGGCTAAGGCAGCATTGGAGGCGAAGGGTGATGCAAAGTGTTATTGCCCTTGCAATGATTGCAGAGGTTTGCGAACTAGAAGAGTTTTAAGAAGATCAGCTGAAAAACATTGTAAGGAGAAGGGGCATGCTGAAGGGGGGTATGAATATCATCCCTTGGTAAGACGTTATTCATTACATATTTTACTTGTAATAGTACTGATAATGTAATCACAATTTTTTTTATCATTTTAAAGAAATGTGTTGTGTATTATACACTGATGTTATTGCATGTTTGTAAATATAAAGACAATGCCCCCAAGATGTCGACTGCCAGAGAGCTATTTGCCACATAATAGTAGAAATACTATTTTACAAGATGACGAGCATGGAGATCATGTTATTGAATATCGAGTTCTTAATGATCTTATGGATGAAGATGACGTTATTGATACTAATAGGTGAAGATGAGATTAATAGATTGCTGGAAGACACATTTTCTCCATTGGATGATGACAACCTCCATGATTTTCATGATGTTCCTCTTCTAGAGAAGTCTGAAGAACCTCTTTATGAAGGCTCAATAACCAATATTCTATCTGCTTTATTGTTGTTGGTAAACTTGAAAGTTTTGAATGGTTTATCAAACACTTGTTTCACGCAGCTCCTAAGGTATGTAAATTTGATTATTTTCCTCTATCTTTAGTGCTAATTAACTTGTAACTTAGGGATATGAAATATTTATGACGTATATTGTTTACATTTCCCTTTTTGTCAATGTTGCAGATTGTTGGGTGATTTATATTACCACCTTCAAATAATTTACCACGGACAAGTCGAGAGGTATTCTTGGTTATGAAAGAAATTGGAGTGGAGTATCAGTCTATTGATGCATGTCCTAATGATCATATTATATATTATGGACAATATGCATCAGAAAACAAATGCCCACAATGTCAAATTAGTAGATGTTGAACTGATCAATTAACAAAAGAGGTCCCTTGCAAAGTTCTTCAATATATTCCCATAATTCCACGTTTCCAATGACTATGCAAGTGCCAAAGTATAGCATAGTTTATGGACTACCATGCGAAGAACAAAAGTGAAGATGGTGTTCTTCGAATGCCTGCAGATGGTTCTGCATTGAGTAACATCGAAGAAAAATGGCCAATTTTTAAAGATGAACCTCGTAATGTTAGACTTTCATTGGCAACTGATGGTTTTAATCCATTTGGTGAGCTTCGTTCTACTTACTCAGTGTGGCCTGTTTTCGTCATAAACAATAACCTACCTCCTTGGATGACGATTAAGAGAGAGCAACAATGTTGGCAAGGATTATTCCAGGTATTTTTTTAAGCTATAATTATATTATTTCATAAAGTTATTTGTTTATTACTGCATGAGAACACCTTTTATATATTTGGATGGATAACTAAATAGCAATATTGTATGCTTATTGATCAATTAGATAAGTACCAAGTTAAAGATATGAATGTATATATTAAGCCTCTTATCGATGAGCTATTGAAGTTATCGGATGGAATCACTATGATGACATCTATAGACCAATAGGGTAGAAGCAAGTTCATTTCCATGGAATTCTTGCATGGACAATTCATGATGCTCCCAGGTTAACACAATTTTTGTTGTATGTAACTTTATGTTGCATGTTGTTAAAATTATATGTTTTTAAGGTAAAAAACATGCATTTTTTTTTTTAATTAATAATCTTTTGATGCTATAACATTAATACATATATCTCGCAGGTCTTCAAACAAAGGGAAACTTTGCATGTCTAGTATGCGGTCCTAGGATAAAATCTCATCATTCAAGAAGTTTTAGAAAAGGAGGTGTTCTATGAGTATAGGCACTTCCTCCCTAAGAGCCATAGGTACCGAACTACCAAGAAAAACAAAATTCAATGGTAAAGAAGAGAATGCAAAGAAACCACGAAGAATGACACCTCACCTATGGAAGTTGGAATATAACAGAAATCGTTGAGGTATGCAAATTGTATATGTAGCATACAATATGTTCACGTAATATTATGATTTTTATATTTTTACTGAATTTTCTCTACCATGGGTGTCATGAATTATTGTTAATGTGTTTTCGTTTATGTTTAATGATTTATTTAAGGAATGAATGGGCTTCCATGAGGAATGAAGAGTTCTCCCATACAATTCAGTAGGTTGCCTTACTACGAGCACCTACAAATAGCTCATTTGTTTGATACAATGCATATGGGGAAGAATGTAATAGAAATGATATGGCGGACATTAGATGGAAGGTCAGACAAACATAAAATTGAAAAAATTTGTAGTGACATTGCAAAAGCCAATCACGCTTTGCAAAGTGTAATTATTTCCAATGCCAGAAATGGGAACTAGAATATTAGTCCTCCATGGTTATTGACAGAGACAACAAAGCAATGCTATAAAAGAGGGCATTCAAAAAAATAAGGTTTCCGACGGGGTTTTCATCGAACATACAAGTATCTTAACCAAAAAGGTGATTTTGGCGGTGTTAAAACTCATGACTGGAATACATTCATTAAGGTAATTATTTACGTATATAATTTCCATTATGTAAATCTTTTTAGTAATTGTTCTCTCTATTTGGATACATTCGATAATGATTTGTTTTTTTCTACAATACGTTCTACCTCTGGCTCTCCTAGATAGCTTTGACGAAAACATAAAACAAGTTATATATGATCTTAGTAAATACATGAGGTAATAACAATTTTATTATGAATGAAGAAAGTTTGTTCTTTTGGTTGGATTGCTTAATGACATATTGTGTTTTACAGCTTGGAGCTTTATTATATATTATATGCCTCAATCTAGTTGATCATTCATGTTATTTTATTGCATATTTTGTAGGAGGATTTCATCTAAAGAAATCCATAAATAAGATATTAGGTATTGGAAAAGAGAAATTCCTCATCTAATGTGTGAAATGCAGAAGTATTTACCTCCTGCATTTTTCAATGCATAAGAAACACTATCTCATACACCAAGTTGAGGAGATTGAATTCTGTGAACCTTTAAACTCAAGGTCAGTGTGGATGGTGTAATGGGATTTGAAGTCATTGAAGGATTTTGTTAGACAAAGAGCACGCCTTGAGGGTTCTATGGTGCAGGGCTATATGCTATATCAATCCATGGTGTACATTAGTCAGTATCTTCCAAATTTAGCAAAAAATATCAATCTGCCTCGCATTTGGCATGTCGACTCCATCAACAAATTTGAAGGGGAGGTCCTGTTGGGGAAAGGTAGAAAGAGGAAGTGAGAGGTAATTGAGTGGTGTGCATTTAATTTATTATACAATTAATTTTTCAATTGATGTAATTTTTATTATTCCAATAGTATTTTAAGGTAAACTTAATTTCCTTTAATGATAACTAATTTACAATTCTTAATTTTTTTTTCATATAGTTGGTCACGTGTGGGATGCAATACATTTATACATTGAAAAAAATCTTGATTGGATGGAGGAATGGATTGAACGTTGTACATAATACTATGGTACCTTATCATGGGAAGGGGTTAGTAAAATGATTAAAACAGTGCATCGTCATCGAGAAGAATATCCCGAACTTATGCAAAGGGAAATTGATTTAGCATGCGGTTTAAAAGATAAAAAGGCAAATATATTTACCCTGCTCATTTTTTCGTTGTTTCACATTGTATCAAAATATTTATCTCATTTATGTCTTCTTCTATATTTATTTACTGAGATGGGCATGATGTAGCTAATACATCACAATGCTATGTGGTGCAATGGTCGTAAATTTTGCATCAAAATGTTGGATGACAAGAGGAAAACATTTGATTGTGGGATAACTGCAGTTTTTCAAGTCACTAATGTTTCCTCTAGAAGTGACAAGCATCCAAAAGTATCTGAAAATAGGTAATATGGTTATTTGGAAGATATACTTGAGTGTGACTTTAATTCCTTTAAAGTAGTTTTGTTTGAGGTCAAATGGTACAGGCTACGACTGAATGAACGTGATCCTGAAAGAACTGTTATTAAGCATGCAAATGGATTTACCATGGTTAATACAAGAGCACTTTAACCAGGTACAAAGCATTATGTTCTTCCAATTCAATGTAAGCAAGTCTTTTACCTAGAGGTTCCAGGTAAAGCAGGTTGGTCATACATTGTTAGATACAATCCAAGAGGAAGATCGGTCATGTATAACGCAGTAGAGGAAGCAGACAATGTTGAAGAAGAGGGTGATGCAGATCAGGAGAAGTTGGCCGTCGACGTAGATGTGTTAGATGAAGAATCTAATCAAGAAGTTGATCATCCAAATGATGTAGTAGACAATGGAATTGACATTGATGATGAATATCTAACCGAAAATGACATTGATCATGATCCCGCTATGAGCGAACTTTTCAACGATAGCGATTCTGAACCAGATGACGATACAGATACTGAGTTAGATGAAGAAGAATATGAATGACATTGTAGCAATGTTGGAATCTAGGAGGTATGTGAGAACATCTTTTTGCATAATGTATTATGTTTATGACTATTTATTTATGTTTAAACCATCGTTATCATCATCAATATCATCATCACCATCATCAAAATCTCCATCTCCATCGTCATCATCATCTTCATCATGATCATGATCATCACCACCACCACCATCATATTCATCATCCTCATCCTCATCCTCATCATCTTCATTATCATCATCATCATAAACCTCGTCATCATCATCATCATCGTCATCACCATCATAATCTCTGTCATCATCATCATATCCACCACCACCAACACCATCATGATCATCATCTTCACCACCACCAGCACCATCATGATCATCATCTTCAACATCATATTCATCATCATGGTCATATTCATCATCCTCATCCTCATCATCATCATCTTCATCATCATCATCATCACCATCATCACAATCTCCATCCTCATCATCATCTTCATCATGATCATCATCTCCACCACCACCACCACCACCACCATCATCATATTCATCATCCTCATTCTCATCATCATCATCTTCGTCATCCTCATCATCTGTTACATCGTAATCTTCCACCCTGTGAGCATCAGCATTATTTGTCTTGTAGGATCCATTTCAGTGACTCAGATCCACTTATATCCTTCGGAGATACTATTTTGCCCTATTTTTATTCCTACCCGCATGTTGCATCACTATATCATGCGTACCTGCGAGTTGCATCACTATATCCTGCGGGTATCAAGTAAAATGGTAAAAACCACTATTAATTACTTTTTACTCCCAAAAAGCAGTCATTGGATGACCTTTGGCTCTCCATTTGCCCAAGTAACGTCTCAATGTGTACTTTCACCTACCTATTAGAGGGTTATATATTGAGCACATATGGTTTATGGACGAGAGGGAGAAGAGAATAGCAAGAGAACTCTAGTGGATTTTTTCCCTATCTTGAGTCTGTACTCATTGATCCTTGTAGTTGTGAACCCCTTATGTTCACCTTCCAAACTCCTGTCTAGTTTGAGTTTGCCATTCATGGAGGATTGAAGTGGTGGAGGCACAAGTGGATTGATCTAGATCTTGGTTCAAATTGGTTGCCGGCAAGAGGTCGTATCAGTTTGTACTTCTTCTTGTTCATTAATAGAAATACTCATATTCTCGTCCATCATGTTGTGCATGTTGTTTATTATACATTGGGTTACATTTGCTTGTGATATTATGGACAATTGTTATTGATAATGTTAATGTCAATTATATATTATATGTACTTGTTGGATATTGGGTGTCAAGACTAATTTGCAGATTTCAAGTACATGGATTGAAAGCTCCAACGGGGATCTACATCAAACATTTGGATCGAGGTTGGTTACATTTCTCCATTATCTTAACATTGTCATTTATAATAGCATTGCTTTGAGAATTGAGTAGATTTCTGTTAGTCATCTGTCTGTTGTGCTATTCCCAAGCCATAGTGAGTTTTCTCCAATACATCATCATCATCATCACAATCTCTATCATCATCCTCATCTTACTCATGATCATCATGTTCACCACCACCAACACCATCATGATCATCATCTTAACCATCATGATCATCATATTCATCATCCTAATCCTAGTCCTCATCGTCTTCGTCGTCATCATCATCATCATAATCCTTGTCATCAATATCATCATCATGATCATCATCATTAGCATAATACTCTATATATTTTGATTTAATATTGCGTTGGAATTAATGTGTTTTATTGGTACGTATAAATTAACTGCTATAACACATTTTTTTTTTAGATAGATTTTCTCGAGTTATGGGGAATTGAGAGTGAAGTGAGGGGGGGGAGGGGCCATAAGAGCTTCCACCTTCACATGGTTGGCCTTATTCAGTAAAGAATATTACATTATTCTCAAAACAAAGAGAAGATCAGTAATGAAATGCATAGTTATGATAGTGATGATGATGGACACGATGATGATGATCATCATCATCACCGACATCGTCATCATAATCATCATCCTCATCACCATCTTCATCATCATCATCAGCATCAGAATCATCATCATCATCCATCGTCCTCATCATCATCATCACCATCATCCTCATCCTCATCCTCATCCTCATCCTCATCCTCATCATCATCGTCGACATCATCATCATCATCATCATCATCAACATCATCATCATCATCATCATCGTATTAAATAGCACTAAAGTTGTATCATCATCATCAAGAAACTAATGGCTATATCTCTTAAATAACACTAAAGTTGTATTAAATAGCACTATATATTTAAAAGTTGTATTCGTCCCCATGGATTTATGTTTAACACATATTTTAAATGAAACGGGTCCTTTTATGAGTAAATGAAGTTACCTTCATGCGTGCGGAATTTAATGTAAATCATTTCCAATTTAATCTTTGAATCTGAGCAAGGTGGGTTTTATGCCCGGAACACTTTTCCTCAGCTTAGACAACGGCCATACCTTCTCCGACCTTTGGTGCTCTTAGTAGTGGTTTGCAAGGTATACAATTAGAGGATGTCAAGCCTGTCATGACAATGATGATGGTGGATGAGAAGCCTGTCGTGAGTTCCCCTAAGAAAAACATCAATGTGACTCGCATAACCAACCCTACATGTGAGGAAACCAACAATTCGCCTTTGGGGCCTCCTAAGCAGCACCAATGCCTAAAACACGACTCCCTTACAAGACATCAATAAATGTATGTGCTTGGAGATTTTATGGGTTTTACATGAGAACCAAATTTCAATTTCCCTCTATTGTTTATGAATGTTATTGCTTATGATCTTTTTGTAAGCCTATTAGAATTTTGGTGATCTTCAATACTTTAAGTATTTTGCTTTGTAGCTCATTAGTGGCAAAGCATGAACAATATTTGTGTAACCTAAAGGAGGAAGATTGCAATTTCTTTTTGGATCATGGCTTGGGTAGTGTCTTTTTTTAAAACACCCAAAGCCATCTATCTTTATATGTCTATGCAAATTTTTTGATAATATAATATAAAATCTAACTTAATAAAAAACATATATTCCTTGAAATCATATTTATCTCTTCTTTAATTAAATTAATAACTTATATTTTATAAAATTTTATAACTTTATTAAATTTGTAAAATAAAACATAACAATTTTATATACGCAAAACCTTACCAGTAGTTAGATATTTCACATATGTGGTGAATGCAATGAGAGGGAACGTTGGATTCAAAGACTTAACTTTATCTTGAGAATAGTGTCCAGAATCAATCATTCTGATCTTTCTGATGTAAATTGATGGTCTTTCATATGAAACGATACTCTCGAAAATGAAATGATGGTGTGCACGTCTATGTATTCACTTAATCATTTATTCATTACTCAAATGTGAAATTGGATATACTAGCACAAGCAACAAAACATAAACATTGTTTGAGCCCGATGATTCGAACTTGTGACCTTTTGCAGCTTGACGATTCGAACCTGTGACCTTTTGCAGCCATGGATGGAGTGCATAACCCTTCCACGACAGTGTCAATTCCCAAGGTAAGAAGAGGATCGCATTCAAATTTTGGCTTGTTGGACAAATTCATTAGGATTTTTAATGGTACAAAGATCGCATTTACATTGGAGACCCTTTTGTTGCAACCAATTAATTTTCAAGAAAATTGTTATTTATTTATTTTTCAATCAAAAGCTATATTCTGGACACCTATTTGCTTCATTCAGTGTGAAAAGTTGCAATCATAAACCGATTTTTCTCTACGCCGTTATCTTCATAGTAGGAGGGCTCACAAAAAAACCTGCAAATGTACCTATAAAACCCTTGTCATGAAAGGGGAAGCGAAGAAGAGAAAGAGAAAATACATATACATTGTCTTTGTTTTTTAGTGTAGGAAACACCATTGATTACAGGGGTTTTGATGGCCACAACTACGCTGAAATGAAGATACGACATTTAGGTGTCGAAAGCAGTCAATGCTTGCATGCCATATCTTTATTTCCCCATATTATACGATCCCAAAATCTTCATATGCATCCCACACAAACTAAAAATAGCAGGTAAGAGTTTGCTTGCAAAGTGTTTGTCAAAATATGTGAGAGAGAAAATTTCAATTTTTGTTATATAGATCCCAAAATTCAATTACTCTTGTGCTTTTCCTTTTATTGTTTGGCTTTTCCTTCCTCCATTTAATGGATTTTGTTCTTCCATTCTAGTTAAAAAAATGTTGAGGTTTCGGTGGGTTAAAGAATGTTGAGTTAAGAGCAGTGTTGTGCAAGTAGTTTCTCACTTCAGGGTGTCACATGGCAGTTGCTGCAAGTTTTCATGTGTATGAAATTCCATGTGGTCTAGTCCTAAAACCCTGACTCATGTCAACGTCATGGTAAAAGTTAAATGGTGGGTTTGATTTTCTCTTTTTGGTTGATACTTTGCATATGAAATAGTCTTAGGAAAGATAGAATAGTGCTTAATTGACTGCTTTTCCGAATATAGCGATGTTGCTTAGTTGGCTCAGTTGAGAAAAGGCCTATTCTAGGCACTTTCTCTTTCCTTTTCATGCAAAGAAAGCTGCTGATTGGAACACCAAGTCAAAGGCTAGTTTGGCTTTCTAAGGAAGACTAGTTCGCTACAGTGTAATTGCTTAGGTGAGATATGGTTTCACCTTATGGCAAAGAGGAAGTTCACATGCTAGCAAACAAAAAACCAAGATTCAAAAACAACATGTGACCATTACAAAGTTGGGAAATAATTGATGTAGGTTGTTTATGGTTTAGATTGGGGTGTATTAAGCAGAGGGAAAATGCACTCTAAACCAAGTTGCACATGAGGATAGTTCCTTGGTTGTATATTAGTCTTGGTCTAAAGAAGGGCACTGAAAATTGATACAGACCTGCTTTTTAGGATGTTGAATTAACTATAAAAAGCATGGATTAAACCATATAACATCAATCATCTAGTAGTTATAACTTATAACATTACCATCAAATGATCAAGCATAACAACTTTTATAGGAGCTTGGCAAAGAAGGGAGGTACCATAACATTGTCATAAAATGATCAACCTAGTATAGGAGCTTTTAATATAGGATAGGTAGGGAGCACCTCAGGAGCATGCTTTGAAATGTGAATGGATATATAGTTTATTCCTTGTGACACTATTTTATAATCCTGCATATTCGCTTCTTATATTCCTTTTATGCATTCTTGACCAATGCAAACTTTTCAGATTCTATAATTTATCTATTTTATTTGTTGGATGGTTGGACATATAGTATTGACCCCTCATTAATATATTGGTTTCAGCACAAGGGTGGGGGTTTATTTTTTTAACTTTCATTACTCTAGTGTGAAGGTAAATGATGGTGCATATTTGATGGGTCATTTAAAAGAGGTAATTGAGGATATTTTTAGAGAAAACGTGGTACATATTGCAAATTTGCAACAAATAGTGCCTCTAACAATGTACTTGTAGGGAGGATGATTGAGGATAAGTACCCATATTATTTTTGTTCCTTGTGTTGGTCATTGTGTCAATGACTTAGGGAGATAGTGGTTGTCCTTGAGTGGTAGTGATGGAAGGGGTCCAAGACTGGTGATGGTACAAAATTCAAGGACCTTATCATAGGTTGCTCATCTAATGAATTTTTTGTAAGGGTGGTGGAGACAATGGTTATCTTTAATACTATCATGGATTCCCTTTTCATATTTAAAAAATGAGACTACTAATTGGGGGATGCTTATAAGGGTATTGATTAGATGAGGCAGAGGATTCTAGAAATGACATAGATACATAGATGAATTTTTTTGTGTTATTATGGACTCCTGGAGAGGCATAAGATGCTTCACACCCCTTTTCATTTCGTGGCATTTCAATTCAATCTAAAATGGTTTGACAAAAAAAGGAAATGAAGATGCATAGGTCATGCAAAACTTATCAATAAGTGTTATGACCTAGATGATTGTATAACAATATGGATAGATCTAGGGACACAATCTGAGTTTAGAGTGTCAATTCTTAGATAAGGATTGACCAATATGGAGAATTGACTCTCTTTATTTGTCAATTGGGTATCCCTTTACTTTCAAAAGTAAATTCAAATTTTTTTTGAAATTTCTAAATTGGATTTTTAAAATATTTATAGTTCCATGTTATTCAGAATTAAGTTAGCAAGAATAAGGTTGAAGTCCATTTCACTTTACACAAGTCACTAGTTGATTAACATGTGAGTGAAATTAGAGTGAATATTCATACTTTGTCAAGCTTAATTGAAATACCAGGAATACGATTTGGTGTTTTTCCATTGAAATATGTGCCTCCTTTCTTTTAATTTCCATAGTACTGAGTTGGAACCACTAGTATTGAGTATGTGTGTACATGGTGGCTCACAAGTGGATGATGAGTATTACATTCCCATGGAAATTTTTCAGTATAATGCAGATGCTAGATAGAATGGTATGACCTCACCCAAGGTGGTAAAGCGCAAGTGACGAGGAAGAGGATGACATGCATTACAATGAATTTCATACTAGCCTACTATGGCTTGTCCAATGTCTCTTCTAAGCTAGATCTATCATTTGATATTTTATCACTATATACTTCTAAATTTAAAAATTTATAAAATCTTGCATAATACTGTATGCACGCTGTTATATTTCCATTTTCCAATATAAAAATATCTATCATGAAGTGAATATGAGTTGCTTTACTTTTATTTTCTAGGATTTGAGCTGAATTATTATGTGACTTCATGTTTTATGATGCATGATGATTTGAATTATGACTTTAAAGTTTAATTCCATCTATATTGTACAAAATTGATGCATTGTATCTTTTGGTCATTGGAATGGATTTCTGATATTAATAATATGCCAATGGAGAGGGGTGGAATGTGTTTTACCATAAAAATTTCAGTGCCATGTTTCTCATTATGTTTCCTTTTTCTACTTCTTGTTTATGGTAACATAGTTCCATGCATATTTCTCTCCATTTTAAAATATCTTTACAGATATGTGAACTATTTGATAACTATGAATGGTAATACTAATAATGTTACTGTGAATGTTTTAGATCTTGTAAAAGATGTTTGTCAACACTCTTTAGAAGTCTTTTGTTTAGTGACTTGGATCTGTAGTTATTTTCTCTAAAATATTGGTTGATACTATTGAGGTGTTTTGCATTTTCCCTTTTGATTTAATTGCTTTTAAAGGGCATATTTTGTGGTTGATAGTTCATGGTTGAAAGCTACAGTAATAGGCTAATAGATTCTTTGTATGGAAGGATTACAAAGCAAGCTAAATAGATTAGAATTTCCACAAGGACCTTCACCATTCAATAATAGTGCATGGCAGTACCTGTCTTTTTCCAATTGGATGATAGTAACTTCGCTGGCATAGCTCTGTTTAGCAGCTATAAAATTCACAAATCTTGGCACAGGAGATAAATATAATGCCATACTCCACTATCTTACATGATAAGTCACTTTCATATGTCTAATTAACGAAAATGTCAAGGTTTTATGCCAAAGGAATTATGAGGAAAACCATCATTCGAAGCCATTAGTAGATTCAAATCACAGTTTTTGTCCATCCTAAAAAGCAGCTCGGTATCTTATACAGCTGAACTATCATAACTATCTCATCAGGTTTCCATCAACCTAACTCAGAAAGAGCCTTGTGGATAGCAAGATATAAAGGAGTAACTACTGTAAGAATCATTCATGGTGAATGGTTGGTAGGATAAGTCACTGGCAACTAATGATCACTTTTGTTGAGAGATTTCAGAAGGCTGATAGTTATAATTCTGTAGGATAATAAAGTCACTATTAATAGACCATAGGAGCAGTAAATGGTAGAATTATTTCTAGGGAAGTCGACGTAATGCTTGTAGTGACAAACAAATATCACAAAAAACTTTCTAAACATTAGTTAACCACAACATCTAGCAGCCAATCAGGAAGTTTTAGGTGGAAAGAAAGGTGACACATTTTGTGGTGAAAGAAAGCAAGGAGAAAACATGCCAAAAGCAGTAATTAGGTCAACCTTAAGGAGATAATATGATAAAGGTATAAATTTTGCATAGTGCAGGAAGTTGTAACTAGATATAGTCTTAAAATAAAACTATAATTATGAGAAAATTACTCATTGTTAACTGTGTACAAAAGCAAGCCACTAATCAAAATGAGGATATAATAAACCTACAACCAAAAAATGCATATAAAACCAACCAAATACTTAATTCAAACCAGAGAGAGGGAAGCCATTTCAAGCCTGAGAGATGTAATAATGATGGGGCTTTGGGCGCCTAAGAAAAAATAATACATAGCTCAGAAAGCATTAAAAAAATACTCCATACCAAGCAAGTTAGCAAAGCTAGCATCATAGGGGCTGGGGCATCAAATTTTATTGTTCAAAATTTGTCATGACAACATACATATATAGGATGGAGGGGAAATGGAATCAAGGCTAAGTGAATTGGAGCCTTGCAACTCGATGCATGTTTGAGTCTCAACAATCTGCCTTTTAAAATTGAACCAAAACACCAAAGGAAGTTTGTTAATGGATAGATTTGAGAAAATTCTAAATGTGTGTAATTAAGTGCTTGAAAAGATCTGGACCTGTCTATGGAAACTTTTTCCAAGTGCTTCCTATTTCCTGCAGTTTCCTACACAAACCATCTGAAAGTTTTCGATACTTTTGGACCCTTTCCATACTCAATTCTGAAAACTTCATTTCCATTTTCAATAATAGTTTGAAAAAACTAGTGCATTTATAAAGTTGCTTTATAACTCGAAGGAAAAAATAAGCCATGTGCAATTATTGGAAGGTGGAATGTTAAAGACCATAGAGCCTTCAACGATTATATTTTTGTTGGAAAGATTGTAATTATGAAGATATGACGTTGCTATAGTACTTCATGTAAGGGAATCATATGTTTCCTGAGTTATTATTGAGCAACTGTTGTTCTTGAGTTCATAATACTCTCTTGGAACATCAAGGAAAGTCTTACCTTGCTTATCTCCTGTAGTTCATGATCAGATGTTTATCAGTTGCGACTATGTACATTGAAGCAATTGTTGGTCCTTAAGCACTTTTCATCTTGTTGTGGCCACAATAGATCCCATGCTTAGCTAAAGCACGGGAACCCTATTTTTTAATCAATTCAAAGGTATATGGGTAATTTTTTCTTTGTAAATATGATTTTCGGTTTAACTGTCTTTAAACATCACTGCCCATGTACCCGTACTTCATTTTCGCTACTTGATCTAGGTTTCTTTAAGTGTTTGGTTTGCGAAATCTTTAAATTTTGACTATTTTCACTTTTTCTTGGCAAACCCGAACCCCGAAATTTGGAGAACCCGAAACCCAAAACCCGAAAGTTTCCGGTGCGGGAAGTTGCTCTTTTCAATTTGGGATTTTCGTCATCCCAAAACCCGAAACCCGAAAGTTTCGGGTGTAGGATTCTATTTTCTGTCGAAGTTTGTTTTACCAAATGCGAAACCCAAAATCCGACACTGTCGCGTTTCGGGATTTGGGAATTCATTTTTTATGTTGTTACATCGTAATCTTCCACCCTATGAGCATCAACATTATTTGGCCTATATGATCCATTTCAATGACTCAGATCCACTTATATCCTTCAGAGATACTATTTTTCCCTATTTTTATTCCTACCCGCATGTTGCATCACTATAGCATGCGTACCCGCGAGTTGCATCACTATAGCCCACATGTATCAAGTAAAATGGTAAAAACCACTATTAATTACTTTTTACTCCCAAAAAGCGGTCATTGGGTGACCTTTGGCTCTCCATCTGCCCAAGTAACGTCTCGATGTGTTCTTTCACCTATCTTTGAGAGGATTATATATTGAGCACATATGGCTTATGGACAGGAGGAAGAAGAGAATAGCAAGAGAACTCTAGTGGATTTTTGCCCTATTGAGTCTGCACTCATTGATCATTGTATTTGTGAACCCCTTATTTTCACCTTCCAAACTCCTATCTAGTTTGAGTTTTCCATTCATGGAGGATTGAAGTGGTGGAGGCACAAGTGGATTGATGTAGATCTTGGTTCAAATTGGTTGCCAGCAAGAGGTCTTATCACTTTGTACTTCTTCTTGTTCATTAATAGAAATACTCATATTCTCGTCCATCATGTTATGAATGTTGTTTATTATACATTGGGTTACATTTTCTTGTGATATTATGGACCATTGTTATTGATAATGTTAATGTCAATTATATATTATATGTACTTGTTGGATATTGGCTATCAAGACTAATTTGCAGATTTCTCCATTATCTTAACATTGCAATTTATAATAGCATTGCTTTGAGAATTGAGTAGATTTCTGGGAGTTATCTGTTTGTTGTGGTTTTCCCAAGCCATAGTGAGTTTTCTCCAATACAGAAATGGCGACTCCACTGGGGAAAACATCCATGTTTGGGAAATTTTTTGAGCATTAGTCCATAATTAGAGTTGTTGTTTATCGAAGCTCTGTGTCATTGATTGGCCATTAAGATAAACCATAGAAAAATTGCTTTTTCTGAGCCATTGGACTCTATATTTGCCCATTTTCCTTTCCTCACCCGCGGGCTAGCTTAGCTCAACTCGTGTATACCTGCCTCTGTTTACACTACTACTCGTGGGTGCCCGCAGGTATTCCTTCAACAGTAGCATATAACTACGTCTTTTGTTTGTTTATGGCTATTGGTTGTTGTTGGGTTGGCTTTGGTTGTTCCTGAGTCTTTGTTGGCGTCTTTCTTGACTGTTTCATGCCTTGGTTGTGACCAGAACTCTTCATTTCTCTTGGTTGAGACTTCTTGGTTTTTTACCAAACTTTGGATTTAGCCTCTTGGTTTTTTCCTTTCGAGCTCTTTCCTTTGGCTGAGTCTTCTTGTTTAGGATCTGTTGGGTTGTCTTAGTGATCTTGTCGACACTTCAGTGACTTAATAGTAGGATTTTTCTTGCATTTTTTCATTCCATTTATATTGAAAAAATACAAAAATATACATTTAGTTTTTGCATTTTCCTTCTTGTTTATAAGCAAAAATACAAAAATACTTTACTTTCATGTACTGCATCTTGCATTGAGTGCTTGTTGCCTTCATTTAGGTTCTGCTTGTGCATCGAAAAGATAAAAGATTGCATCTTTATTTTGGAATTGTTGGCTGATTTTGCATATTAGTGACATTGTTTTATTGGATAGATGAGTCTAGGATTAGACGATGTTGCATACTATTGAGTCTACACATCACTAGTTTCATGATCATATCCCTTGAGTAACCACAACCACTAAAATTAACGCTTAATCTTAAAATTGATTAGAATGATTTTATTTATAGGGTACACCAACTAGCATAGGTTTAGAGTCTTGGAATAGATCATTATGAGTCAACAATCCAAGACTACTAGACAAAACATTAGGTGTCTGACTAGGGAGTGGAGGAATCCATGGTATAGATCGGTGTTCTCAAGAAGCTCTACTCAATCCATAGTTAAGCACGAGGTCACGGGAGGTTGGTTGAGGAGATATCCCTCTAATACCGGCTGAACGTGGGAGATATATCCAGGATTTGTTCATATCTGGGGGTACCGGGGGTTCATCCTCTTATGCTTCGGGCTTAGATACCCTACCCATACGATGGGTCCCACCTGTGACTATCCCCCTAAGCATTGGTTATATTGCAGTGACCATAGTTGTCTTACCTAGGTATCGCATAGGGTACTTGCAGTGGTAATGCTGTTTGTGTCCTGAGTCAGATAGGGATTGGGCAGCACAGTTGTGTTTATGTAGTGGACTTGACCTTATACACGCAGTGAAGCCTGGGTGTCTCTATAACTGATTCTGTTACCTCCGACTATAGTTTGGGAGTCTCAAGCCTCTCCTAGGCGAGACATACCAGATCTAGTGTCGAGAGCTCATTTAGCCACTCTGTTTGTGTGCTCTTGGCTATAGTTTCTCTAGGTGTGTGCTTTTGATTTATTGTTTTTTATTGATAGTTGGACTTTAGGGGACATTTTGATTGCATATTCTCTCTAGAGATATCATGGCGCAGAGCCATACTCTCCGTCGGTCCCATCATTTGGTTGGTTTAACGCCACTCGAGTTTTCATGCCGTGTTGCTAGAGGACATAGGAGGGATCCCTTTGAGTCTTCGGATTCATACGAGACTTACATCCAAGACGTGATGGCTGCACATCCTGATACTGAGGAAAAACCTTCGACTCTTTCAGGTAGAGTTGACCATACTTCCGATCCCCATACTCCTCATGAGGAGTGGGGAGGTGATCCACCTGAGACTCAACCTGGTTCTATTTGGCCTAATCCACTTGATTGAGATCCGTTTGATCCTTCGAATCCGAATAATTATCTTTATGGAATGCCTGATTTACTCGAGGATGAAGAACAAGACGAGCCTTTCATTCCTTCGTTTCCACGCAGTTATATATACAGGATGCCTGAAGCAGATAATGACACTACAATCAACCCCACCGCACTCTCTTTTGGTATTCCTAGTCATAGTAATGTCGAACCATCCACTACGGTTGGTAGTCACACTGGCACTAGTCAAAGTGTTAGCCATACTATACCCACTGGGGGCACTACAATGTCCACCCACACACATAGTATGGGGACTGGTAAGATTCCTAACAATGCTAATGTTGGAAGACGACCACCTCCTAAGATTACCCAACCTAATCAAAACGTTGTTTGGAACATGACTCGCCATCCACCACCTTATACACGTGTTGCTACTCGTCAACCCAGGACTACTTTTACGAATAATAATGATCCTCCAAACCACGGGGGTGGACACATATCGCATACTTTTGCGTCCACTGCCACTGCTAGTAATGATAATGTAGGGGGTGGGAATATCTCCTATCCACTTCGACATCATGCCACTATCCCTGCTACTAGTCACACCAATATTGGAGTTGGGAATACTTCTCATGCTTATGGTCATCACATGACTGATCAAGCTAATCCTAATGATGGGGGTGGGAACATACCATACCATTATGGTCATTACAACATGGTTCCTACTATGAATAGTACATACATGCCCCATACTCATGGTGGCAACCCTTATTGCAGCACAGTCGGTGCTGTCCACCAGTATCACCCACCACCCCAATATGGTGGCCCAAACACGCATATACCTGCTTACTCTCAAATGGGTCAGGCAGGAGGAGGTTATCAATCTTATGGCCACGGGCAAGCTTATGGACCATTAGGTCCTCATTATCAGTAGTTTAATCCTCATGGTCAAGCTTTTGTTCCATCTTATAACACAGTTCCATTTAACCAACATTTTATGGGGGCTTATAATCAAGCTTTCCATCCTCAGCTCTCATTTCTTGCACGCTTGAATCTCCCAGATCTTTCGAAGCTCACGAATGATCCAGTGTGTCATGACCCTACTTGGCCCCTAGTCCCTACCAAGCTCCCTTCGGACATTCTGAAGTTTGAGGGGAAAGGTGGTGAGGACCCGGGAGATCATGTCACGACGTTTCACCTTTGGTGCTCCTCCAAATCTTTGAATCATGATTCCATTAGATTACGACTATTTCAATGCACCCTCACGGGCACAACCGCGAAGTGGTATGTGGAGTTGCCTGGAAACACCTATAGGGGATTCAATGAGATTGCTTTGGTTTTCTTAGACCATTTCCAGTTTTTGATTCGTTATGATAGTGGTACTGAGTTGTTGTCCACCTTCTGTAAGAATAAGGCCACAGATATTTCTTACCACATTCAGGAGTGGCATCGACAGAAGAGATTAGTGAAAGCCAACATTCCTCCAGAGTTCTTGTTGGAATGGTTCCTTAAGTCTTTACTTCCATACATTGCTAAGGATGTTTCGATGTCTGGCATTGTGACTGAGGAACAAGCTATCTTGAAAGTCCAGCAGTTAGATCTACTTTATTCTCAGTCTAGCATTTTGTATGACATTATTCCTGATGCACCAAGGCCAAGACATGAGCCTACGTCAGTTCCTGGACCACATGCCGATGGAATCCTGGGGTCCGCATGCACTTTCCCCGTAGACTTCGTAACTAATCAAATGCAAAATTTGTCGCTAAACTAGTCTACTCCCAGACAGGTTCACACCTTGTCCACTTCCACTCCATCGTCTGATGTACGCAATGTGCAATCAACGAAACCGTCGGGTAACCAACAACCTGGTGGTAACAAAAAGGGGAGAAATAATCATAGGGGTGGAAAAAATGGAAGTAATAACAATAGCAATCATAATACTCCTCGTAAAGATAATGCCAACCCTCCTCGGGAAGGCGGTAATACTGGTGAGGATCGTAAACCTAGGCATAAGGTGAAATTCCCTTGCAAGCTTTGTGGGGAGGATCATCTTACTCACTTATGTCGACTCTTGAAGTTTTGCAAGCCTGTCCTTCTTAGAAGCATGCCCTTTTGAGTGCGTTAGGAGTTCAGAATGGGGGAAATCCCAGTGTTATCAAGTTCAATACTAAATATGTCCAACCTTGGTTTCCTTACCACGTGGATTTTCAAATTCAGGTGGTTTTCCTTAAGATATTCATCAAATGTACTATGGTTGATGAAGGTGCTTTCGCATTAGTAATGTCGTTAGCTTGTTCGAAAGCTCTTGGATTTCCTCCTCTACTTTCTTCTAGAACTACACTCATTGCATTCGACGGTAGATCTTTTACGCCGCATGGAATTATCCCTTCCCTTGTTGTCTCCTTGGGAGGTAAGTTTGTGCCTATTGAAGTCAAAGTGGTTGATGCGCCCATCGATTACAACCTTTTACTAGGTCGGAACTGGATGTACGCTATGAAGGCTGTCGCATCTACTGTATTTAGAGTTATCTGCTTTCCCCATGAGGGCAAGATTGTGAGGATCAATCAGCTGGATTTTGTTGGCATTCCTTCCGTAGCATCCACACGATCTGTAATCCCACAGGTTTCTAATTCTCAGCCGGCAACTACGAACATAGGTGTTGGAATGTACCCTTCATTGATGGGAACTTTTAACCATTATGCACCTGTGAATTTTATTGGAACCATTACCGACAATGCGTCTCCTCCTTCAAATAATATGTTATTCTGTACCTCCTATTTAGATGATCCGTGGACTTTACCATCCATGAATTCCACGTATGGAGACATTGCACATGTCGGGATGTCTATGCCTTTATCTGTAGCGGAGCTCGCTTACGATCATATCCAACAAACCACTGCAGATCCGGATCTCTCTTTTTCCCAGACGGTTGAAGAAGATCCAGTTATGCTACTAGTTTGGGCATCCAACTCATCTTGTTCCCACGATTGCCTTGATGATACTTTACCATCTGTTGAAGCTATCCTCGAGTCCATGTGTGATAGTGAAAGGCCATGGGAAGATATGCACCATCACTCTTATTTCCTTCCCAACCTTGACCTTGTTGAGCAAGAGGAGTTTAGGATGACTCTAGCAAAGATGGTTGGTCACCCTGTGGCTCTTTTGGAGTCGCACGATATTTTTCGATCAACATCTCCCGCACTCCCTGAAAGATAGAGAACGTTTACATCGGTGCTGATTGCACGCCTGAGGAGATTGCTATTTACACTGACTTGTTTACAGAAGTCTGGGAAGCTTTTGCCTGGTCATATGAGGTGATGCCAGGAATAGACCCCCACATTGTTGAACATAATATTAGAACATACCTTGATGCTAAACCGGTTTGACAGCGCTTATGTGCTATGAACCCTAGGAAGGCAGCTGCTATTAAAGCAGAGGTGGAGAAATTGCTCAAAGCTGGTTTCATCTACCTTGTTCGCCTTACCGAATGGGTGTCAAATCCCGTTCCTGTGGATAAGAAGCAGGGAACGATTCGTGTATGCACTGATTTTAGAGATTTGAACCATGCATGTCTGAAAGACAACTTCCCCACGCCATTCATTGATCAAATATTGGATGCTTGCGGGGGGAGTGAGATTTTTTCATTCATGGACGGCTTCTCAGTTTATAATCAGATTTAAATCAAACCTGCGGACCAACATAAGTTGGCATTTATTTTTCCATGGGGAACATTTGCATATTAGAAAATGCCCTTCATCCTTAAAAACGCTGGAGCTACTTTTCAGCGAGCCATGACCTATGCCTTTCATGATCTTAAGATGATTATGGAAATTTTTTTGGATGATCTTGCTGGCCATTCTCGTAAGAGAATGAACCACCCCAAGCACCTCCGTATGATTCTCGAGTGATGCATCCACTACAAAATTCGATTGAATCCAAATAAATGCATCTTCACTGTTAGGACTGGTCGCCTTCTAGGATTCATAGTTTTGAGGGAGGGTATTAGAGTCGATCGTCTCAAAGTGGAGGCAATATTTCAGCTTCGTCCTCTGTGTAATTTGTTACAACTTCATATCCTCCAAGGGAGACCTACTTTTCTGCATCGGTTTATAGATAACTATGCTAATATTACTAAAGGTTTCGCATGCCTATTGAAGAAAGACACACCTTTTATCTCGGATGAGTGAGCTCAGTGTTAACACCCAAAGGGTCCTCACTACCTCATCTACCCCATTACATGACTCATTTGTCCATATTTCCTACCATATTTTTCTTCAAAACCCTCAAATCCCATTAAAAAGCCTCCAAAAAGGCCAAAAATGCCTCCAAAAGGCCACAAAACCATCAAAAAAGCCTCAAAAAGGCTAAAAAACCCCTTTTCCCTCAAAAAATATCCAAAATTCCTCGAAAATAGAAAAAACCCTCTAAAAAGGGAATAAAAAATATAAAATAATGAGGAAAAAGAGGAAAAAGGAGGAAAAAACCCTATACAGCTGACCTAAACCATATGGTTCCCAAAACCATGGGCCAACACTTCACCACCAAAAACCTATAAATAGGTGATGGAGACTCCTCATTTCATATCCACAATCAAGTATACCCTTACTCTGCCAAAATCTCTCTTGAAACCCTAGCTCACCCTTGAGCTACTTTCACCATTGAGAGCCGCTTTTGGCCCATTTCCACCATTGGAGAAAGAGAAGGAGCAAAGTTGGAGTTTGGAGAAACCCTCTTGGATGATTGCAAGAACTTCACCAACCTCTACATTTGAGGTAAAATTTTAATACAAAGAAAACCATTTATTATTTCTTATCTCTTATGTCTCATGCACATGTTTAGAATAATTTCCATTTCAATGTATTGTCTTTTAATTACTGTTTATTGAACTATTACTAAGGATTCCCTTCTCCTTAGTAGGTGCTCATTTGCACAAGCTAGGGTGAAAACCCTAGCTACAGTTTTGGCGACTCCGCTTGTGTTTTTAAGAATTTCTAGTTATAATTTTTTAAGTTTTAGACGTTTTAATTTTTTGCAATATCTTTCTATTCGGCTGTCCCTTTTGGCCGTCGTAAACCGCATCTTTTACCCCCTGCAATTGTGTTCCGACCGCGTCTTTCAGGCATTTACCTGCGACCTGACCGCGGCTCTCAGACTGTTTCCAGCGACTTGCCGACCGTTTTCAGTCTGTTACCTACGATCTGACCGCGGCTAGTAGCCTGTTTGGAGCGGTCCGACTGCGGCTGTTACCCCTTTTTTTGTGTCCCGCCTGCTGCTTTCGGCCATTTTCCCGCAACCCGCCAGTGCCTTTTGGCATTTTTTCCTGCGTCCTGCCTACGGCTTTCGGTCAGTTTCCCGCAACCTGCCGGCGCCTTTCGGCGTTTTCCCTGCATCCCGCCTATGGCTTTCGGTGAGTTTCCCGCAACCCACCGGTGCCTTTCGGTGTCTTTCCTGCGTCCCACCTGCAGCTTTCGACCATTTTCCTACAACCCGCCGGTGACTTTCTGCATTTTTCCTGCGTCCCGACTGCGTTTTTCAGCCAAAATCCCGCAACTCGACTGCAACTGTTGAGCTATTTTCCGCGGTCTGACTGCCCAGATTGGTCAAAAACTCGCGGTCTGTTTTCTGCATTTTTTCCTGTTTTGAACTTAGCACTTTGCTGCACTATTTTCTACACCAGCACAACCATCTGTCCTACCTGCAGCCACTCTTCCTTACAGCCTTTTTCTACAGTTTTATTTCTATTCCATTTCTAGAATAGTTTTTAAATTTTCAGCATTTTAAATTTAAAAAAGAAAATTGTGCATTTCAAAGGTTAATTTCTTGTTATTGCTAGTTAGAAAGTTGCCCACCCTAGTGGCACTTTTTACTTGGGTTCATCATCATCTCACATGCACACACTCTGTCACCTAATTCAAGTGAGCCTTAAAAAACTACTTAACTCAACCAACATTATAACCCCACTTGGGGAACACATAAGAATTTTTGTAGTTAGGTAGGATCGGGGGGAAGTCATCCAAATAACACCCCTCAGTTGCTTACACTTGAGACATAGATGTTTTCCATTAGGGAACCAAAATCCCCTAGTATTTTTTGGCATGGTCACAACCAGTTTTTTAGAGGGCCTCTCCCCTAGGAGGGTTGAAGTCACCAGACTGGTTTCGAAGGCCTGAGTGGAATACCGCAATCTATTCAGTAACCGAAGGGCTACCTTTCGCAGTTCTCGGGGTATCCCTATATGGGGGTAGTGCGGTAAAAGGACCAAACGCCAAATTCACCTTTTCTGGACGTGTCATGAACAGGGTATCTTACTTGCCTTTCTTCTAGGATTGACTACCCGGTGTCCCTCCCGGTAGGGGGATATCTTTAGCCACTTGGCTCTCCTATCCATATTGTCTGACTTGGATTTCATCACCTTGAAGAGGATATGTCTAGTTGAGTCAGAATACTATTTAGTTAGGTGTTTGCATGCTCCCTTACCTCCTTTTGGTCTAGTGAGTCCACTATTTTTATTTTTAGGAAACCTGCTGCTTGTTGGTATTTTGACCATTTTTATTGATACTCCACTTATTGTAGCACAGCTGTTACAGTAGGTGTTTTGAGTTCGTTGTTGGCTTGAGTGCCATTTTTTTTTTAGCTTTCCTTCTTCGCACTCGGTTTCATTAGGGTTTTTGAGCTGTTTTTCACTCAACACAACCCCAGATATTTGACACCATTTGTCACCATTAAGTCCCCGAGACATTCTCGGTGCCTCCGGGGAGAGCCCCCACAGCATGGTTCACTTGACACCACCCGTCATAGACATAGATCTTTATCACTTGATACCACTCATCATAGATCTTGAGCTTTGTCACTTGACTCCACACGTCAACGGCATAGAGCTACGTCACCTGATCTAGACGCTCCCTATTTTACCTCTAATTCCGAGGCAGAGTCTGAGAACCCCATTTACACTGCACCAACCAGCCCCATGGCTGGCGTGACTTCCACCCCTTTCTTTGTAGGGACCATTGGTGGAGCATCCACCACTACGCCAGCTACTACACCTCCTTTGGGTATGCCCTTGATGGGGCCCATATCTACCATTCCGATCACTGCACCCATTCCAGCAGCTAGCATACCGTTAGCCACTCCATTAGTGACTCACAATACACTTGGCGGTGCAGGATTGTCCCATACCACTTTCGTTCCTCCACTTTGGGGAAACCTCCCAAACTTTGCCCCTCCACTTGGGGGCATTGGCCCCAACATGGTCACACCCCCTAGTATGTCACATCCTTCTACTAGTTTTCCATTCATGGCTAGCCTCAACCTTCCTGGCCTAGAGATACTAACTAACAATCCCATCAGACACGACCCTGTGTGGCCTCACATGCCCACCAAGCTCCCCTCCAACATCCGAAGTTTGAGGGCAAGGCAGGTGAGGACCCCCAGAACCATACTATGTCCTTCCATCTATGGTGTTCCTCCAACTCCATAGTGGACGACTCTGTCTACCTCCGTCTATTACAACGCACCTTCATTGGCTCTGTAGCTAAGTGGTATATCGAGCAGCCCTATGGGACCCATGCCACCTTTACTTCCCTTGCCTCGACCTTCCTGCAGTTCTTTCAGTTACCTGTCCGCTATGATGCAGGAGTTGAGATCCTACTGTCTTGCAGACAGAACACGGCCACCCACGTCACTGACCACATTCATGAGTGGCATCAACGCCGCAGCCTCTGCAAGATCAAGTTAGATGACCGTATCTTCTTAGATTGGTTCCTAAAATCCCTCCTTCCTATCATTGCCAAGGATGTGGCATCTGAACAACCCTAGTCTGAAGAAGAGGCCATCCTCAAAGCCCATCAATTTGACCTCATTTACGCCCAGTTGGGTTACCTTTATACCATTATACCTGACGCCCCTCGCAGTGATTCCTCCCAGCAGAATGCACCGGGAGCATCCCATGCCCCAGACAACATCATCGACTGTATTTCCTCGCATCCTCAACCATTTTCCATAGCACGTCCTAGCCATGGCCCCGACCTTTCGCGAGCTACATCACATTCTGGTGCGACCAATTTGTATGCTCCCATGGCACATCACCACCATTCCCATGGAGCCTCATGTCCACCTCAGTGCTTTGGGCACGCATCCCCCACCTATGCCCCCCTGGTCGCATCGCAGCCGTATTATTACCCACCATAGGCAGCCCCTGCGGCCAACGCACAACCCGCTCCACAGATATATCAGCAACCCCCATAAGGTTCAGCACTTGCGTAGCCTCCACCTACATATTATCCTCCGTAGCCTGCTCTAGCACCTGCGCAACTCCAGAACCCACCTGCTTTCCAAGGGCAAGTATACGCCCAACAAAATCAGCAGCAAAACCAAAACAACCAGCTCCAACAGGGCCAACAAAACCGTGCCAAAGGCCATAACTATGGGAACAACCCTCCTCCAAACTAAGGTGGTCAACCTCCCAATCCCCCAGACAACATTAATACGGCACTTGCCAACCAAAACCTTGATCAGCCACCCAAGTAGGCCAAAAACCCCAACTTGCAAATTAACCATCCTTGTTCTATTTGCGGGGTCTATGGCCACTACACACATGCTTGCCCACATTTGGAATGAGCTCAGCAACTCCGGGTTGATGATGCCCATCGCCAAGGGCATGCAGCTCCTCAAGCGCCACCCAACCCCCCACTCCCTCAGCAGCCACCTTTGGTACTGCAAAACCCCTTACCAACCCAAGGCGTAGTGAACACTCAACCATTGGCTCCCCCTCAAGGCAACGCACCACCACAACAACAGATCACCTATGCTGCTCCCGACCAACCCATGTTCGACTCAGGTACTCACCACTTGTTGATGATGTCATCCACAGATGTCAACCTCCAAACCCGTTGGAACCAGTATGGCTCCACCTCTGCAGCCCCTCCCTCCGAAAAAAACACCAACGCTCATCCCACCGATCAGACTTTACGTATACCTCTGGCTCCCCTCGATGGTGCTTCCAAAACACCTTGTTTCCCACTTCGTCGAATCAATAATAATCCCAATGCTTGCGCTGCGCCAAATTACAACATTGTAGATGAATTAGCCTAGTCCCCCGCAGCCATGTCTGCGTTGGAAGTCTTGAAAAACTATCCTTCACAGTGCAAGACTTTGCTCTCTGCCATTGATGCTATTGACCCAAATGATTCACAATTGATGGCATTCAATTTGGACCACTCCGAACCACGCTTGCCTTCCACTTTAGCATTCCAAGTTTCTGTTTCTGTTCGGAATCTTGTCATCCATCGGTGCATCATCAATGAAGGTGCCTCTACATGCATCATGTCCACATTCGTTTGGCAGAAGTTGGGATCCCCTACTCTTCAACAGTCCACTACTGTGTTGCGAGCCTACGACGGGCGTTCGGCTCAACCCCAAGGCCTATTAGCTAACGTCCCCATCCAGTTGGTTGGTAAAACCGTTCTCATTGACATAGAGGTCATCAATGCCCAACTTGATTATAACCTCTTACTTGGCCGCAGCTACATGTATGCCATGAAGGCGGTTGCCTCCTCCATTTTTCGTACCATGATGTTCCCCCATGACGGATGCGTGGTCAAGGTCAACCAACTCACCTACTACGATCCAAATGCCCCCGCTGAACCCGAAAATGTTCTCCCCATGGTTGAACAACCTGTTACAGGTGCCGCTACCTCGTTTGTTTCCTCCTTGGGACTTGGATTTTACTCAGATCCACCGATGACATCCACCTTCCAATCCATTCCTCCCCCATCATTTGCACCCGAAGTATCTGACTTATGTACCCTTTCCCACAATACACAAACACCTAACAATCAAAAGCCCTTGTTTCCCAAACCAGCATTGGTACCTAGCCACATTGGTGTTACACCCATCCACACAATCCCCTTCCTAGTCCCTCCCTCGGGAGTAGTAAGCGCCCCGGTTATGGCTACCCTTAGCCTCCCTGGGTTAACCTTGGGATTACCCGTGTGGTATCTTTCGCCTCCCGTTCCCCCGCCAACACCAAACATCGTCCTACAACTGGTGCAACCCATGGCTACTACTAGTCAACCACCTCCTGGTGTCACTACACCTTCTTCCTCTACGAATCCCCCCCTCTTATCAAGCACACTGGGGGCAGAGGCCCACAACCATACACTGCTGTACCTCCTCCCAAGATAGTTAAACCCCCTCCCATTTTTCGTGCTCCCCCCAAATGCTCGTTGTGCGATGAGTTAGGCCATCCGACTCACCAATGTCCATAGTTACCTGCATTACAGGAACACATGCAGATGCTTGACGATGACCCCAACATCCCGGTTGTCGAACTCGACCTAACCCCCAAGCCTCGTGATAAATCGCTGTGCACCAACCACCCTTGTGCCATATGCGGTATTTACGGCCATTACTCACATCATTGTCCTGATGTCCTAGATTACAGAGAAACTCTCTATGAGATGAATAATTTGGACCTTCAGCCGGTGCCCCCCGCAATTGAGGAGATCCACCCCTCGGTATCCTCCCCATCCGGCGAGATTAATACCATTTATATGATCTCTTCCCCCACCATTCCCTCGTCAACCGATTTGACAACCCACACTTTCCGTACTGATGAGGAGATTCTCGAGGCTCTCACTACCCCGGATTATCCTTGGGATGACATGCACCATCGTTCCTATTTCCTCCCAGAAGAATCTTTTTCTAGTACAGCTACCCAATTCGCGGTTGAGTCCAAAGATTTCCTCCCCACCAAAGTCGACTGGTTTAAGGATCCTATTCCTGCTCTTGATGCCTTTGAGAAAGGTAACATGGCCAACATCTCTCCCGTTATCCACATAGATATATCTGCCCCCTGAGGTGCCCCTGAACTCATCACTTTAGGAGCCTCCTGCAGTGAGTCTGAGATTGAGGAGTACAAAAAAATATTCCAAGAATTTTGTGATGTCTTTTCCTGGTCCTATACCGAAATGCCCGGTCTTGACCCTGCCATTATAGAGCACCACATTGACACATGGCCTGATGTACCCCCCATTCGTCAGAAACAGTGTCCCATTCATCCTTCCAAGCTACCCACTGTTAAAGCCGAGGTCGAGAAACTTCGCAAAGCAGGATTCATTTATCCTATTGCTTATACCACCTGGGTTTCAAACCCTGTTCCAGTTAACAAAAAACAAGGCACCATTAGAGTATGCACTGACTTCCGGGATTTAAACTGAGCTTGTCCCAAGGACAACTTCCCCACGCCATTTATTGACCAACTCATTGATACGTGTGCGGGGCATGAATTCCTCTCTTTCATGGACGGTTTTTCCAGATACAACCAGATTTAGATCCGAAAGGAGGATTAGTACAAGATTGCCTTTACCACCCCATGGGGCACATTTGCCTGCTGCGTCATGCCTTTCGGCCTCAAAAATGCTGGTGCCACCTTCCAGCGGGCCATGACCTATCGTTTTCACGACTTGGTCCATATCCTGCTAGTCTATCTTGATGACCTTACAGCTCGTTCCTGAAAACGATCAAACCACCTTAAAGACCTCCGGCAAGTTTTCCCGTGTTGTCGCAAATATAAAATCCGCTTAAACCCACACAAGTGTGTCTTTTGCGTTTCGGCAGGCCGATTGTTAGGTTTCATTGTTTCCTAGAAAGGAATTGCTGTCGATCCCCTGAAAGTTCTGATCCGGATTTATGTGGGAACGAAACAAAAGATAGCATATACAGAATCATATACAGAGATATATTGCAAATAACACAGTGATACAGTAAACACATATTCTATTAAATAGCGGAAATAGAACAGACTGTAAAATACAATAGCTGGAATGGTGGTAGCTATCTCTGAGAAGAGATGTGGCCGCTATGCTCATTCGTGCCAAGATGATTACAAAGAGAGGCCGAAAGGGCCTATTTATCATAAGCATGAGGGAAAGAATCCCAAACATCCAAAAACCTAACCCTAGAAGATGAACCGTCATAAAGTTTGCGGCCCCAAGGTGGTTAGTTGAACAGTCAACTTCCCGGGGTCATAACTTTTGCATACGATCTCCGTTTGGGGCGCTCGGTAGCTTGTTGGAAAGGTCTATCCGAGATTTACAACTTTCGACTGGGCCCAAATGTATGCCGGAGGCAACCATTTGGTCCCCCAAATCGCCAAAAAATGTCGTTTAGGGCCTCAAAATGGCTCCGGAAGTTCAGGACCCGAAAAACTGCTAAAAATAGTAATTTACCAAAATTGCCAGAAGACTGTTTTGAGCCAGTTGGAAGAGGTGGGCCGCCACCGATATCCACCTGGATCAATCCTTCCTCCTTAGGAAGCAATGGTCTCCATTGCGTTAAATCCCTTATCATATGTCGAGCTGTGTGTCGAGTTGAGCTCTTGGTGCGACATTTGCTGAAGTGGAAAGATTGCCTTGCTTTGACATCTTCAGACGGTTGTAATTGTTGTTGATGGATGCGCTGGAGCTGTTCAACAGTTTTGGTTGTTGTGGTATCCTTGGTATGCACCGGTGTGGATGGTTTCTTTTTGGAGGAGCACCTTGAATGCGTGGGCTTGCACTGTAGAGGTACCCGAATAGGCGATGCTGCACTAACTTTGTGTTTTTCTTGTTTCTGCTGAGTAGAAGGATAATCTGCAGAGGTTGTGGATGTCTCCGCGATCTGATGTTCACCTTTAGTGGCAATTACGAATAGGGAAAATTTCCCAGTGTGGGAGATTATCTTCCTTCCCTGCTCGTTTGGGGTAGGTGCAACTATCTCTGGTATCCGATAGAGTTGTCCTCCCAAAGTGACAATGACACTGCGAGGTCGTGATTCATATACAGCATGACGCCTCCACATATATGGTTGTCCTAAAAGAACATCACATACTTCAAGTGGGGCCACATCACACAATACCTCATCTTTGAAGGGCTTGATGCCATATGGTAGGCGACATTGGTGACTAACACGGATCCTTCGTCCTTGGCTTAGCCATCCAATGGTGTATGGTTGTGGGTGCGGCGTTATTGGTAGCTCCAATCTCTTGATGACTTCTTCCGAGATCAGGTTCTTCTGGCTGCCACTGTCCACAACAAAGTGTAGGGGAATTCCCTTCACCCACATCTGTGAGTGGAAAAGGCGCTCCTCTGCCTCTGACTCTTCAGGCTCCTCTGGCTGAATCTGTGTGGTGGCAACAACGGCACTGGGTTCTGCATCAATGATCTGCTTCCCTTTTTGCGCGGCTGTGAAATTAGGTTCCGAGTCAGAATCGGAACTGGGATCTGATTCTGAAGCTTTGATCTCAGCCACCAATGACTGTTTTGAGCGACAATCATCAGTGTTGTGCCAGGGGCTTTTGTGGAACTCGCACCACTTCCCGGTGTCCTTCTTTGTCTTTTCTTTACCCTTCTTCGCCTGTGGTTGGGACTGGTTGTCCTTTTCTTGCCCCGTGCTCTGCGAGCCAGAGTTTCCCTTGCCCTGCTTCTGCGCAGGTCCGAAGTCACGCTTGTTCTTTTGCTGAAATTTCTGCTCAATTTTGACAGCATATCGATAGGCGGATCCGAGTGAAGAGACTTCCAGGAAATCCATCTCGGTTCGGATGTACCGGTGTAGGCCACTGCGATATTTCAGTACTAGGTGCCGCTCGAAGTCCTTGATACCTAGCTTTGTGCGCAAGGTATGAAATTTGTTGGTGTACTCCGACACCGTTTGGTCCCTCTCTTGATGCAGAATGGTCCATTTTGTGTACTGGTCATCATAGTTTCCAACAGGGTAATATTGTTCCTTGACGGCATCTATAAAAGAGGCCCAAGTGGGATTGGAATATTCAAACAATCCAGACTCGTCTGACGAGTTTTGCTCACAATAAGTTTCCCACCAATTTTTGACATGGGGGACGGCCTTAAGGAGCGCAAAGATGATCTTTTCCCTGTCGGAAAATTTGTGGACAGAGAAATACCCTTCTAGTAGATTCAACCATTTATCTAGAGCATCGGCATCGATTTGGCCTTCAAATAAAGGGATATCAAAATTAACTTGTACCTTGAAGGGAGTCGTATCTCCGAAATGGCTGCTCGTTGAGGGTGCATTTGCCGCTGTTGGCATGCGTTGAAGGATTTGGGCGAAATTATCCATCATCTCGTTCCTCTGTCGCGCGAGGGCTTCCTCGAGCAACAACTTGATAGGATCTACTGCTCCGTCGTCTCTCTTTTCTTCCGCCATGGGAGGCCGTTTGGGGCGGCGAGAGTGGTCTTCCCCAAGTGAAACTAGTTCGAGACCCAACTCTCTGTATCCTGACCTCGTCGGGGACATGCACCGAGAAACAATCAAAGAGCAGACCGCTCTGATACCACTGATCCGGATTTATGTGGGAACGAAACAAAAGATAGCATATACAGAATCATATACAGAGATATATTGCAAATAACACAGTGATACAGTAAACACATATTCTATTAAATAGCGGAAATAGAACAGACTGTAAAATACAATAGCTGGAATGGTGGTAGCTATCTCTGAGAAGAGATGTGGCCGCTATGCTCATTCGTGCCAAGATGATTACAAAGAGAGGCCGAAAGGGCCTATTTATCATAAGCATGAGGGAAAGAATCCCAAACATCCAAAAACCTAACCCTAGAAGATGAACCGTCATAAAGTTTGCGGCCCCAAGGTGGTTAGTTGAACAGTCAACTTCCCGGGGTCATAACTTTTGCATACGATCTCCGTTTGGGGCGCTCGGTAGCTTGTTGGAAAGGTCTATCCGAGATTTACAACTTTCGACTGGGCCCAAATGTATGCCGGAGGCAACCATTTGGTCCCCCAAATCGCCAAAAAATGTCGTTTAGGGCCTCAAAATGGCTCCGGAAGTTCAGGACCCGAAAAACTGCTAAAAATAGTAATTTACCAAAATTGCCAGAAGACTGTTTTGAGCCAGTTGGAAGAGGTGGGCCGCCACCGATATCCACCTGGATCAAGTTCAATCCATTTTAGACCTTCCCTCTCCTCGCACGCTTCAGCATCTCCAGAGTCTACAGGGGCGATGCAATTTCCTTCGATGCTTCATTCTTGATTACGCCACCAAAGTTCATGGATTCTTACCCACATACCCTTTGTATGGGATGAACAAGCAGAAGCTATGTTCGAAGCCCTCAAGAAAGCTCTCACACAAGCCCCTTTGATCTCCCCTCCGTATTTCTCTCAGGACTTCATCCTTTACGTCTCGGCATCTGACCATGCTGTGTCCAGAGTCTTGGTTCAAGAAGACGCCTCTCACCAAGAGCATGTCATTTATTACGTCAGCCAGACCTTGTCTTGACCACCCCTATGTTACCCATACGAGGAAAGATTAGCCCTAGCTGTAGTCTTTTCCATCCAAAAATTGTGACACTACATTCTGCTCAGTCGTACCACAGTTGTCGCCGACTCCAACCCTATGGTCTATCTCCTCACCCAGCGGCTCCTACAAGGTCATGTTGCTAAATGGGTCATTATCCTCTAGGAATATGACCTCACTTTTGGAACCCCTAAGATCACTAAATCCCTCGCGCTTGCCCAGCTCATCACCAATCTCCCTTCCCTTCTGCCGTCCCCACAAATATCCGATGAGTTACCCTACAATCACTTGTTCACCATCTCATCTGATGACCCATGGTACGGTGATATTTTGTTATACCTTCGCACGCAGAAGTTCAGACCCAACATCAATCATGATGGATGCCATCATATCCGTCACCAGGCCTCTCAATATCTCCTCTTAGGTGATGTCCTTTACCGGTGAGGGGTCAACACGATTCTTCGTCGTTGCCTTACACACGAGGAAGCTGAACATGTCCTCAATGACTGTCATAGCGGTGTCCGTGGAGGCCATTTCTTTGGGAGGGCCACCGCCCAAAAGGTTGTCTGCACCGGATACTTCTGGCCCACACTTTTCACCGACTGCATCACTGCGGTCAAGCATTTCCATAACTGCCAACATTTTGCCCGCAAGGCCGGGACACCACCTGCTCTGTTACACCTAGTCATCACTGTTGATCCATTTTGTAAGTGGGCCATCGACTTCATGGAGTGTAGACCCCCATCTTCCAAGGGCCATAAATACATCATTGCCGCCGTCGATTACTTCACCAAATGGGCCAAAGCCATGCCTACCTTCAATTGTACCGCTGACACCGCTACCCATTTCTTTTTTAACCACATTATCACTAGATTTAGCGTTCCAAAATAGTTGGTCTCAGACCATGGTTCACACTTTGAAGATTTCGTTTGGCGTGAGTTATCCACCCTCCTCAAGTTTGAACATCAATTCTCCTCTGCTTACTACCCCCAAGGGAACAACCAAGTAGAGGCCATTAAAAAAATTCTCAAAACCATCCTTCAACACACTGTTGACCGGCATAAGTCCAATTGGCACCACATGTTGTTCCCCGCCTTATGGGCTTACCGTACCTCTACCAAGACCGCCATTGGTTTTAGCCCGTTTCATTTAGTTCACGGTGTAGAGTCTGTCCTCCCCATCAAGTGTCAGATACCTGCCTTACACATCGTCGTCGATCTTCTCCTCGACACCTCCCCACTTGAGCAACATCTGCTATCCCTCGAACAAGCTGATGAAGACTGTCATGCCACTCTCCAGACCATTGAAGCCGCCAAGAACCGCTCCAGGCTGGTTACAACAAACATGTACACCCTCGAATTTTCCATGAAGGGGACCTCATCCTCGCCTATGACCAGGCCCATGACAAAACTGGCAAAGGAAAGTTTGAGTCCATGTGGCAAGGCCCTTACATCGTGCAGACTTGTCTCAGCAAGGGGGCATACATTTTAACTGACTCAGAAGGTCACCCTTTGTGCAACCCCCGAAATGGGTTGTATCTTAAGCGTTTCTATCCCTAGAATAACTCAGGGCCCCATTGGTCCACATTGTAAAGTTTTCTCTCCTTTTTTACCGCGATCTTACATTCATCATTTTTGCATGATCACAGATGGACCCTCTTCCACCTCATTACATTGGCTTCGCTGATGGAGCAAGCTGCTGGTCTCCAAACCTGGCTTCTGCAGCATGGGTCTTATATTCCCCTTCACACAACTTGATTCACCTTGACGGAATATGTATAGGCATTGCTACCAATAACCAGGCAGAGTATGATGCTATGACCGGTCTCCTGACTACTGCCCTCCAGATGGGCATATGTCACCTTCATGTGTTCCTTGACTCCCAGCTACTTGTCTCCCAGCTCAACAACTGCTACCAGGTGCGTGATCCCTGCCTCTTTAGAAAATTCCTGCACACAAAACAACTCAGCCGATAGTTTGAATCCATAACATTCACCCATGTCCCAAGAGCTCAAAATAGTGTTGTGGATCAAATGGCCAACAACATCCTCGATTGGCACATCAATCACACCATGTAAAACCTCCATCATGCATAAAATCTCATAAAAATATATAAAAACCCAAAAAGATTGCAAGGGGCATCCATGTGCCTATCATCACATAAACATTTGCATACATGTGCCTATCATCACATAAACATTTGCATCCATGTGCAATAAAAAATAAAAACACATAACATCCACAAGGGGCATCCATGTGCCCAACATCCTATACTACTTTCATCCACGTGCAGTACAAACATATCACAAACCATAAGCGCATCCACGTGCGTACACTAAAAAACATCATCGCAAATAGGTGCATCCATGTGCATATATATATATCAAAAAACACATGTCCATATGCTATACATGTCCTGAGTACCCCCGTACTCAGCTATACACAAAAAAAATCTATACATCTCATATGATACATGCTGGAGCTACAAAACTTGGGGGGAGTCCCCTGCACTCCCTAATGAGAGTCATACCCCGCATACTTTCCTGCATTCGCCTCTGAGTCCTCCCCTCGCTCCTCCTCCGGCAGCTCCTCATCCATTGCGGGCTCCTGTGCCTGACCCCTGTCTGCCAGGATAGCCACCCGGATCGCAATCGGCCGGAACTTTCGGGGCACCCTCATGCAATCCTGAATCACATCTGGATCCACGTCCCGCCACCCCTCGTTGGTCACTCCCACTAGAAACCGGTCTAGTAGCACCTGTATGGACTCCAATGTCCCCTTTGCGTCCCGCCGACACAACTCCCCTCGGCTCGGTAAGGCTGCTACCGCGAGATGCCCTCTGCGCACGACGTGTCCTGGCGGTGGTCTCAGACCCACATCTGTAGATCACACATCAGTCAGTCACAGTATATATCATAATGCACATCATACATAAATCTTGACATCCATAACATGCAAATAAATCAATACATACCATCCGGCCCCCATGCCTGTCCTGGTGCCCGTGGTGCCTCTGGGTCCCTGGTGTAGTCCATATCCCTATACAAGTAGTCATCCAGTGGCAGTGGCATCTGTATCCACTGCAGGTATAACTCCTGGGTAAAGTATCTACCCACCTCACCGCCACCCCGGCGGCACATCATCTCCCCCCACCGCACCATGCGCGGCTCCCTCAGCCCTCCTGCCCGGACCGGTACCCACAGCCGCAGTGTCGGTACCCGCTCCATAAAGAACGCACATAGAAAGGACCCATAGCAGAACCCCTTACCAGATTCCTTCGCCAATGTCAGCTGCCACTGAACATAGGTGAGGAACATCTGGCCCCACACATAGTAGACACCATCCAGTACGCGCTCCACTAGCTGCATCTGGCCCCCGGACACCTTTTCAGGTGACTGGGACCCCAACACACGAACCACGCATGCTGCAATAGCCTGCACTGCCAGCTCCTGTAGGTCTATCACCCAGAGTGCATTCCTATGCACCCTAGCCTCTGGAACACAGTACCGCTCTAGCATGTCCTCCATATCCATGTCCGCGGATACTAGCGGCTGCGTATCCGCCACCCTACCCAGACAAGGAAACCCCGTCAGGAAGTATACATCTGATAGGGTGAGGTCCACCCTCTCACCCTGCACCCTGAATGCCTGTATGTCTAGCTCTGAGAAACTCACTAGCCTGTTCAGCAGCAACCCTGCTAACCGCATCATAGGTACCTGCGTGAACCTCGGTAGTCTGCACAATCCCAACATCGATCGCACATGACGCTCCTCTCGGATGACAGTCACTATCTCATCCGGGATCTCCCGCTCTCTCCATAGTGCCAGCAGCATCTTATCAACCACGCAAGGAAAAATCATTAGACTCATGTCAAAGAAATAAACCCTGCCCTCCTCCCCCCCCCAGGAATTCCTAATCGCTCGCTCCCAAATGTGGCTTTAGGTCCCCTTGTCGCGGTTTCCGACCGCGACTATCGGGCCTACAGTCGTGGTTCGAAACTGCGCCTGTCTGGGCCAAACACGAGGTACCAAACCGTGTGTCCAACCTCAAAACGCGCGGTCCCAGACCGTGTGTTCCGACCCGAGCCCCGCGGTCTCCACGTGCGTCATCCACCATGGAACCCGCGGTCTCCGACCGCGGCTCCCTCCTACAAACCTGTGGTCCACCCCACATCGACGGTGCAAATACCCCCTAGGACCCACTACCCACCCCCTGAACCTAAAAAACATGCAGGTATGAGTTTGAAGGAATACCTGTATCTCCCGTATCTGAAATTGGCCAGTCGGATCGTCCAGCAACACCAACTAAGCTTTGGTCAACTCTGATCACTAGTCAAAGTCAACAAGTACAAATGACACTTGTCATGTTGGACCCACTCACTATTTATAGTCCGTTGACTTTTTCTTGTTTTGGCCATTCTGATGCTATACGGAGTCCATTTTTTCAACCGTTTCCACCACTGGAATCAGCACGACGAGACCATCATGATGGTCAACTGATTTTCTTATTTTTTCCACGTCATTTTTTGCACATTTTTTAGATGCCACTAGTTGCCTCGATTTGCGTGCCACTTCGACTGCTCTCCATTTTTTGCATATTTTATATCATCGAATTCATTTTTCTGAGCCGGTGATGATGCTTGAGATCATTTCTCGCTCTCACCCCCATATTTTTCAGGTATTTTTTCCAAAACACCCCCCGTCGCCTCGGTTTGTGCACCACATTGGCCGTTATCCGTTTTTGACACTCTTTATATCCCCGGATTCATTTTTCTGAGCTCATGATGATGCTTGAGATCATTTCTCGCTCTCACTTGGTACAGTTTCAACATTGTGTCCCGACACCTTGCTGCCTCAGTTTGCATGCCACATCGGCTGCCATCGGATTGTTCCACATTTTTACATGAGCCATTCACTCCTGTCATACTGCAATTATTTCGTTATTTTGACATCATTCATTACCCCGCAAGGAGGCCCACCAGTGTTCCCCCCTACCCTCATTCTTGGTCATCATAAATGTTCCTTGATTGAGCACTTCCTCCTTGCTTGGCCATTCCTTTTGTTCGGTATAATTTTATCCCTTTTTCGGGCTGGACAAGTCCTTTATGAAAAAGGCACTTAGGGAGTTTCTGTTAAGCTCTTTTCTGCCTCTCAAAAACAATGAAAAGATCGCCGAGCAATCTTGCTTCCTTTCGTGCTTGTTAAAGTACCTGAAAGGGCATCTATCTGGTATAAGTTTACCCCTTTTCCGGACCTGGTAGACTAATTACGAAAAAGGAATACTCTAGTCACACCGGCTAGAAGAGTTCTTCATTGCATCCTTTTATGCTTCTTTGGGCCTTGGAAACTAACACACGAAAAAGCAACCCCATGGAGTCTTCTTATCGCTTTTAGAATCTCTAAAATTGAAAGGAGCCACAAGCATGAACTGTCCCAGGCTTTTACAAATCCACTCGACAGTACCATTCCATTATTTCAGAGTCTTCTTATCGGTTTTAGACTCCTTAAAATTGAAAGTAATCATGAGCATGAATTGTCCTGGGCTCGTATAAATCCACACGACAGTACCATTTTACACACACTTCTTCTAGTTCCTTAACCCATGAAGAAGTCCCCCCATGCCTCCTGGCACTATGATCGATCATTTCGGCAGCACCCCTAATCAGGTCGCCTTTGTTCAGAGTAGTCTGTAGTCTCCTGCCATTTTACACCAGCTTGAGTATCCCTCATCCCAGTCACTATCCTTGATCCATTACAGCTATGATCCCTTTCCCATCAGTCAGTTTCATATGTTGCCCAATCATCCCCGCCATCATACTCTGAACAAAGGAAGTTTGAGTCCACCCACTCTACTTACCCAGTCAGTCCTACCATCAGTACTCTTAGACTTCGGTTCTCCACCTCATGCTCATGTCAAGGAAACATCATTGCCTTGATAGTTGCAGGTCTCCCTCTGTCGACGACAACCCCTCTATTCCATAGGATAGACCCAGAGGTCCCTGCACCTTGGACCCATCACCATTAGTGGTGAGTGCCTACGGACCATTTTGAGAGCAGTCATCATTGCCTCTCTGAGTGGTTGTTTCTCACATGCTTGACTTCAACACCTTGATCGCATCGTTGAGAATCGCGCAGGGTTTATATCCCTTCAGTTATTGGTCGAAGACCTCGGATCTCCCCCGACTCTAGCACATTGGTAAGTCACCTTGGAACGCCCAGTTACATGTTCTTGTGGATGTCCAGGTTGCGTTGGCGATTGTATTCAGAAGCCATCCAATTATATGCTTCCTTGAGTACCCAGTTCCATTCCAGTTCAGTGTACCATTGAGAGTAGGACTCCCCGTCACTATGATCCAGCAGCTCATGAGTTCCTTTGGTACCACACTCAGTAGCACTGTTGTCATTCCAGTGTATCAGTATTTTTAGCTTAGACATGGTCAGCCTAGCAGTATGTCCCAGATTTGTGTCCCCTCTAGACCCATATGATGTACACAGTCGTTCTCTATGTATCCTACAGGTCCCCCTTTTCGGGCCTCATAGTGATTTTTTATGTATCTTGATATGAGCATGGGTATGCCCACCTCGTCCATATATTGAGATTCTTCCTCATTCATTATTTGACGTCATGTATATGTCAGGTCCCCATATTTTCGACCCCCTTGTTATTATTGTTCTATATCTTGATACGAGCATGGGAATGCCCGCCCCGTCCATATGATCAAATTATTCCTCATCCATTATTGAGGTTATGTACTTTTAGTTTTTGCAGTTGGTTTGGGATCGTTGTTTCGGGCTCTAGTTTGTTTGTTCTCTTCTCCACACCCCAGGAAAACCATTCAAAGACTTATGATGTCTATCGGCCATATGATGAGCTCCTGCCCTCACACATCAGGGGACAATCTGTTAACACCCAAAAAAGTGCTCACTACCTCGTCTACCCCATTACATGACTCGTTTGTCCATATTTCCTACCATATTTTCCTTCAAAACCCTCAAATCCCATTAAAAAGCCTCCAAAAAGGCCAAAAATGCCTCCAAAAGGCCACAAAACCATCAAAAAAGCCTCAAAAAGGCTAAAAAACCCCCTTTCCCTCCAAAAATATCCAAAATTCCTCCCAAATAGCAAAAACCCTCTAAAAAGGGAATAAAAAATATAAAATAATGAGGAAAAAGAGGAAAAAGGAGGAAAAAACCCTATACAGCTGACCTAAACCATATGGTTCCCAAAACCATGGGCCAACACTCCACCACCAAAAACCTATAAATAGGTGATGGAGACTCCTCATTTCATATCGACAATCAAGTATACCCTTACTTTGCCAAAATGTCTCTTGAAACCCTAGCTCACCCTTGAGCTACTTTCACCATTGAGAGCCCCTTTTGGCCCATTTCCACCATTGGAGAAAGAGAAGGAGTAAAGTTGGAGTTTGGAGCAACCCTCTTGGATGATTGCAAGAACTTCACCAACCTCTACACTTGAGGTAAAATTTTAATACAAAGAAAACCATTTATTATTTCTTGTCTCTTATGTCTCATGCACATGTTTAGAATAATTTCCATTTCAATGTATTGTCTTTTAATTACTGTTTATTGAACTGCTACTAAGGAGTCCCTTCTCCTTAGTAGGTTCTCATTTGCACAAGCTAGGGTGAAAACCCTAGCTACACCCAGCAATCTTTCGATGGCCTTAAGAAAGCTTTGGTATCGACCCTTGTGCTTAGTTCGTCAGACTTTACACGAGATTTTATTCCTTATGTGGCTGCGTCTCAAGAGACTATTGGCATGGTCTTGGTTCAGGTAGATGAAGTGCTCATCAAGAATGTTATCTATTATCTTAGTCGCAATTTAGTAGACACTGAGCTAAGATACACTCACGAAGAAAAGATGGCACTTGCGACTATCCACGCAGTCCAGCAGTTACGACATTACATTTTTCTTCGAATAACCACAGTTGTAGCTCACATCAATCCATTTCAGTTCATGTTATCACGACGCCTTATCGGGGGTAAGTTTAATAAATGGATTGTAATCCTTCAGGAATTCGATCTTGATTTTGCTTCGGCAAAATTGATGAAATTACTAGTGTTCACTGAGCTTATGTTGGACCTTCCATGACTTGATGAGGATGTCATTCATGAATATTCCTTTGTGGATGAACACTTGTTTCTTATCTCATCCGAGGACCCTTGGTATGGGGATGTCATTGTATATCTCCAAACTTTGAAGTTTCCTTCGCATTATTCATGAGATGAGCGACAGCGTGTGAAACATCACGCTAAAGACTATACTATCGTCGGTTACACTCTGCATCACCGAGGAAAGGATTCCATTCTACGTCGTTGCTTGACTCACGAAGAAGAGGAACGGGTACTTAATGATTGCCATGCGGGGGTGTGTGGCGGTCACTTATCCGGGCTTGCTACAACCCAATGTATCATGCGAGCTGGTTGTTTTTGGCTTACCATTTTTAAAGATTGTATTAACACTGTGAAGAGATGTCAGCCTTGCCAAGTGTTTTCTCAAAACATATGTTCGCATCCAGCACCCCTCCATCTGATCATCACTATCGATCCCTTCACTAAGTGGGGGGTAGATTTCATGGATTGCAAACCAGCTTCGGCTGGGGGGCATCACCATATTATTGTGGCCGTGGATTATTTTTCCAAGTGGGCTGAGGCCATGCCTACTGTAAAAGCCGACGGTGCTACTGCAGCCCATTTCGTGTTCAACCAGATTATCACTTGGTTCGGTATCCTGAAAGAGATTGTCATTGACCATGGCAATCACTTTCAAAACAAGATGATGGAGGATTTGTCTCTCAAGCTTGGTTTCGTCAGGAACACTCACCTTCCTACTATCCTCAAGCGAATGGTTAGGTTGAAGTAGTAAATAAGTCTTTGAAGACCATTCTCAAACGTACCATCCAACAAAGCAAGACCAATTGGCATATCATGTTATATCCTGCTTTGTGGGCATATCGAACCACAGTTAAGACTGCCACTAGGTTCTCACCATTCCAGTTAGTTCATGGTGTGGAGTCACTTTTACTGATTGAATGCGAAATTCCTTTGCTCAAGCTAGCCATAGAGCTCCTCCCTGATATGACAGAGATTGAGCAACGTTTAGTACACCTCGAGCAACTTGACGAGCACCATCGAGATGCCGCTGTGGATATTGATGTTAACAAGCGTCGTGTCAAGGTTCAATATGATAAGTCTGTCCATCCCCGGCAATATGCTAAAGGTGACTTGGTACTTTTGTATGACCAAGCTAAAGAACCGCTGGGGGTAGGCAAGTTCAATCCCATGTGGGACGGTCCTTACATTGTGAGATGTGTCCTCGAAAAAGGAGCTTATGAGTTAGAAGACTATGAGGGAGTTACCTTGAAGGAGCCTAGAAATGGGCTATACCTCAAGCGGTATTACTCTTGAACCTTTGGTTCGGGCTGATACTTTTGTACACTATTGTATAGTTTTTTTGTACATAGTTTAGCTTGCCCTTTGTTGTTGTCGGGTCTACTGATTAGCCTCTGTTTGATTGACAGATGTCAATGGAATTTCCTACATTCACAGGTTTCGTGGATGGTGCTAGCCGACATACGAAGTAGCTTGCTTTTGTTGCTTGGGTTATCTTCTCACCTGACCACCTAGTTGTATCCTCAGGAGGTGCTTGTCTTGGTCCTACATCTAATAATGTGGCTGAGTATAGTGCCGTTATTGAGCTACTTCAGGATGCTATTTCACATGACATCCAATCTTTAGAAGTCCGCTTGGATTCACAATTAGTTGTGTCTCAGCTGAATGGGTAGTACTGTGTAGGAGACCCTACATTATTACGGATATTCCTTAAGGTATGACTGTTGGAGAGACATTTCATTTCAATTACATACATTCATGTTCCAAGAAGTCTTAATTATATATCTGATGCATACGGTAACTATGTATTAGATTGGCATTTGTCACATTCATCATGAAGCACATAAATACAAAGACATTCATACCTTTGTACATACACACATGTAGTAGAACCGAGAACCAAAGTTGTATATATATATAAATATGTCCAAAAAATGGTAGTGTCATATAAGACTGGAGCCCTTAGCCCTCAAAAATATACATATCGATACAAAAATGAGACCCTGGGATATCTATTCCCTCCAAGGAGGTCTAGCTGCCGCCTCAATGGGATGTGTCTCATAGAAGTACTGTACTGCATTGGCCACCCGCTGTAGTAACCACACCCACTCACCAGGAACACCCACTACCTGGCGCTGCATGGCCTCAGGTAGTCAGGATACCTCTATCTATGGTACTCATGAAACCATCTATGATATGTTGCGCTGCAATGTCTGAAGTGTGTGCCCTGCTGCAACATCTGCTGCCACATTATCTCTACCCTAACAACCATGTCTCGAGAAGCCCTCGAGTCTCACTGGGCCTTTTTCTGCGAGCGAACAGTCACCCTTTAGCACTTGATACTACCACCAAAAATATTTTTTGCATTTCAACTATAATAAAAAAAATCCATAAAAATTTAATAATCACAAAACCAAAAGAGTGCTCACTAATGTCTCCGAATGCTGCTCCTAGTGGCAGTAGCATGTCACGGTCTTGTCTAAATTCTATCCCCACATAGGGATAGTCCTCTATAGCAATCACCTGCCAGTTCCACCAGTAGAAGAACTCCTCAGTATATGGAGACGCTAGACGGCCACCACCCTGTTGTGTCAAAATCTTAGCCCACCGGGTCAGGGCTGGATCACGGGGACTGTGAGGAGGGACATCCACCTTTGGACTAAGCCCTGGAACCCTCTCAAATAAGAAGCTACATAGGATGCTACCATACCCAAAGTTTTTTGCCTTCCCCTCTTTGCATTCCATCAATTGTGTCTTCATAGACACCAGCAGAGTAGTACACCATTCAAATATCGTAGGTTGCATGCATTGTGATGCGTGGAATATCACCGGCCTGGATTCCTGCTGTAGTGCTTTGGATCCAATGATCCGCACCAGGGTAGCCACAATGATCTTTGTACTCAGATCCACTATGGCATTGATGGGCACTTGGCTTCCCACTGCTCATGTGTTGGCGGGACAATACCACGCTATGTAGTCCTAAACAGTGCTCCCACCACCCACGGTCCAAGACCAAAGGCTGGCCACCTCCCCTCTACAGGACAAACCGGTAATGAAATAGATATCCTCTACTTCCAATGTTAGAGTTTTTTCATTGAGGATGAAGTTTTGAGCATCCACATCCCAATAGTTTATCAAATGATGGAGTAATAGTTTTAGGGCCCTTAAACCCCCTATACTCCAGAACTTATACAAACCACATGCTTGCAATGCTTGTTACGCTTGCAAATTATTGCGCACAGCCTCATCAACCTGGTCATGCTCTCTTTCCCTCCACTCTAGAACCATCCTGGAGTGCAAAACAAGTAAATTTTGGTCAATTTTATGATTAAGAATTTCTTCACGGCCATACCCGCAGGCTAATTTCTATACAGTGGTAGGGACCCGCGGGCAGTCTATTTTTTGACTATGCATTTTGTGCCCTACCCACGACCCGCATAGTTATAGCCCACAGGTAGCGCCGAAGACATCTAGGGCTTGGCCAAACTAAAAATTCCATCGACCAAAACTGAAATAAAAACATTAAAATGAAATGTATGGAATTAACCACCAAACTGCTCCAGACGGTTCGTTGAACTGTTGCTCGTAGCTCCCAGGATCAACAATGGAAGTTTCAGGTGAAAACTAACCACTAAACTCCAAATTGGTGAATAGTGCAAATGAATTGTAATTTGGAAAATTTTATTACTATTTATAATTTTTTGGACCCACTTCTCTATAGTTTTTTCCATTTTGAGTCGTTATGAACTAATGTCGTGTCATGGAGTAGTGTTTTTTCAATAGATTTCCTCGGCAAGAGTTGTTTTGAACCATTTCACACCCACGGTAGGTACATTTCACACCTGTCATATAGGTTAGATGCCATTGTCGCATGCATTATGCATTTGACCTATTGACCATTTTCATAAACCCTGGGTGCGACCCCGCTTTGTAACTAACACAGAACCTTCACATTGCTATAGAAGTGTCATTATGCAGCGTTAGGGCTTTTCCGAACATGGGTACCCTAGTTAGAACCCCTTCATGCATTATGGTGCCCATGCCATTGTTTGTCCTTAGGATTAGGAGTCCTTTGTAGTCACACTGTGATGTTGCGGTAAAGACTCATACTCTACTTTGTCTTATGCTGGCCATCTCCCTTAACGAATCCCCTCAGTTATATCATGTTGTGATTGCATTGCATCATCCTGCTTGCTGCTTGAGCCTTATGCCGGCTCCCGCTTACTCAATTGTTAGCTTGGTTCCTGAGCACTTTTCCCTGCTCGAGCCCTACAGAGCTTATATTTTCCCTTCACAAATTGATGACCTTTTGACCCTAAGGGAACATACCCCCGAGTGTCCACGTCCTGCATGCACTTCCTTTCATTGACCATAGGTATGTTCCATTGCTTGGGACTAGTCTGCTAGCTATTTGACACTCGTTCCCTCACTTGTCGTACTATAAGAAATTTTATTATTTTTCAAGATTTTCCCAAATATGAAAGAGACCAAAAAAATCAAATATTCCAAAAAGTCAGACGTGATTATGGTCACTATTTCTTGTTGGCAATTGTTGTGTCACCTTTGAACAGAGCATTCATTCCACTCTGTACATTATGAGTTGGGACTATAGTTGGGCCTTAGGAGCTGTACGTGTTTCTCAGTTTTCTCCACCGATTGGTTAAGATTCTAGTCATTATGGAACCCTCTGTAATGCCTCCTGCATTGCACAGTTTATGTCAAGTCTGTGCTGCCTGAGTCTATCCATCTGCTTATGCTCTTGTTCAAAGGAAGTCCTGAAACCAGTGTCGGCCACTCCTCAAATATCTTGACTATTGCATGTCGGCCATCCTTATTGAGTCATTCTGTTTCACCTGAGATCTTCCAAATCTTTCAGCATTGTTGGTACCTCGTGCTGGTTGATGGGGGATGCCTTGATGCCCTCCTTCCAGCGAGTCTTGTTCCGTCGACTTCAACCCATTTATTCCGGGACTTGAGTCTTTGAGTACCTTGAGGCTTGCAGTCATTAGTGGCAGGTTCTCTCACCATCGACAGTTTTGGAAATACATCAATGTCCCCTGATTGATGGATTCATCCTAGTGTTCAACTTCAACCCATTTATTCACACTCTGATGATTGTGCTCTGCGCCTTGATGCCCATTTTCATTACTGGTGGGCCATCTCACGTTTGTTAACGGTATACATCATTGACTGTTAATCAGACGATGTCTCATCAAGTTCGACCCCAACTCCTTTATTCACTTGATGGGACATGCACCATCGAAGACTTGTGTAGAACACCCCAGGCAATTGTGGCATTCAGTCTGTTACATATGACTTTGACTTTACATCTGAGATATCACCTCTCAGATTTCAGTAGTTTATACCTCTAGTTTGCACTAGTTGTCTTCTTTTTAGTAGAGGACCATATCTTACTATAGAGGGATCATGGCTATGATCACTTATGACATATATATTGCCTATTCATGGCCATTGTATCAGATTGTTGTACTATCCTGACATGTATTCAAAGATACTATTTTATTATGAGGAGTGAGCTGCTCTTTCCACTCGTGTCTCCATCACTCCACTTCTGAGTTTTATAATGTATTTCGGCCATCGTAGCATCAGTCTCTAACCTCACACATTAGGGGGCATCTATTACATCGTAATCTTCCACCGTGTGACCATCAACATTATTTGGCCTATAGGATCCATTTCAATGACTCAGATCCACTTATATCCTTCAGAGATACTATTTTTCCCTATTTTTATTCCTACTCGCATGTTGCATCACTATAGCATGCGTACCCGCGAGTTGCATCACTATAGCTCACGGGTGTTAGGTAAAATGGTAAAAACCACTATTAATTACTTTTTACTCCCAAAAAGAGGTCATTGGGTGACCTTTGGCTATGCATCTGCCTGAGTAACGTCTCGATGTGTCCTTTCACCTACCTTTTAGAGGGCTATATATTGAGCACATATGGATTATGGACGGGAGGAAGAAGAGAATAGCAAGAGAACTCTAGTGAATTTTTGCCCTATCTTGAGCCTGCACTCATTGATCCTTGTAGTTGTGAACCCCTTATGTTCACCTTACAAACTGCTATCTAGTTTGAGTTTTCCATTCATGGAGGATTGAAGTGGTGGAGGCACAAGTGGATTGATCCAGATCTTGGTTCAGATTGGTTGCCAGCAAGAGGTCGTATCACTTTGTACTTCTTCTTGTTCATTAATAGAAATACTCATATTCTCATCCATCATGTTGTGAATGTTGTTTATTATACATTGGGTTACATTTTCTTGTGATATTATGGACCATTGTTATTGATAATGTTAATGTCAATTATATATTATAAGTACTTGTTGGAAATTGGCAGTCAAGACTAATTTGCATATTTCAAGTGCATGGATTGAAAGCTCCAATAGGGATCTACATCACACGTTTGGATCAAGGTTGGTTACATTTATCCATTATCTTAACATTGTCATTTATAATAGCATTGCTTTTAGAATTGAGTAGAGTTCTGGTAGTCATCTATCTATTGTGCTATTCTCAAGCCATAGTGAGTTTTCTCCAGTACATACGTTGCGTTTAATTACGTTCCGAAACCCACAACCCGCAACTTTCGGGTTGTGGATTTTGGAAACTTTGTTTTGATTTGGTCGTATTTTTAAAACCCGAAACCCAAAACCCACCAATTTCGGTTTTCGGCTTTCGGGAGTAGTAAATAAAAACTTTTATTATGTTTTGAACCCGATCCCATGCTGTGCATCGGTCAATCTCAGCCACCCATTTTTCTTAATCCTATGGTCGTGATTTAATTTGGGTAAATTGATAAATATAGGTTTTATTTACTTTTCTTTATCATTTTTACTCGCCGAAGTTAGTCCGCTGAGTTGGTTTTACCATGGATTTCTCGCGTTCAGTCGATTGCCGGTTTTTAGTTATCACAGGTAGGATTGCCATCATATTAGTTTTTCGGTTGGTCTTTTGGATGTCTGTGATTGTTGTTTTTTTATTTTTGTTTTCTTTATTTCATCAGAAATTACAAAGTTTGCCACTATGTCACGAAGTACCCGGTCTAGGGCCACCTATGATTCCCTCTCCATCATTAGATCCCAATGATGAAGAGCAGACTTCTCCTTCTGAAGCTTCCACTTTGGTCCCCTCAATCACATAGGCCCAGTCATTTGTCCAAGATGTTTCTATCCCTGTGGTCGTTCCTCAAGTCCCCATGTCCATCCCTCACCCTTGTGATATTATGACACCTTCAATAATTTCCACTGCTAATTTCATTCCCATCACTACCCAGTTGGCTGATGAATATGTAGATGAGGATGTGGTTCCTATTGGTAACTATTTCTATGACAAGGAAGAGAAGACAGTATTCAAAAGGACAAGGAAGAGAAGTAAAGATGAGCACGTGTTGGAATCACCTGCTCCCGTTCAAGTCTTGTGGACTCAACAAACTGGTGACCCTCAGTCTGGAACTATTGAAGCAGCAAAAGTTTTGGGGGCTTTTGCTGGTGCCAATATAGATTCAGTCCACTTGATGAACAATGAGGTTGATCCTAAAAAGGAAAGGATCAAGGAACTTGAAGATGATTTGGTCAAGATTAAAGGTGAACATACTCTCCTAGTGGATAATATCCGGCAGGAATGGATGGAATGCTTTCATCCATCAAAGCAGGAGAATATCTCCCTTCAGAATCAACTTAATACTAAAAAGACTCCAAACTCCATCCATGCAGAAATGATAGCCACCTTAGAGATACAAGTTGGAACTGTAACTGCAAATGCAGCTTCAGTTGGTTTGTCTAAATTTACACCACGGGAGTTTAAAGACTTGGCCTTGGAGGTTAATCATAATAATTATAAATTACTTGAAAAGTTGTACATTGCACAGGATGAAATTAGGGAGACATTTACTACATTTGATAAACTGTCTTCTGAGCTTGAGGTACAGGAAATCAAGATAATTCAGGATTCCAAAGCTCAAGAGGAGGCTAGTGAAAGGAAAAGGTAAATTAAAAACATCCCTGTAGACTTCCCGATTCTCAGCAGTCTTCAGATGAAGAAGGACAAAGCTTCCCTGAATACCTGGCTCGATTTCAATAACTCTGCTGAAGAAATCATCAGAAAATCTAAAGACCTTTGCACTCGATGCTGGTACGCATTTGATAACATCATGGAAGCTCTACATATCCCATACATGGATCCTATTTTTCAGGCCCTTCCACCTAAATGTAAGCTATAAGAAGTAGAGCGTGGTTGTGAGGAAATGGCGCAGAAGATCCGGGCTATTCCAACAGTCAACATTGGTCATGTGGATGAATTGATCAAGAAACTGCTCTCCTTCGAGTGCAAGATCCATTTTTACCTTCGCACTTGGCATAAGCTTGCCAAGCATGACATGGAGAACAACATATGCAGTGCCAAAATAGGCATAGAATCTGTCAATTATCCAAGCATAGATGAACTATTAGAAATATATGATAAGTGGCAGGATTTTTCTGGCCCAATAGACTCATTTCTGATTTTGGAATCCCTATTCTATAGAATTCATTTTGTACTTTGTTGTAGTTTAATATTTAAGGAAGAATACCTCTCGGAGAGAGGGGTTGGAATTTTTGCAATTGTAATTCAGCAGGAGATAAGACTGAGGATACTCTCTGGCTAGAGTCATTGTAATTTTGTTACAAGACATCTTAATACAGTAATGTTATCTTCGGATCTATCTTCTGATTGTCACTAAAATTTCTTTAAGGATTTCTGATTTTATGTTCCAGATTGACATCCACTATACATATGATCTCTTGTTAAATATATAATGAATGCATAGATCTGTTGTATTGGTTTTTCTGTATAACTGATGTGTGTATGAAAATATTTGATTAAATTTATTTAATTAAATAATTTCTTTATCGATTTCTGCAATTGATCAGATATATATATATATATTCAATCATTGTTGATTTTTCAATCAACAAAAAGATAACAGGTTATATCCTGATGGTCTTTAAGCTTGGATTATTATTGTTTAATTTTCATTAAATAAACCATAATTTAAGTCAACAAATATCTCATCTAAAGGCATTTTTGTTAAAGGTGATAGCCAGTTTGTTTTCTTACACCTCAAGGTTGATCTGCATAAACACCTAGATTTTCATTTTAGAATAGATCTGACTTAAGATTAGGTTCTTTTTCTAAATAGGTTAAGTTAGAATTGTTCACTGTTTCCAACACCCCTTTGTTTCCCTAAATTGGGAAACTGATCTTATTGATCAAATCACTTAATCATAGAGTGCAAGCGGAGGCCAAATATTCATGGATGATTACCGCACCAAACAGCTCGAGGATAGAATTGCCCTTGCATAGGGTCTTTTGAATCCTTTGGCTGGGTTTTCATCCCTAGTTGTGTGCCTTGGAACCCATTCCAGCACCTTGCACTTACCTTGCACACCCGAGGCATCAACAAATGATGCTAGAAGGAGGGCCACTAGTATAACATGCCTACGAAAACCGCTAATAAATTTCCTCCCGCAAATACTTCAACGGTTCAAACCCGAAGCTAGTCCAGGGCTTCGACATCTGAACAACCAACTGATTCACGACCTACAGTTCTCCCTGTTACATCTGCGCAACCTACAATTATACCTGTCACACCTGTGATACAACAAGAGAACACAGGGGAAATCATTTTCACTTCACCCACAAGGGGACCCATCTCGTTAGAGAAGATATTGAAAACATCTGCTGAAAGGGTCTTAATAGCAGAACAATGACTTGCCAATCAAAGACGACGTGGTTTGGAAGCCTTAAATTTAGAAAATATTCTATAGACTGGTGGTCAGGAAGATCAATAAATTCCCACTGCACATACTAGTGACTCACAGATTCAGTACACCACTGATATAAACACATAGGATCAACACACAATTGATCAACATCCTGAAAACCAAGAATCGATTCATCAACCAGATTCTCCTAAATATAACCGTGAGACCACTCTCATAGGAACACAAGGTCAACCAAATTTTTGAACTGGTGGTCCACCACCATCTCCTCCTTCATCTTCATCATCTTCCTCAAATGATGAGAATTCTTCTAGCTCATCCTCGGAAGAAGAAGAGCAAGAACCTCCAATGGCAGGAGAAGGGAAAAATAGGCCTTGGCTTGACCAAGGTGCAGTTTTCATATTAGGAGATCAACATAGATTACCAAAGAATCCTGAGAAATGGCTGCCTAAATTCAACCTTGATGATAAGATACCTGCGTTGGATCATATAAAAACATTCATGCATGCCATCAGGCTTAGAAGTGTGGTACATGAGGATGTAGTATGTAGACTCTTTCCCTATACTTTTGAGGGTAAAGCAGCCACTTGGTATTTTGCCTTACCAGCCTAATCTATAACTTCCTGGGATGAATTCGAGAAACATTTTACCCAGAAATTCAGGGATGAAAAAACACCGCAAGAACTTGTCTTGGAGTTATCCTCCATGAAAATCAAAGGAAAAGAAAGGGTAAAAGACTATAACCAAAGGTTTTCATATCTCAAAAATAGAATTCCTACCAATCTTCTTCATGCTGAAGAATTCTTGGTAGCTTATTATGAAAAAGGTCTGCCTGTCCCTATTTCAATATGGGTCAAGAGGGCACATAAAGGTACTTTACTGGAAGCATTTGATGAAGCAATCCAAGTTGAGAAGGACATGTTTTGTCTAAAAGATAGCCCTGAAACTTCAGAAGAACAACCTTCCACTTCCAGGAAAAGAATTGAGAACACCCCTAAACCCACTGTTCAGAACAAGGATCCATTGGATATGACTGACATGAAGAAATTCCTTCAAAGGATGTCAAATGAGATGGTGGATTTAAAGAAGAACACTAATGATAATCAGAATCAAAACAGAGGTTTTTTAAGGCCACCATTTAGGAGACCCTACCAGCCTCCACAAAATCCACCACCACCAAATCCGGTAGATGGACTCACAAATGACGAACTCTATTCTATTTTTAGAGCATTGGCAGTAGAATCTCAAGTCACCCCTGACACTTCCAATGACTAGACCATGTCGGATCCACAATTACCTATAGAAGAAGAAGAAGGTGATCCATAGGTCGATGTTGTGGGATGCTTTTCAGAACTTTCTATGTGTGAAGAAGAAGAAGAACCTGAGGTGGTATTTAACACACAACATCCTTATAAAACAAGGTCAAGACCACAACCACCTCAAGAACCTTCATCTTCTCCTCTAATTCCCCAAAAAAACAAGACTATCCCACAAAAAGATACAATCCTCCCTAAAATGGAGTACAATCTAGTTGAAGATTTAAAAAGAGTTAAAGCAAACATCTCTCTGTTTGAGCTACTTAAGATCCCTGATATGAGGGATTCCTTACCAAAAATCATGATAGTCAGATAGCCAAGAGAGTCACAAAGTAACAATCTAGACTATGTTACTAAAAATGATGATAAAAAACCAGCAAGCAAGAGGACTCCTCCTTTCTTGCTCACTTTTGAGATCTTCAATCGGAATGTGCACAACTGCATGATAGATTGAGGAGCGTCATCAAATGTGATGCCCCTCTCTGTTTGCAGGAAATTGAATGCAACATGGGAGCCCTACCCAACCTAGATTGTGCAACTTGATAGATCCAAAGTCAGAGTGGTAGGTAAGTTGAGAAATGTTTGGCTTACACTGTCAGCTGATCCCAGGATCCATCAGACAGTTGACATCATGATAGCTGACATCCCAGAGGCCTATGGGATGTGGTTAAGTAGGGATTGTTCAGAGAAACTTAAGGGTTACTTTGCAACCGACTGTTCCCACTTATGGTTTCCCTACAATGGTCAGCTGAATAAAATTAAGATCGGCAAAGAACCTTTTATGAAAAAGACAGTCACTGATCTTAATGATTCAAGCGGACCTGCTGGTTATCTCACCTCTCGTGTAGAGCAATTTACTTTCGATACATTTTTTGGTGAATTCCCAGCTGATGCCTCACCAGAAGAAAGCATTCAAAACGAATCACATATTACTCGTGTTACTTTTATACCTTTCTCTGGTGAAATTGTGCATAATGTATACAATGTAAATACAAATTTTAGAATAGACCCTGTTTCATGTACTTTATTTTTGGATGGTTCCAAGTCCAAGGAAGGAGCTGGAGCAGGTTGTGTCCTAATTGATCCTAAGGGAATGAAAATTATGATTTCTTGCAGGTTAGAATTTGATTGCACTAATAATGTAGCTGAGTATGAGGCTCTGGTTCAGGGACTCAAGAAGGCTGTTGATTTAAGTGTGCAGGCAATTGAATGCTATGGAGATTCTGAAATTATCGTTAAGCAACTCAGAAATAAGATACACTGCTTATCTTCATGCTTGGCTAATTATCATAAGATGGTAAGGGATTTAACCAACTCATTTTTAGCATTCAATATTAAATCAGTTACCAGATCACAAAATTTTGATGCAGACCTGTTAGCAAATACAACGTCTAGACTGATCCCACCAGAAGGTCTGTCTCCACAAAATTTTTCCATTGAATTGATGTACAGACCCTCTATTCTAGATAATGTGACTAATTGGAAAGTATTTGATGATGACTGACAGATACTTGACTTCCTCACGGCTCGGGATACATTCCAGGATATGGCCATTGATGAAGCAGAACATGAAAAGTGACTCGCTGATCTCTCAAACATTATCCCAAAGTCAGTGATCAATCTAGAAAAGTTTTATGATTTGCAAGACAAGTTCAAATCTCAATCTAATTGTAAAACTCAAAGCTCATCCCTGAAATATGAGCGCATCAATTTAGGCACCGAGCAGGAACCATGTTTCATCAATTTGGGAGTTGATTGTACCCTTGAAGAACGGAGGGCCATCATTGCATTGTGTAAACAGTATAAAGATGTTTTTGCCTGGACTTATGATGAATTGAAAACATTTGACACTAGCGTCATGTTTCATAATATACCCATGAAACCAGAAATTAAGCCATTTCAACAAAAGCTACAGAAAATGCAACCTAGCTTAGAGCCCTTGGTAAAAAAGGAGTTGGAAAAGCAGCTCACTGCTCAAATTATCTTTCTAGTCAGGCACATTCAACGGATAGATAACTTAGTGCCTGTCTGTAATAAAAGTGGTGAAATTCGACTGTGTGTCGATTTCAGGAACATGAATCGGGCTTCTGAGAAAGGCAACTATCTTGTTCCACCTATGGAACAGATTCTTCAGAAGGTAGCCGGGTCAGAGATGTTTTCCATCCTAGATGGATTTTTGAGATATAACCAAGTTATGGTTGCCTCGTACGACCAGTTAAAAATAGCTTTCAGGACCCCTTGGGGCATTTTCACCTATAGGTGGATGCCTTTCGGGTTAATCAATGCAGGAGCTACTTTCCAGAGAGCTATGGACATAGCTTTCCGAGGGTTAATGCATAATTCTATCATAGTTTATCTTGATGATATCACTATTTACTCCAAAAGGCGACATGAACATGTGTTTGCTCTTAAACAGGTTTTCAACCGTTGCAGGAAATTCGGCATTTCTCTCAATCCCAAGAAATCTATTTTCGCGGTAACATAAGGAAAGCTTCTGGGCTTCATTATTTCAAAAGAAGGTATGATTATTGATCCCGAACACATAGAGGCTATTTCAAAGATTGGGTTACCAGGCTCACGCAAAGCAATGAAATCCTTCTTATGTAAGATTAATTTTGTACGTAGATTTGTACCAAATTTTGCCCAAATTGTTAAACCATTACAACTTTTGGTCAAGAGAGATGTGCAGTTTACTTGGTCTCAAGAACAGAGAGATGCATTTATCCAAATTCAAAAGGCTATCACTGACGCTCCTGCTCTCATGTCCCCATATTTTGATAAGGATTTCATTCTTTATACTTTTGCCACTGACTTTTCTTATGCAGCTGTCCTGACACAAAAGCATGACGATGATACAGAGATCCCGATCTCTTTCATGAGCTCAACATTTAAGGGTGCAGAGCTTAATTACTCTCAGATTGATAAGCAAGCCTATGCAGTCTATAAATGTGTCAAACATTATAGGCCTTACTTGCTGAAGTCTCGAACTAAATCCGTTGTTCCATACTCTGCCATTAGAAACGTCCTCACCCCGAAAGAGTTAGGAGAAAAGAGGGGCCATTGGATGATGGCCCTACAAGAATATGATCTTGAGATCAGAATAGCTAAAATTGTCAAAGGACAAGGTCTTTGTCTTCTTAGCGCTCAATCTAATGACCCTACGCAACAACAATCCAAGTGGGATCAAGAGGAAGATGTTCCTTCAGGTGTTGTTAATGTTATTGATGCTCTAACATCTGAATGGTATGATGACATCAGATTTTTCCTGAACCATGGGTTTGCTCCCGAAAATCTTGATTTTAAGAAAAGAAGGGCTTTGAGACTAAAAGTTGCTCCTTATCAGTTTATTGATCAAGTTCTTTTTAGGAAAAATTATGATGGAGTATTTCTTACGTGATTGGAAAAACATGAAACTGATGACATCTTATTCCAATTTAATGCAGGACCTACTGGAGGCCATTTTTCAGGTGAGACTAAAGCACATAAGATTCTCAGGGCTGGATATTATTGGCCCACATTGTTTAAAGATGTGTACGCTTATGTAAGGAGGTGTGAAACATGTCAGAAATGCACAGGCAAGTTTAAGAAACCTGCATTTCCTCTTCAACCAGTCACAATTCAATTTCCATTCCAACAATGGGGACTGGATTTTATCGGGCCTATAAAGCCTGCTTCATCTCTCCAACATAAGTATATTCTTACAGCAACTGACTACTTCACCAGATGGGTGGAAGAAGCCCCTCTTAAACAATGTAATGCTAGTCAAGTAATTTCCTTCCTTGACAGTCAGATCATCACACGCTTCGTCACTCCTGAGTACTTAGTTTTCGATAATGCATCCTACTTCTCTTCAATTGATATAACTGAATATGCCTTTGAAAAGGGAATTAAGCTTAAGTTCTCTGCCACTTATTACCCACAAGGAAATGGTTTGGCTTAGTTGTCAAACAAAAATATGATAAATATTCTCAAGAAGACTGTAGCTTCTCATCATAGAGATTGGCACACATAGTTATATAATGCTTTATGGGCAGATCGAATAACCCCAAAGGAAACCATTGCAAATTCCCCCTACTGTCTTGTTTATGGAAAAGAAGCCATCCTTCCTACTAATCTCACCATCCCTTCACTACAATTGGACCAGTCTGTCCAAGAAGATGATTCTTCCCCTCTCTAGCATAGAATAGACACTCTCTTGAAGCTAGAGGACGATAGGGAAATACCTAAGAACAAATTGTACCATCATCAGCAAATGGTGAAAAGATGGTTTGATGAAAAGTCTTCATCTGACAGGGAATTTTCTATTGGTGACCTGGTTCTAAGGTGGGATAAGCAACATAAATATAAGAACCAGTATGCCAAGTTTTAGCGCCTTTGGCTAGGACCTTTGATTGTTATAGAAAAGATTGGTCCCCGCACTGTTTGATTACAGACACTAGAGGGAGTTGTAGACACCTTCCCAGTGAATGTGTCTCTTCTAAAAAGGTATTTTGTTTGAACAACCTGCTGTACTTGTACATAGGTGTGGTTTGTTTGTCAATCTTTTGTTTTCTTGCATTTTCATTATGATTAGTCTTCTTGTTTTGTTTTGGTTTTCATTAATAAGGCTTCATGCGTCTGGTAATGGCTTATGATCATTTTTCTTAGCAAACAATTGCTTTTGAAGTTTCAGCATTCTTATCAATCTTACTTTCTAACTTTTGATTAGAATTTACTCTGAAGAATAAACAGTCAATAAGTGAAGTACTTTTGGATATTTTTCGCTTTGATCATTATCTTTCGCAATGCTTTATTTGTATAATTGAGGTATGGAGTATGGTCATCACTTCTCTATCTAGTGTTTCATGGTTGAATGACATATCATAATAACTTGACCAGCTCCGATTGCTCATGGATCCTTTTACGATCACTTTGAATATGAATTTTGTTTAAAATTATAAGTTACAAGATGGGTGGTCTTGTTATCAAGCCATCCCATTAGGTTCATAGGTGTTTAAGTGGAATGACATCTTCACATCAAGCCACCACACTTGAGAAATGACTTTCAGTTCTGTTGGAAGGTGGAAGATCCTATTACAGGTCGGTCCATTCATGATCCACAAACCATTGGTGAGTAACATTACCACTATATGGTCACCAAGCCATGGTAATGCCTTGTAGCCTATGCCAAAATAAATTGTTTTGTCTTTCATTATGGATTTTGTTGTATATAAGAATAGGGGGGTCTTATCACAAGCCATCCCTTCTATGAGCATGGGTTTGATATTGGACTGGAGTTATCACAATATAGTCACCAAGCCATGATAATTTCTTTTGGTCTTACAGCCAGAAGATAAGGAGTCTTGCCATAAAGCTAGCTTGACCAGCTTCCAGATCAGGCCTGTGAATGGCGTTGTTTCATCTGATCACCAAGTCAACACAGTGGTCTTGTATCAACAAGGTTATATATATATATATATATATATATAAGAGAAAAATGTATATATAATCCATAGCGGATCATTGAATATACATGCAACTAATAAACCAAGGTGATCTGTAATTAGGATATCCATGAGCATTTCTAAGACTGTCCCCAGGTTCAACACAAGCTAGTTTTCAATGATTACATCATGGTAAAAATTTGGTATTACTCTCTAAATCTCCTTATTAGATGAGTCTTATCTTTAAAATGGTCATTGTTTGAGATCTACCCATTTTCATGTTCAATGTTTGTTGACTGTTATCTTTTGAGTATTTTCTTTGAATTGAGTTTCAAGAAAGTGGTTGATTAACATGTTGTCTTTAGTCATAATTTGATTGCAGAGATAACTAGTTCTTCCCAGCCAGTCGCCATTTGTTGTGGCCACAACAATTCCCATGCTTAGCTAAAGCACGGGAACCCCATTTTTTAATCAATTCGAAGGTATATGGATAAGTTTTTCTTTGTAAATATGATTTTCGGTTTAAATGTCTTTAAACATCACTCCCCATGTATCCGTACCTCATTTTTGCTGCTTGATCTGGGTTTCTTTAAGTTTTTGGTTTGCAAAATCTTTCAATTTAGACTATTTTCACTTTTTCTTGGCAAACCCGAAACCCGAAATTTGGAGAACCCGAAACCCGAAAGTTTCGGGTGTGGGAAGTTGTTGTTTTAATTTTGGGATTTTTCGTCATCCTGAAACCCGAAACCTGAAAGTTTTTGGTGTGCGATTCTATTTTCTTTTGAAGTTTGTTTTACCGAAACCTGAAACCTGACGATGTCACATTTCAGGATCCAGGATTTTTCTTTGCGAGTTTTAATAAATGCGAAACCCGACACTATCGCGTTTCAGGATTCAGGAATTCATTTTTTACATTGCGTTTAATTGCGTTCCGAAACTCGCAACCCGCAACTTTCAGGTTGCAGCTTTCGAAAACTTGGTGTTGATTTGGTCGTATTTTTGAAACTCGAAACCCACCAATTTTAGTTTTCAGTTGTCGGGAGTGGTAAATAATTTTTTTTATTATGTTTAGAACCCGATCCTGCGTTGCGCATCGGTCAATCTCAACCGTCCATTTTTCTTAATCCTACGGTCGTCATTTAATTTGGGTAAATTGATAAATATAGGTTTTATTTACTTTTCTTTATCGTTTTACTCACTGAAGTTACTACACTGAGTTCGTTTTACCGTGGATTTCTTGCCTTCAGTCGATTGTCATTTTTCAGTTATCACAGGTAGGATTGTCGTCATACCAGTTTTTCGATTGGTCTTTTGGCTGTCTGTGATTGTTGCTTTTGGATTTTTGTTTTCTTTATTTCATCAAAAATTACAAAGTTTGCCACTATGTCACGAAGTACCCAGTCTTGGGCTTCTCTCGGGGGTACCTTAACCAAAGACCCCAACTTTGGTATCTTCTTTGATACCAGTGGAAAGGTCACCAAGACTTATCAAATCGATTCGTCTTGGATTTATGCTATTTTCGACAATGATGACGTCTCATAGGTAGAATTTGATAGGCCCACTTATGAGAAGATCAGGGCTTCTCAGATTCATGCTATCACTGCACGGCCCGCTATATTACCCTATATAGATGTAGTGAAGTGGATAATAGAGAATGCTAGTGTCAAAGACCATTCTTTCAATGATGCTTTGGGGAATCAATTGACTCATTTCCACCCTTAGGTTTTTACCCGAGGATTCACTCTTAGGCTACATAAGCAGACCTTATCTCTTGAATTCATCCAATCCTCCAAGTCCCGTTACAATTTTGTCGAAATGCTGAACTCTTGGATGATAAAACCTAACGCTTTCGTGCTTAAGCATGATAATTTATACCCAATTTCTTGGTTCAAGGAACCCTACTCTTTTCTAGCAGCTATGTTGTGTCTACTGTTCGGACTCCCTAATTGTTCGTTGTTCAAAGTTGAATGGGAACCTATAGTGCATCATGTCTTGACTACCGACGAATCCTTCCCATGGGATTCCATCTTGTCCTCAGAACTAAAAAACACTATAAAAAATTATCAGCAGTCTCCAACTTTTAGAAAACCACATTTCTTTTTATTTGCGTATGTAATTGATTTTTTCTGCTCAAAATTTCAATACCCCAACTTGAACTGGAATTGGACTCCAGCAGACCCACCTATGCATATCTATCATTCAATCTTATGGGAAGAAAAATTTATCCCTTTACTATATGATATATGTGATCAGTTCCTGGGCACTGTTTACTTCAAGATTTTCAAGCAAAAAGCACCAGCATTTTCAGATGATGCCAAGACACTCATCAATACTATCGGTGATTGGTATGTGTGTGAGTATTTCTCATATATCATAGTTTGGGGTAGTAATACTGTTCATCTGTTGCCCAGAATTGTCCTTGACAGATTGGCTTTGCAAGAAGTTTCATTTCAAACTGTGACTGATGGTATCTAAAAAAAACTCACAGGGTCTAGAAAGAAAGGGTGGCCTAAATTCCCTCTGAAACTTGGGTCATTGGTCATCCCAACCTCCAATTGGGAAGCCACCCTTGGTGACCAGTTGGTTGATTTCAAATTTGGATATGCTCCTAAAAGAAAGCACGACCCCAAGAAGTTATTGGATGCACATCCAAAGCAAACCCATGTAAAAATACACTATGTGCATGAGAACATCCCATATGACTCTATCTATCATGGAGTCAATACATTTTTTGAATTTCTTGTAAGAGCAAAAGACCTAGAAGAGCAGCATAAAATTATGCACTATTAGAAGGAATTAAAGCTCAGCGTGCTGAGTTATAGGAAATTGGAGATGGACTTGCTGGACAAAGTGAGAAAAGAAAGGGAAGGAAAGGAAGCTCAGGAAGCTAATCCTCTTCAAGTGGTGGTTAATTCAGAACAAGGCAAAGGAAAAAACCCCATCGAATATTCTCCTCCTAAGAAAACATCAGAATAGGCCAAATCCTTGTTATACACCTCTCAGCAATTTCAGAAAGATCTGACACATTTGACATCAGTGTTGAAGGCTCACCCTACAGAGCCCCAGAAGGTTACTGTGGATTCTCAAATAATGGAACCTTCAAATCCCCTTGAAATTATCAGTGTAACTATGCAAGAAGATGATGATTTGTTGGTTACACATGCCAGCTCAACAAAAAGGCAAAGGATCCATGCTGATCAGTTCCCCAACATTCAGATTATTGACTGTGATGTTGCTGAAGAACTTGAACCCCCAGTTTTAGTAACTGAGGAGATTACAGAACAATCCAAGTTAGTCAAAGACTTGTTAAATGTTATTGAAATGGAATGCTCTGTTCAGGACCAGTCATTTGAAGACACCTCTGTTCAGGATTTTCGGGCTTCAACATCTCAATTAAACTCAATTAGACAATTTTCTGCTTCGCTTTCATGATCATTTTACCTCCCTTTGCATTGTCTCAACTGTTCAATAGTATAACTTATTCTTCTACCACACTTTCATGTAGTCAAGAGTCTTTCTCTATCCCTATGTCCATGATGCCAGAAGCTCAAACCACCATCATTCCTACACAGTCACCTAAACCTATTCTACTAATACTTTCCATCTACCAATTCACCTCTATACCTTTTCCCATTTCATCTTCTATCACAATTCAGGATAAGCTTCCTGCAATATCTCAGTCTACACCACTAGCTACCTCTGTTTCACCTAACATTGAGGAGCCATCTATGATTCCCTCTCCATCATTAGATCCTAATGCTAAAGAGCAGACTTCTCCTTCTGAAGCTTCCACTTCAGTCCCCTCAATCACACAGGTCCAGTCATTTGTCCAAGATGTTTCTGTCCCTATGGTCATTCCTCAAGTCACAATGTCCATCCCTCACCCTGCTGGTATTATGACACCTTCAATAATTTCCACTGCTAATGTCATTCCCATCACTACACAGTTGGCTGATGAATATGTAGATGAGGATGTGGTTCCTATTGGTAACTATTTCTATGACAAGGAAGAGAAGACAATATTAAAAAGGACAAGGAAGAGAAGTAAAGAAGAGGAAGCATTGGAATCACCTGCTCCCATTCAAGTCTTGTGGACTCAATAAAATGGTGACCCTCAGTATGGGGCTATTGAAGCAGGAACAGTTTTGGGGGCTTTTGCTAGTGCCAATATAGATTCAGTCCACTTGCTGAACAAAGAGGTTGATCTTAAAAAGGAAAGGATCAAGGAACTTGAAGATGAGTTGGTCAAGATTAAAGGTGAACATACTCTCCTAGTGGCTAATATCTGGTAGGAATGGATGGAACGCTTGCATGCATCAGAACAGGAGAATATCTCCCTTCATAATCAACTTAATACCAAAAAGACTCAAAACTCCATCCATGCAGAAAAGATAGCAACATTAGAGATACAAGTTGGAACTATAATTGCAAATGTAGCTTCAACTGGTTTGTCTAACTTTACACCACAAGATTTCAAAGACTTGGCCTTGGAGCTTAATCATAATCATTATAAATTGCTTGAAAAGTTGTACATTGCACATGATGAAATTAGGTAGACGTTTATTATCTTTGATAAACTGTCTTTTGAGCTTGAGGTACAGGAAATCAAGAGAATTCAGGCTTCCAAAGCTCAAGATGAGGTTAGTGAATGGAAAGGGTACATTAAAAACATCCCTACAAACTTCCCGATTCTCAGAAGTCTTCAGATGAAGAAGAACAAATCTTCTGTGAATACCTGGCTCGATTTCAATGACTCTGCCGAAGAAATCATCAGAAAATCTAAAGACCTTTGCACTCGACGCTGGTACACAGTTGATAACATCATGGAATCTCTACATCTCCTATACATGGATCCTATTTTGTAGGCCCTTCCACCTAAATGTAAGCTGGAAGAAGTGGAGCGTGATTGTGAGGAAATGGCACAGAAGATCCGGGCTATTCAAGCAGTCAACATTGGGCACGTGGATGAATTGATCAGGAAACCACTCTCCTTCGAGTGAAAGATCCATTTTTACCTTCACACTTGGCATAAGCTTGCCAATCATGACATGGAGAACAACATATGCAATGCCCAAATAGGCATAGAATCTGTCAATTATCCAAACATAGATGAACTTTTAGAAATATATGATAAGTGGCGGGATTTTCTAGCCCAATAGACTCATTTCTGATTTTGGAATGCCTATTCTGTAGGATTCATTTTGTACTTTGTTGTACTTTAATATTTAAGGAAGAATACCTCTCGGAGAGAGGGGTTGGAATTTTTGGAATTGTAATTCAGCTGGAGATAAGACTGAGGATACTCTGTGGTCAGAGTCATTGTAATTTTGGTAGAAGACATCTTAATACAGTAATGTTATCTTCAGATCCATCTTCTGATTATCACTTAAATTTATTTAAGGATTTCTAATTTTATGTTCCATATTGTCATCCACTATACATATGATCTCTTGTTAAATATATAATGAATGCAGATCTGTTGTATTGGTTTTTCTATATAACTGATTTGTGTATGAAAATATTTGATTAAATTTCTTTAATTAAATACTTTCTTTATCAATTTATGCAATTGATCAAATATATATATATTCAATCATTGTTGATTTTTCAATCAACAAAAGGATAACAGGTTATATCTTGATGGTCTTTAAGCTTGGATTATTGTTGTTTAATTTTCATTAAATAAACCATAATTTAAGTCAACAAATATCTCATCTAAAGGCATTTTTGTTAAAGGTGATAGACCATTTGTTTTCTAACACCTCAAGGTTGATTTGCATAAACACCCAGCATTTCATTTTAGAATAGATTTGACTTAAGATTAGGCTGTTTTCCTAAATAGGTTAAGTTAGAATTGTTCACTATTTCCCACACCCTTTTGTTTCCCTAAATTGGGAAACTAATCTTATTGATCAAATCACTTACTCATAGAGTGCCAGCAGAGGCCGAATATTCGTGGGTTATTACCACACCAAACAGCTCGATGATAGAATTTCCCTTGCGTAAGGTCTTTCGAAGCCTTTGGCTAGGTTTTCATCCCCTGTTGTGTGCCTTGGAACCCATTCCACCACCTTGTACTTACCCTGCAGACCCGAGGCATCAACTCGTCTGATGAATGAAAGTGAAAGGTTTGAAGGAGAGTGGGACTTTTGCAGAAGCAGTTGTGATAGAAAAGAAACAACTACAAGTGTTAGTCTTTTAGCATTTTCCATCTGCGGAATGATTGTGAAGGACTTGAAGAAAAGTGTGGTCTTGCATAAGCAATTTTTGTGCATTTTGAGAGTGGATATTTGAAAAAGACTAATGCAGGTGAAAAATCCACTATTATGTAAAGCTTTTATGCATTTTGTTATGCATCATATTAATATACCCGCCATGCAAGTTTTGAGCAGGCCCGAAGACATCAAATTTTTTTGGTGAACTACATTACCATATGCATGTCAAACTGAATGGTTAATGTTTTTTATTTCTCTCATTTGACTTATTGTATTGAAGATAATTACAAACATTGTTTCTCAGTTTCATATGCAAATAATCGTTAATTAAAATTCATTTCTGCAGACTATAACTTCATCCTGTTTACGGATCACAAAAAATGTCGTTTAGTGCCTAAAAATGGCCTTATAAGTTCAACACCCCAAAAATACACAAAAATGATACCAAGATGGAAAAAGGTGTTCTAATCCAATGGACTAGGTGGGTGGCCAATAATACGCACTTCGATTAGTTCTACACCCTTAGGAATCAATGTTATCCATTGCGTTAAGTGCCCCCATCAAATGGGGAAACTGTTGTTGAACTCGATGTTTTTTGAGCCACTTACCTTGGTGTAGGAGATTCCCTCCTTTCACAATCGGATAGATTTGGATCATCTTTTGGTCAGTTCCCTTAATGTATGTGGCAATGATCTGATCAATATTACCCTATTCCATTAGTCAATACTGGGATCTATAGGTTTCAGCTGCTCTACCACCTCTGATGTGTCCAATAGTGGTTGAAAATATGGCCGAAGGAGGTCCACATTGAATACTGGGCTCAATCCAAGGAACGAGGGGAATAACTAATTCAAAAGAATTTCCACCCAAAGCCTTGATGATGGTATAAGCCCCTTAGTGAAATGGACACTACTTATAATGGATTCCTATAAGCAGGGGAAATTTTAAGGGCAAAATTTAGCACATGTGATCATTTTTGAGGTTTTTTCCCCAAAAATATTTGCATTTCCAATTTTTTTCTAATATGAATCACCCAAATTTGATAGGATTAAACATTTTACTATAAAAACGACAAAAATTTCAAAAAACTATATAAAATCCTTAGCAATTTGAATATTTAAAAAATAAAAACATCACCAAATATTTTATGGTTGGAAATTTGATAATTAGTAATATTCGGCAAGGTTTATACACTTTAAGAAAATAATGTATAGTTCAAAATTTTCAGTTGTGTAGGGTGCTCTTTATGCAAATGTAACCAAACCTTGTTTCCCACCTAAAATTTGTGTGAACCTTATGTTGATCATGGCACTATTTGTACTTACCATTGAATTTATCGAAAATATCCTCTACCTATTGGTGGACATTCTGAATCGATTCGATGAATTTGGTGGACTTGTCAGCCTCCAATTAGGCATGGGAGGGTTGTTCTTGTGTGGGTGAAAAGGGAAGTGTTACATCAATGGGGCCCAATGGTTCAAAGATCAGGCCCACTTGAAAAGGCTTATGGATGGTCGAGCTATGGAGGGATCTATTATAGTTGTGTTGAACATAAGGAAGGATCTCATCCCATGTGAGTGGATGCTTGGATTTGTACATGCACAAGATGTGCACACTCATCATGTTGAAGACCTCTATCTGTTGATCAATTTGGTTGTGGAAGGAAGTGCATTTGGTGAGCTTGGTGTCCAATAGAGACCATAGGATTGACCAAAATGTACTTGATAACTTACAATATTAGTCTGAGATGATGGTCTATGGAATTCCAAAATGTACACACACAGACTAAAAGAAGATCTTGGCAGTGGCTTCGGCTGTAATATTCTTTTTGAAGTTGCTTGAATGGTCATCTTAGATAATTGGTCAACAACCATGAATACACTATCGTTACTGTTAACACCCAAAAATTGTTCACCTACGTCATCTACCTAGTCACATTACCCATTTATCCCTTTTTCCTACCTTCTTTGCCTCTAAAAACAAAAAGTCCCTAAATTGGTAACCAAATGTAAAAAAGATCATCATTTCCCTCATCAATTAATGAAAATCCTTCGAAAAAGGTTAAAATCCCATAAAAAGGGGTCAAAATCTCTCTGTAGGGTGTCTTTGGATTTTGAGTTGAATTTATGTTCCATTGCGAGATCTTGATCACTATAGATGGGTCTTGAGTCCTTGAGTATACTATGGGAATCAAAAGAAGAGCCTCAAACCCCAACCCTTCTTAGGATTCGATGGAAAAATCCTCAAACCACCACATATGAACTCTGTATGGTATTAGTCACCTCGAATTGGGATATGAGCACCATGACTAAGTTGGTTGTGAACTGAGAATATGTTTCAAGGTATAGTGAAGATCGTGGGAGTACAAGAAGGGCCTTGTTCCCTAACTGAAGCTTGTTTCTCTTAGTCACTATGAAAGACATTTACACCCATAAAACATGCCTTATTTTGGGGATGTATGCACCATAAGTGGTTTCCGAAGATCCATTATGATTTATTTTCTATGATTGACGGTTTTGGGTGTTAATAGTGGTCAAGGAAGGACACCGAGGGCCTTATGAATTTAAAAGAATATATCCTCTCAAGCTCAAGCATCATTTGATATGCACTAAATCACCACATAGGAGATTTGTATGGGATCTGTGTTCTCTTACTAAGATATGGTCTTCATTAATTTGTTTCAGATATAAATGATGGGTGTAGGCTATTAAACCATGCTGAAAAAGAGAAACAAGGGCCTTACATAAGAAATGAACTTTATGACCCTATAGATAATGAACAAGGCCAACAACTGTGACACATACACTACTAGTGTGTTCTTTTATTTTTTGAGTATGATTCAAAATGGATCAATATATATTTTTTCTCTATTATGGTGCTTTCTGGGGTGGGAGATTGGATGGATTGGTTTGTAGAGCCCATTTTAGTGGAAACTCCCACTTTGCATATTTGGGGCCTAGAAAATTTGGGGCTTGTTTGAGGACTTAAATGAAGTTTCTTGGGGTCAAGAATTCATCACTTGTACAATTCCCCTTAGCACGATTCTACACTTAGATACCTTTTCGATAGTAAAATATTCGCCTCATTCAGAGTTTGTATGAAGAAGTTATGCCTTCCGCAAGTTGACCTATCAGGTTGGCCACCATGAAACAGAGTGGATTGCACATCATCTCTCATTTATCAAACATGTATATCTAGTTACATCTATAATTTCAAGAACATTATATAAGGTCCAAAACCCTAGCACTAATCATGAATCGAGGAATGAAAGAATACTAAAATTAACACTAGACGACTATTAAGCTATGTTAAATGTCTAGTTGCTAGGAAGAGAGGGTGTCCCATTTTAATGATATTATTGTATTATTCAATATATGAGCAATAATAACGGAGTATAAGATTCTGTAGTAGACATACAAGAAACAATATCTAAGGTAACTCCCCATAGAGTACCTTTTCTTTTGTATCTACATTTAATATAAAAGAAGAAGGCATAATCCTCATTTATGGCTGGTTTTTTCTCCATAATGGGTTTTCTTAGAGTAAATATTTTGTTGATTGTTTGTATTGTGTATTAAGTTTTCTCTAGTCATTTTTCTTTCAATTCTAGTTTATTTATCATTCTGTGGAAATAAGCAAAAAAAAAAACTAAGTTGTAAGATCCATCATGCCAAACTATTCCAATGGAATATCTATGGTAGTTTACGAATCATATTCATATCATAGTAGTTTTATTTGTGGTTTTGAAGAAAACCACATGATCTAGTGGTGGAAAAAATATTCTTCAAACCCTAGACATGGTAGACAAGTCTAATGAAGAAGCAACATGCAATTGACCATGGATTTACAAATATGGAAATAGAAGTGACTGATACCTAATGAAACATGGCTATCAACACAGTGGATCTAGAGAGCAATTTTGGACCTTTCAGTAATTTTGGAGGTTCTAATTCAAATACCATATCAGAGGGGAAATCATAAGAAAGAGGACACCCATAAAGGTATCCAAGTAAAGATCCTGAAAAAGACAATCCGAGTTCCAGTACCGATATTCCTTTTATCTGAATACTTAAGATGGAAGATAAAGTGTATATCAATCCCTACCAAGGTCAGAGAGATGCTTTAAAGTTGAAGCATTTGTTACAACAATTAGATGTCTATTTTAGTATCAGATAGATAAGGAGCATAAAATTTCCATTTTCTTGACTGATATTAGAGGGCCATGCATTAACTTGGTGGGAAAACCACACTAAGGCAATTAGGATAGAGTGTGATATTCTAAGAACTAAGTGGAAGGATTTAAAAACCCTCATTACGTCTCGGTTCTACCTTATCATGTATGGAGAGGACCACTAGATCAAATTGCATTTCTTTAAGAAAATAAAAGGGAAGAGTGTGCAAAAATACACTGATGAATTCATAAATATGGCTATCATATTAGGTATCACACCCAAGAATACATATGTACTCCTTAAGTACATAGGGGTTCTACATATTCATTTACTAAATATAATGATGCTCTTCAATCCTAGAACAATTAATGAGGCCTATGTGGAAGCACAATATCTAGAAAATATAGGCCACATGAGCCCAATAGTTCTAAACAAAAATAGAACCAAGATGCTTACTAGGAGGGGAAGAACAAGTGGAAGAAAAACGACATGAAGACTACAACCATGGAATATTAGTGTAAGGATCCAAAATACCATAGTAATCATTACAAACTTGATGGTGACACTAACGACATGTGTTGGAAGATACATCCATAGATGAACCCTAAGAACCGCGAGAAGGATGCTAAGAAGAAGAACCTTCTATCCACAGATTCAAGAAAAAGGGTAGAGATTAGCTCAGATGTGGAGTAGAATCTTATCTGCACTCTTGTGTAGAAAGAGGCGAATCTAACCATCCTTCATCACAAGTAAAAGAAAGAGATGAAATAAAAACTTACATATCAAGATCTAGAATAGGGAGGCCAAGGTAGATGGTCATAGCAGAATATGTGGTAAGTAATCTTGGATTTGGACTAAATTATCACCCTCGCCCCTATCCAATAGGATAGATAAATTTCAGGATATAGAAATTAGGGATACAAAATAGTGCAAGATTAAATTTTCTGCAAGTGCAAATTATATTTATGAAGTAGAGGTATACATAGTATCACTTGATGTTTGTGGTGTAGTGTTTGGAAGGCCTTGCATTTATATGAGGTATGAAATCTTCATGAGCATATCAAACAAATACTGGTTGATAAGGGATGGGAAATATTTCATGATCAATGCACATAAAGGTAAATCATAATCTCTCTAGTAAGTGCCATTTAAGTGAAAAATATGATTAGTTCATGTAGAATTTTTTTGTTTCTTTTCTTAAGACAGAATTAGAAAGAAGGTGAATTTGTAAAATTAAAGGCATCGTTGGAGGTATGTACTATCGAGTAGAAGCACCCGTAAGAGAACATTTTGAAATCATATAGAGTAGTGTTCCAGGAACCTAGAGGGATATCTCCTAAGAGGTCATTCGAACATGAGATATTACTATTTTGGAATTCTCCATTGATGAACATCAAACTATATAGAAAGTCTATTATGGAAGCATAAGAAATAAAGAAGCGATTGTAGAAACTATTAAATGAGGGCACAGTACAACCAATCACATCACCTTGTGAGTCACTTATTATCATAGTACTTAAGAAGGATGGGGATTGGAGGATGTGTATTGAATTAGAGATATGAATAAGATCATCCTCAAAAATTGATACCCTCTTTCCAAGGACAATGATTTTCTATATCAGTTGCAACATGGCAAGTACTTCACTAAGTTGGATCTTCAATCAAGATACCACCAGGTGTAAGTGAAGGAATAAGACACCTTGAAGACCACCTTCAAGACTAGGTAAGGTCTATATGAATGGTTAGTAATGCCCTTTTTGTTTGCATAATGCACCAACTAAATTTATATAGTTGATGACTCATGTATTTCACCCCTTCACAGATTCATTTGCAATAGTGTATTTAGATGATATATTGGTTTATAGTGGTACTTGGGAAGATCATATATCACACCTCAAGTGCGTGTTAGAGACTCTGAAAAAGCATTAGTTGTTGGATATTCTTAAGAAATGTGATTTCATTCAATAGTCAATTATAGTCTATTTGGGGTATGCGATTGGTGGAGGAGAACATAAGATTGATCCTACAAAGATGGAGGCCATCACCAAGTGGCCTACTCCTAAAACTATCACTAAAATTAGGGGTTCTGGGGGGGATCAAAATACCTTCAAAAGTTCCTATCTTATTCAGTTTTGGATGCACCTCTCAATTCGATGTTAGCCAGCAACAAGGGGTTCGAGTGGGTGAAGAATCAATAGAAATGTTTTTAAGAGATCAAGTAAAATATCAATTAGGAACTAGTTCTCCCAATACCTATCTTACATAACCCTTTCGAATCAGAGACATATGCAAGTGGCTATGCTATGAGAACGACTTTGATGCAAGGTGGGACGCTAGTATGCTATAATTTTGAAATGTTTAATGACAATGTACTGAACTACCCTAGATATGACAAGGAAATCTATGTCTTGGTTAAAGTTGTTAAGAAGTGGAAGCACTATCTGATGGGAAAAGAGACCATCTGTAACAATGATTACCAATCATTGCGGTATTTGTAGGATCGAAGTAAGCTACGACAAACACGACACTACAAGTGGATGGGATTTTAACAACAATTCCATTTAATTATCAATTATAAGAAGGGAATTACAAACAAGTTAGAGGACATGCTTGCAATGCCAGCCATGATCACATATTTGGGTACTCTTGGGAATACGTATCCTTTCACCCATGATGCATACAAGGAGGAATACATAGAAGATGAGGCATTGAAGGACATATTTCAATAGCTACAAGGACAATTCCATGTAGAAGAAGGTGACATGAAGGATGACTATTATATTTAGGATTGGTTACTCTATAATCTAGACAAGATCTAAATTTCCTAAAGGTGCAGTATTTCAATTCATGAGAGAGGCTCAAACTTCCAATGTTGAAGGGAATTTTGGTATTGGAAAGATAGTTTTGGAATTAAAAAATATGTTTATTGGCATAGAATGCAAGAAGATGTTGCTTGATTTATTAGAGGATGCATACTTTGTTGTACAAGCAAGACTAGTATTAGGAATAATGACATATATCATCCCTTGCATGTTCCTACCAAACCATACAAGACCATGGGAGAGCATTTCCATGGATTTTGTTACATTACCCCTCAAAGGAACGCTTAATAACTTCCTTTCCTTTAAATCCTACTATAGGTCTGACATAACAGAATTTGATAAATGACCAGAGAGCCCTGTCACATCACCTAAATTAGCTTTAGGTGGGATATTTCCACCAAGAGTATTTGTATTACCTGTTATAATAATAAGTTCAAAGGTTTATGGATTACAATATAACCTTGCCTGTTGCAAGGATAATAATAATATCAGTATTAATATAATAATTGCACGAGTACGAAATATCAATATCAATATGATCGAGAACTACCCCACCTGTATTTAACGTTCTTCTTCAATAGATTTCCATAAAAAATATGTTTAATAAATCCAACTAACACATGCACAAATGTTATTCAACTTCCGTGCCAAATAGTCTCTACCAGTTAATGAGAAATTTTAATGAGATCGGCCAAACAGCCAATCGATAAGAAAACTACTATTAATGCCCAGACCGAATTTGACAGAAGACCGAATTAAGAAAACTAAACTGATAATCAATTTCCATACAATAATCAATTTCCATACACTAACTATAATAAGAACGTTCATCAATGTAGTAATCGGCCAGCTTTTGAAATCGTCTAGATAATAAAATGCGTGGAGTCTGTTGCATTTATATATAAATTGTTACAATTGGAGTCTGTTGCATTTATAAATTGTTGTTACTTAAAAAGCGAGGTTTATTGCATTTATATATAAATTCCCTTTAAATCTTGAAATGCGGCTTCTTTTGCGCTTTGCTTTGGTGCCCGCCATTGGGGGTTCTCTTTTCCTGCATACCTCGCTTTTCATTCACATCGGTTGGTTTTGGCTTTTCAATTGCGTTGTCGCGATTTTGCTTTCCATTCACAATGGTTGGTTTGGTTGGTTGGTTTGCTTTCCATTCACAATGGCTGATTTTGATTCGCGATTTATGCACATCCATATGGTTTACAATATCAAGTAACTTAGTCCTTTTTTCCGGTGTTATCGTTGGATGCTGAGTCTGTATACATTTTTTGGGAAAATCTTGATGTTTTTTAGTTGTTTCTTTGAGCTCTCGAGAAGGCGAACTTTTCTCATCCATAAGAGAATTTATCGCTCCTCGCAATGTGTTAATTGTCTTTTCAGACTGTTTCTCCTCCATCATTTTGTATTAATCTCTCCTCGCAATGAATTGACTGTCTTTGCCTGTTCTTCTTTCTCCCTGAACAATTCAGAGTGTTTCTCCTCCATCACTGTATACTTCTTGACAGACTCTTCCGTAAAAGAATTAATCTCTCCTCGCAATGACTGAACTGTTTTTGCCTGTTCTTCTTTCTCTTTGAACAATTTAGAGTGTTTCTCCTCGATCACTTTATATTTCTTGACAGACTCCATAAGAGAATTAATCTCTCCTCGCAATGAGTTAACTGTCGTTGCCTGTTCTTCTTTCTCCTTGAACAATTCAGAGTGTTGCTTGACATTTTCATCCACCTGTTGTTGAAGGCTACTAATTTCTTTTTCCATCATTGCATTGTGTTTAAGTAAAGCCTCGAACCTCTCTGCCTTGCTTGCAGACACAGCTTCCAACGCCTGCTTTTCATCTTCCATGCTAACCATTTTTTCACTGTACTTATTCAACTGGGCCTTCAAAGACTCCCCTTCAGTCTTCAGCTCTATATTTGTCTCGTTGAGCGACTGTTTCTCGTCAGCCATTAACTCGAGGTTTTTCTGTAGCTCTGCAATCCTGCTCAACAGGTTCTCCTTCTCAACATTAAAAGCTTCATGTGCCGTTTGGCTTCTTCTACTGATCTCGGCAGTCTCTTTTTTGGCTGCTCCAATCTGTGTTACAAGAACATCCTTTTCCAATTTCCGACCTTTATTGTTTTCCTCTAATTCTGCAGATATCGCTTCAATTCGATTTTTCAACTGCAAAACAGTAGCCTCCAAATTCTTTTTACCAAGATTCACAGCTTTACAATCGTCTTCTTTGGCAGAAATTTCGGTATTGAATCTTTCCTCAGCTTCAAGCAATTGTTTACCTGCTTGAGAAATCGCAGCTTGGTATTCCCCATATTTCCTTCCATGCTCTTTTTCCATCGTTGCATTTTGTTTAAGCAAATCCTCCAACCTCTCTGCTTTGCTGACAGACATAGCTTCCAACTCTTTCTTTCCATCTTCCATCCTAACCAGCTTTTCACTGTACTCATTCAAATGGACCTTCAAAGACTCCACTTCAGTAGTTAGTTCTCTATTTGTCTCACTCAGTGACCCTTTACACATGCTTTACACATGTTTCATTAAAAGAGCTTTACATAGCTAAACATGGCTCTACATGTACATGTCCCATCTTCAAACCACCACACTAAGTTATCTTGGGCTTATTAGATGGATATGGACAAATCGAATCTAGGTTTTGAAGAACAAGAAAGGTTATCAATCTCTAAACAACATCAAGGAAGGTAAGCAAATCCCTTTGTGCACCACACAAGGATTTTTAGAATCAAGGGCTATGTAAAATGACACCGAGTCGCTTTTGTGTAGGGGTTTTTGGCAATTGACTTGGATATGGATGCCATTATAATGCTTAAACACCATCCATTGATCATTGAGCCTTGACCATCGTCGAAGAATGAAAAAAACGCATTAGGATGTTTTTTTTAATTTTTGAGGACCCTTTCATAGGTGGTTTCTAAACTTTAGAGTTGATATATGTGCCATGAGTAGTTTTTATGCAGTGGAAATGTGTTTTGAGGCATAAACATAGTAAGTAGGTAAACACTATTCTTGTTCCCTAATTGAACCTTTTTTAGATCAATCATTGTGAACAAAACCTAAAAGCCATGACACAATCTCTCTTTAGGGTGTCTTTGGCTTTTGAGTTGAATTTATGTTCCATTACGAGATCTTGATCACTATAGATGGGTCTTGAGTCCTCGAAGATACTATAGGAATCAAAAGAAGAGCCTCAAACCCCAACCCTTACTTATTAGTAATGGGATTCCTCCCCGACAAAGTGGTCCGGGAGAAAGCCCATTACTAACATGGATGCTTAGTTTTTATGGAGAAGTCATCATCCAAGTGGACCTTTATGGACTGAATCATGCGTAAAAATTGTTGAATCCATTGAAGCCGAGCTTCATTACAACTTCGTTACAGAAGCCAATATTAGAACATGGTTACATTGCAGCAATCGTTGGATCCATTGAGACTTGCATCTTGTTGCATAGGTCATTGAAGCCACCAAGGCTCGATTGTAGAGTTTGCAGACCAAGTAATTGTAACCAAGTAAAAAAAAAACCCTAAATTCTTGGAAGCCATAAAACTAGAGTCCAAGTACATAAAACTCAAGGACGCCATCGTATGATATGAAATTATAGCATAAAGTTTGAGTGCATGCTTTATATTACATATTCGTTATGTTCCATATGGTTTCCATTTAAAACTATGATATTATTCAAATATTTAAACGCATAACTTAGTCCTATATAAAGATATATAAAGACATATTGAGGAGTTTTCAAACATGAAAAGGGGTTATCATAGTTTTGGGATATATGCTCAGTAGAACTCACGAAGGGCCAAAAATACTTTGGTATACGGGCATAAACCTTTTAGAATAATGTGCCTCATATTTCCTTTGGATATACTTTATTATAGTTTTTATTAAACTAAGGGAGCCTCATCCCTATGGATTTCATATTGAAGTTGTTATAAAACTATTGTAAGCCCATAATCTACATGGCTATGGTATTATTGAAGCCATTATTTGAATATGGATTTTTCATGCAAAATATGGAAGTTCTCCTTTTCAAATATTGAATTCATTATCCTATATGCAATTGAGAAGAGTTTTGAGATCGTTTGGTCTAATCCTTGATGCATTGTTTATGGCATGAATTGGTCATGTGCACATCACTTGTAAAAGGTTTTGAATGCTATATGCACACATCACTTGTAAAAGGTTTTGAACGCTATATGCACAGATCACTTGTAAAAGGTTTTGAACGCTATATGCACTTTTGTATAGTGGATATAAAGACTATACAGTCTTCCACTGAAGCACTTGTATTGACATTTTTGAAGTAGTCATGTGTAGATGTATAATAGTTTGAAAAAACTAGCGCACTTATAAAGTTGCTTTATAACTCGAAGGAAAAAATAAGCCATGTGCAATTATTGGAAGGTGGAATGTTAAAGACCATAGAGTCTTCAACGATTATATTTTTGTTGGAAAGATTGTAAATATGAAGATATGACATTGCTTTAGGACTTCATGTAAGGGAATCATATGTTTCCTGAGTCATTATTGAGCAACTGTTGTTCTTGAGTTCATAATACTCTCTTGGAACATCAAGGAAAGTCTTACCTTGCTTGTCTCCTGCAATTCATGATCAGATGTTTATCAGTTGCAACTATGTACATTGAAGCAATTGTTGGTCCTTAAGCACTTTTCATCTGAAGAATGAAACTGAAAGGTTTGAACGAGAGTGGGACTTTTGTAGAAGCAGTTGTGTTAGAAAAGAAACAACTACAAGTGTTGGTCTTTTAGCATTTTCCATCTGAAGAATGATTGTGAAGGACTTGAAGAAAAGTGTGGTATTGCATAAGCACTTCTTGTGCATTTTGAGAGTGGATATTCAAAAAAGATTAATGCAGGTGAAAAATCCATTATTATGTAAAGATTTTATGCATTTTGTTATGCATCATATTAATATACCCATCCTTCAAGTTTTGAGCGGGACCGAAGACATATCAAATTATTTTGGTGAACTACATTACCATATGCGTGTGAAACTGAATGGTTAATGTTTTTTATTTCTCTCATTTGACTTATTGTATTGAAGATAATTTCAAACATTGTTTCTCATTTTCATATGCAAATAATCGTTAATTAAAAGTCATTTTTGCAGACTATAATTTCACCTTGTTTACAGATCACAAAAAATGTCGTTTAGTGCCTCAAAATGGCCTCAGAAGTTCAGGACGCAAAAAAAAACACAAAAATGACAACAAGATGGAAAAAGGTATTCTAATCCAATGGACTAGGTGGGTGGCCAGTAATACGCACTTCGATTAGTTCTACACCCCGAGGAATCAATGGTATCCATTGCGTTAAGTGCCCCCATCAAATGGGGAAACTGTTGTTGAACTCGATGTTTTCTCAGCTACTTACCTTGGTGTAGGAGATTCCCTCCTTTTAAAATCGGATAGATTTGGCTCATCTTTTGGTCAGTTCCCTTAACCGATGTGGCAACAATTCAATTAATACTACAATATTCCATTAGTCAATACTGGGATCTATAGGTTTCAGTTGCTCTACTACCTCTGATGTGTCCAATAGTGGTTGAAAATATGGCCGAAGTAGGTCCATATTGAATACTAGGCTAAATCCAAGGAACACTACTACATATGGCTCAAAAGTCCCACGAAAGTTTGCCACGAAACAATTAAAATTGATGTTTTCGTGGAAAAACAGTTTAAATTTTTCAAAAAAATTGAAAATTTCCCCGACAATCGTCACTATAGCCACGAATGAACTTTTCGTCTCTATAGCCACGAAGGTTTGTCGCTATATCCACGCAAAGTCCATCTGTCGCTATAGCCACGAAAAGTCGAAAATAAAACTTTTTTTGTTTTTCTTTTGTAATGGTCATTGACTTTTTGTTTTTTTGAAATTTGACCGTTGTGCATTTTCGCTGGAACGGAGACCCTCATTGATCTATAAATACATGTTCTTAAGTCATATTTTCAGAATCATTTGTTACAGTTGCAACAATCTTTCTATTGGTTTTTCGTTCTACAAGTTCAAGAGTCCAGTACTGGTTTGACGCATTGAATTTTTGGTCTCATTCATTTTCCACGTTAGTTTAACTGCAATGCACTAGTCTTTTTGTTGTTGCACCCTTTATGTTCCAACTAGGGCTTCAATGTACATCTCATTTTTCTCTTTCTCTACCTCTTTATCCATGTATCCTCCATTTATAATCCATGTGTGTGGCAAGGTTAATGCTATGAATGCATGCATGTCACACAAATGTTGTCCATGCATGATATTTCCTCATGCATTTTTGCTTTCACGCGTTTTAATCCCTAATTTAAGGATTTTGAGATGTGGTTTTGGTTCTCGTTTATAACTTTTGTATTTATCCATGGTCCCTCTTTAGAATAACCATGAGGCTTATTCTTTTCTTCAAGGAAAAGTGTGGCCATGTATGTAAAAGCATGCATAACAATAATTTGGATCTAGTTGGCTTCACATGTTCCATTAATTCTAACTAGGAGTACCTTTTCACATGTTCCATTAATTGTAACTAGGAGTACTGAGTATTCATCTTCTTTACATCACTGGTGTAAAATATCCATATAAAATACCTAACAAAATATTTGAATTCTTAGGTGTCCATTTTGCCTTCCAAATCTCTCTGATGGAAAAATGGGAAGTAGTGGTGTATAGGGTTGATAAGAACATATATAAGTGGATCACTAAACTCATGGTATTAGAAATCAAAGATAAAATTGAAACCAAAGTTCTGGTAGTCAACCATGTTTATGATTCTTCATGTTGGGTCCCAACAAAGTGAACTATGCACACTTAGAAAACGATATTGACATATAACAACTTATACTATGAAACGAGAACTCGACACAGTTCTCATTTTTCTCTCTCCTAATTTTAGTAGGTATTTTTAGCTCCGTTTCAAAAATGGGTGATGCCAGTATCACACATTTTCATTTCGAGGCTTTTTTTTTGGACCTTTGAATTATCTTTATCGTAAAAAAAAAAATAGTTTCTATTTTCAGGTGCGTTTTTAGAAATTCAACAAAATAGCATACATTTTTAAGCAATTTATAATGAAAAACATATACATTTTGCAATTTTTTCTATAAAATAAGACATTTTTATGGACAAAATAAGACACTTTTATTGACAATATTGTAAAAAATTCCAGAAAATATAGACATTTAAAACCATTTTCAATCAATTTTCAGATATGTTTTGTATAAAAATGAGACTATTTCATTTTATTTTCCGAAAAGTGTTAATTCACATAAATTCAAGAAAAAGTATACAAATTATTTGTAAAAACCATATTTCAAACATTATATATAGAAATTTTATTTCTAAAATTAAGTCTGAAAGTCAAAACATTACTAATATATCTTACCAAAATACTATCAAACTTAGCATTTTCTTCAAAACATGAAACTAATCAACAATATAATGAAGGCCAAATTCATGTCCTCTTTTGCTGCATGTTTCCCCCCCTCTAACATTATAATCAAATAAATTAAAAAACAAATTAAACTAACCCCTAACAACATTATAATAAAAAATTCCTAACAACATTATAATAAAAAATTTAAAGAAAAATTAAAAACAAATTAAACTAACATTAAAACTAATAAATTTAAACTAATGTTCTTATAATTAAAAATTAAAAAATAAAAATAAAAACCTAATAAACTAACTTAACATTATAATTAAAAAATAAAAAAATAAAACTAATTAACTATATACTAACATTACACAAAATTAAAAAAAACTTAAAAACAAAATAAAAATAACATTATAAACAAATAAAAATTAAAAAAAAACAAACTATACAAAATTTTAAAATAAATGAAAAACAAAAATAAAAAAGATTAAAACTAACATTATAAAAAATTAAAAAAAAAACTATATATAATAACAAATCAAACTATATAACATTTAAAAACAAATTTAAAAAAAAAAATTCAAAAATTCAAAAAAATCAAAATATAAAATGTTAAAAAAAAAATTGAAATAAAACATTAAAAACCATTAAAAAACCAAACTATACAAAATCTTAAAAAAAAATTAAAACAAAATAATTAAAAAAAATTTAAACTATACCAGAAATTTAAAAATTAAAAAATTAAACACTATTTAAAAAAAAAAAACCATGCAATGGCCGAGGAGATGGGCGGCGACAAGGGAGGGGGAAGGGAGGGGGACGGAGGGATAACGGAGGAGGAGGAAGGAGATGAGCTGGTGGAGCTGGGCGAGGGAAGGGAGGAGGAGGTGGAAGGGAGGGCGCGAGGGGAGGGGGAAGGGAGGAGGAGGTGGTGTAGCTGGGTGGCGGGGGTAGGTGGAAGGGAGGGCGGGGGGGGAAGGGTAAGTGAGGTGGCATTGGGAGGAGGGAGGAGGGGGATGGGGAGGTGAGTGGAGTGGCGGGGGAAGGGGCTGTGAGGAGGGAGGAGGGGGAAGTGGAGGGGAGTGGGGAGGAGGAAGGAGGGGGAGGGAACCACCCGTTTGGGTGCCAAAGGGCCGCCCCTCACAAGTGGCGCGATGCCTAGCATCGAGGTTCCATTGGCTTGTGCGGAAAAGGGCCGCCCCTCACGAGCAGCGCGATGCCCAACATCGAGCCGCTTGTGAGGGGCGGCCTTTTGGAGGGGTGGCCTTTTGGAGCCCAAGAAGGAGGTGCCCTCCCCCTCCTTCCTCCTCCCCACTCCCCCCCCACTTTTCCCTTCTCCCTCCTCGTCGCCCCCTTCCCTCTCCTCCCGACGCCACCTCCGTTCCCGCTCCCCCCCGCTCCCTCCCTTCCACCCCCTCCTCCATTCCCCCACCCAACTCCACCACCTCCTACCCTTCCCCCTCTGCCGCCCTCCCCTTTCCCCTCCTCCCTCCTCCCCCGTCGCCCTCCCTTCCACCACCACCGCCCACCACCTCCTCCTCCTACCTTACCCCTATGCCGCCCTCCCCTTCCCCCCTCGTCGCTCCTCCCCCACCGCCCTCCCTTCCACCGCCACCCCGCCCTCCGTTCCCCCCTCCCTCGCCGCCGCCCACCTCCCCGCCATTGCATTGTTTCGATTTGTTTTAAAATTTTGTTTAAATTATTTTTTTTTTAATTTTGTTTAATTTTGTATAGTTTATTTTTTTTTTTTAAATTTTGTTTAATTTTTTGTTTAAAGTTTTGTTTAATTTTTTTTAAATTTTGTTTAAAGTTTGTTTAATTTTGTATAGTTTAATTTTTTTTTTAATTTATTTTAAAATTTTGTATAGTTTGATTTTTTTATTGTTTTTAAATTTTTGTTTTAATTGTTTTTAAGTTTTTGTATAGTTTACTTTTTATTTTTTTTATAATGTTAGTTTGGTTAGTATATAGTTACTTAGTTTTTTTTTTAAATGTATTTTTAAATTTTTAATTATAATGTTATCTTAGTTTAGTTTGTTTGTTTTTTTTTTTTAATTTTTAATTATAACATTAGTTTAAATTTGTTAGTTTAAATGTTAGTTTAATTTGTTTTTAATTTCTTTTCTAAAACCCAAAGATAATATTCGTAGAATAGGGAGCATTCGTGCAAGATGGGAGTGTGCTAAATCAATTCGTAGATCCCGAAGGAATATGACATATGAAATGATGGGTATAGATGTAGACTCATATGGTGCGCCCATTGATAATAGAGAAGAGTATGGGTCATCTACATCTTCATCAAGTCCTTCATCTGCATAAAATGTAGATTCTGATGGGGTGTCAAAATCCATGTAAGAATTTGAAGAAGCAGTGTACATGGTTTTATTAATATGATTTTTGTAATTGAAACTCTAGAGGAGTTTTTTATGATGGGGTGTCAGAATCCATGGATGAATTTGAATAAGCAGTTTAGATGCTTTTTACTAGTATGATTTTTGTAATTGAAACTCTAGATGAGTTTTGGAATATTTATATGAACCATTTGTTCTTGTATGGTCTAATATATTATCTCATTATGAATCGCATCATAATTTCTTTGTTTTGATACACCATCCTAGGTTTTGATGTCTTGGGCCTATTGATTTGTTGTTAAATCTTGGACTTACAACGTCTAATGCCTCATTGAGAGAATGGAAATTGAGATCAACCGCTACTTTTCGAAAAGAAAATTCAACCATGGAATAAAAATTCCTTTACACCAAGATTCTTCTTGACGTGTGATTGAAGAAAGCTTGGACATTGAAATCTAAGAAAAATACATTGTTTTTTTTCTTAAATAGTGTTTGGAATCCTATCTTTAGAATCAATATATAAAAACACTTTTTATTTAGATATTTTTGCTTGGAGGTATCCACGTGAATTCTTTCTCAGTCTCCTTCAATTCTTCAGTCATTCTCCTTGCAGATTCAATATTTTCTGATCGCATTTCAGTGAGATTTTTTGACAAAACAACGTTTTCTTTTCTTACGTGGGTGATTTCTTGCGCAAGCTTGCCATTGAGTATCTGCAGATTCAAAACCTTAACATATTTGCTAGTGGGGTAAGGGGGTCCATTTGTAACTTTACCCTTTTCTTGCTCAGGTCTCTTCCCAATGCCCTTCTTGTTATTGCCTGTCATCTTGTTCACTGGCAAGGCCTACCTTCCTACGGATCCACAAATTTGCGATATAGGATATACCAGAGGAAGATAAATACTTCTTTCTTGAAAATAAATGGATTTATTATGTAAACCGTATAGCATATAGAATAGGAAAATAAATATCTCTTTCTTGAAAATAAATATCTCTTTCAGAAAAATAAATTTCTTGCTACAACAAGACTCCCCCTAAAAGCTACCTCTTTTATTGTGCACTGCAACAAACAACTAACCCTTCAAATTCGACAAAGAAGTTCTCAAACAATGCGAAGAATTATAAGATAGACACTCAGAAAGCTATTATCATTTGGTGCATTACATGGAGATTTGAATCATCTATAAATAATCAACTGGAATTTTTCGAAGTCCAAAAAGTATTAAAAAAAAATTCATGTCCGCTCTTAACTTTTTAAAATTAAAAAAGTAATTAAATATATAAAACCGATATAGATTTAAGTTAAACCCAAATCTATCAAGAACCTAGAGCGATCCAATTAAGAAATTTATTACACATCAACAAATTGGATCCAGATATGGTGGTATAAGATAATTTAATATTAATTGCCTTATTGTGAAGTGGTAGGGTTTGTTTCATATCTAGCTGCAATATGGGTTATGAAGTAATATGTAATTTTTAAACTTAGCTTTTTTATGTGAATGGGAAATAGAAAATATAATAATGAGATACCAAAAAATTTCTAATACAATTACACATGTTTCATTAAAATAGCTTTACATAGCTAAACATGGCTCTACATGTACATGTCCCGTCCTCAAACCACCACACTAAGTGATCTTGGGTTTATTATATGGATATGGACAAATTGAATCTAGGTTTTGAAGAACAAGAAAGGTTATCAATCTCTAAACAACATCAAGGAAGGTAAGAAAATCCCTCTGTGCAGCACACAAGGATTTTTAGAATCAAGGGCTATGTAAAATGGCTTTTTAGAATCAAGGGCTATGTATAATGACAACGAGTCGCATCTGTGTAGTGTTTTTTGGCAATTGACTTGGATATGGATGCCATTATAATGCTTAAACACCATCCATTGATCATTGAGCCTTGACCATTGTCGAAGAATGAAAAAAATGCATTAGGATGTTTTTATTAAATTTTGAGGACCCTTTCATAGGTGGTTTCTAAACTTTAGAGTTGATATATGTGCCATGAGTAGTTTTTATGTAGTGGAAATGTGTTTTGAGGCATAAACATGGTAAGTAGGTAAACACTATCCTTGTTCCCTAATTGTACCTTTTTTAGATCAATCATTGTGAAGAAAACCTAAAAACCATGACACAATCTCTCTTTAGGGTGTCTTTGGCTTTTGAGTTGAATTTATGTTCCATTACGAGATCTTGATCACTATAGATGGGTCTTGAGTCCTTGAAAATACTATAGAAATCAAAAGAAGAGCCTCGAACCCCAACCCTTACTTATTAGTAATGGGATTCCTCCTCGACAAAGTGGTCCCGGAGAAAGCCCATTACTAACATGGATGCTTAGTTTTTATGGAGAAGTCAGCGTCCAAGTGGACCTTTATGGACTGAATCATGCGCAAAAATCATTGAATCCATTGGAGCCGAGCTTCATTGCAGAAGCCATTATTGGAACATGGTTACATTGCAGTAATCGTTGGATCCATTGAGACTTGCATCTTGTTGCATAGGTCATTGAAGCCACCAAGGCTCGATTGCAGAGTTTGCAGACCAAGTGGTTGTAGCCATGGTATGATATGAAATTATAGCATAGAGTTTGAGTGCATGCTTTATATTACATATTCGTTATGTTCCATATGGTTTCCATTTAAAACTATGATATTATCCAAATATTTAAACGCATAACTTAGTCCTATATGGAGACATATTGAGGAGTTTTCAAACATGAAAATGGGTTATCATAGTTTTGGCATATATGCTGAGTAGAACTGACGAAGGGCCAAAAATACTTTGGTATACGGGCATAAACCTTCTAGAATAATGTGCCTCATATTTCCTTTGGATATACTTTATTATAGTTTTTATTAAACTAAGAGAGCCTCATCCCTATGGATTTCATATTGAAGTTGTTATAAAACTATTGTACGCCCATAATCTACATGGCTATGGTATTATTGAAGCCATTATTTGAATATGGATTTTTCATGGAAACTATGGAAGTTCTCCTTTTCAAATATTGAAGTCATTATCCTATATGCAATTGAGAAGAGTTTTGAGATCATTCGGTCTAATCCTTAATGCATTGTTTATGACATGAATTGGTCATGTGCACATCACTTGTAAAAGGTTTTGAATGCTATATGCACACATCACTTGTAAAAGGTTTTGAACGCTATATGCACTTTTGTATAGTGGATATGAAGACTATACAGTCTTCCACTCAAGCACTTATATTGACATTTTTGAAGTAGTCATGTGCAGATGTATAATAGTTTGAAAAAACTAGTGCACTTATAAAGTTGGTTTATTATTCGAAGGAAAAAATAAGCCATGTGCAATTACTTGAAGGTGGAATGTTAAAGACCATAGAGTCTTCAACGATTATATTTTTGTTGGAAAGAGTGTAATTATGAAGATATGACATTGCTTTAGGACTTCATGTAAGGGAATCATATGTTTCCTTAGTCATTATTGAGCAACTGTTGTTCTTGAGTTCATAATACTCTCTTGGAACATCAAGGAAAGTGCTACCTTGCTTGTCTCATGCAGTTCATGATCATATGTTTATCAGTTGCGACTATGTACATTGAAGCAATTGTTGGTCCTTAAGCACTTTTCATCTGAAGAATGAAAGTGAAAGGTTTGAAGGAGAGTGGGACTTTTGCATAAGCAGTTGTGTTAGAAAAGAAACAACTACAAGTGTTGGTCTTTTAGCATTTTCCATCTGAAGAATGATTGTGAAGGACTTGAAGAAAAGTGTGGTATTGCATAAGCACTTCTTGTGCATTTTGAGAGTGGATATTCAAAAAAGACTAATGCAGGTGAAAAATCCACTATTATGTAAATATTTTATGCATTTTGTTATGCATCATATTAATATACCCATCATGCAAGTTTTGAGCGGGACCGAAGATATATCAAATTATTTTGGTGAACTACATTACCATATGCGTGTGAAAATGAATGGTTAATGTTTTTATCTCTCTCATTTGACTTATTGTATTGAAGATAATTTCAAACGTTGTTTCTCATTTTCATATGCAAATGATCGTTAGTTAAAAGTCATTTTTGCAGACTATAATTTCACCCTATTTACGGATCACAAAAAATGTCGTTTAGTGCCTCAAAATGGGCTTAGAAGTTTAGGACGCAAAAAAAAACCACAAAAATGATACCAACATGGAAAAAGGTATTCTAATCCAATGGACCTTGTGGGTGGCTAGTAATACGCACTTCGATTAGTTCTACACACTTAGAAATCAATGGTATCCATTGCGTTAAGTGCCCCCGTCAAATGGGGAAACTGTTGTTGAACTCAATGTTTTCTCAGCCACTTACCTTGGTGTAGGAGATTCCCTCCTTTGACAATTGTATAGATTTGGATCATCTTTTGGTCTGTTCCCTTAACCTATGTGGCAATGATCCAATCAATACTACCATATTCCATTAGTCAATACTGGGATCTATAGGTTTCAGTTGCTCTACCGCCTTTGATGTGTCCAATAGTGGTTGAAAATATGGTCGAAGTAGGTCCATATTGAATACTAGGCTAAATCCAAGGAACACTACTACATATGGCTCAAAAGTCCCACGAAAGTTTGCCACGAAACAGTTAAAATTGATGTTTTTGTGGAAAAACAGTTTAAATTTTTGAAAAAAATTGAAAATTTCCTCAGCAATTGTCACTATAGCCACGAATGAACTTTTCGTCTCTATAACCATGAAGGTTTGTCGCTATAGCCATGCAATGTCCATCTGTCGCTATAGCCACGAAAAGTCGAAAATAAAACTTTTTTTGTTTTTCTTTCGTAATGGTCATTGACTTTTTGTTTTTTGAAATTTGACCATTGTGCATTTTCACTGGCACTGTAACCCTCATTGATCTATAAATACATGTTCATAAGTCATATTTTTCAGAATCATTTGCTACAGTTGCAGCAATCTTTCTATTGGTTTTTCGTTCTACAAGTTCAAGAGTCCAGTACTAGTTTGATGCATCGAATTTCTAGTCTCATTCATTTTCTAGGTTAGTTTAACTGCAATGCATTAGTTTTTTTGTTGTTGCACCCTTTATGTTCCAACTAGGGCTTTAATGCAGATCTCATTTTTCTCTTTCCCTACCTCTTTATCCATGTATCCGCCATTTATAATGCATGTGGGTGGCAAGGTTAATGCTATGAATGGATGCATGTCACACAAATGTTGTCCATGCATGTTATTTCCTCATGCATTTTTGCTTTCACATGTTTTAATCCCTAATTTAAGGATTTTGAGATGTGGTTTTGGTTCTTGTTTATAAATTTTGTATTTATCCATGGTCCCTCTTTAGAATAACCATGAGGCTTATGCTTTTCTTCAAGGAAAAGTGTGGCCATGTATGTAAAAGCATGCATAACAATAATTTGGATCTAGTTGGCTTCACATGTTCCATTAATTCTAACTAGGAGTACCTTTTCACATGTTCCATTAATTGTAACTAGGAGTACCTAGTATTCATCTTCTTTACATCAATGGTGTAAAATATCCATATAAAATACCTAACAAAATATTTGAATTCTTAGTTGTCCATTTTGCCTTCCAAACCTCTCTTTTGGAAAAATGGGAAGTAGTGGTGTATAGGGTTGATAAGAACATATACAAGTGGATCACTGAACTCATGGTAATAGAAATCAAAGATAAAATTGAAACCAAAGTTCTGGTAGTCAACCATGTTTATGACTCTTCATGTTGGGTCCCAACAAAGTGAACTATGCACACCTAGAAAACAATATTCACATATAACCACTTATACTATGAAACGAGAACTCGACATAGTTCTCGTTTTTCTCTCTCCTAATTTTAGTAGGTATTTCTAGCTCCATTTCAAAAATGGGTGATGCCAGTATCACACATTTTCATTTTGAGGCTTTTTTTTGGACCTTTGAAATATCTTTATCATAAAAAAAAAAGTAGTTTCTATTTTCAGGTGCGTTTTTAGAAATTCAGCAAAATAGCATACATTTTTAAGCAATTTATAATGAAAAACATATACATTTTGCAATTTTTTCTATAAAATAAGACATTTTTATGGACAAAATAAGTCACTTTTATTGACAATATTGTAAAAAATTCCAGAAAATATAGACATTTAAAACCATTTTCAATCAATTTTCAGATATGTTTTGTATAAAAATGAGACTATTTCATATTATTTTCCGAAAAGTGTTGATTCACATAAATTCAAGAAAAAGTATACAAATTATTTGTAAAAACCATATTTCAAACATTATATATAGAAATTTTATTTCTAAAATTAAGTCTGAAAGTGAAAACATTACTAATATATCTTATCAAAATATTGTCAAACTTAGCATTTTCTTCAAAACATGAAACTAATCAACAATATAATGCAGGCCAAATTCATGTCCTCTTTTGCTGCATGTTTCCCCCCTCTAACATTATAATCAAATAAATTAAAAAACAAATTAAACTAACCCCTAACAACATTATAATAAAAAATTCCTAACAACATTATAATAAAAAATTTAAAGAAAAATTAAAAACAAATTAAACTAACATTAAAACTAATAGATTTAAACTAATGTTCTTATAATTAAAAATTAAAAAATAAAAATAAAAACCCAATAAACTAACCTAACATTATAATTAAAAAATTAAAAAATAAAACTAACTAACTATATACTAACATTACACAAAATTTTAAAAAACTTAAAAACAAAATAAAAATAACATTATAAAAAAAAAAAAATTAAACAAAAAACAAACTATACAAAATTTTAAAATAAATTAAAAACAAAAATAAAAAAAGACTAAAACTAACATTATAAAAAATTAAAAATTAAAAAAAAAAAAACTATGTATAATAACAAATCAAACTATATGAGCTTGAATAAAAAAACTAACATAGCCAAAATAAGAACGAACTCTCATCGCCATGAGAGGATGGAGAGGTAGGTTTTGGGAGCGGCATACGGAAGTCGTGAGCTACCAGTCATGGTAGGGGTAGGTCTTTTAGACCATACCTCCCTCTGTCACATCACCATGACAGTACATGGACATCGATGGACGGAGGCTTTTCTTGGAGGGTTTTTTTTAATTAAAAAACTGTTTGATTTTTTCTAGGGTTTGCTTGCCAGCTTGTGGATTGGGAATGTTGGAAAACTGTTGATTACTGTTAGGGGTCTATATCATTTTTCAGGGTTAACGACATCGATGAAGGAAGTGGCAATGGTAGACTGCTCTAGCGACCAGCTGGAGGCACAGGATGTTTGGGGGGTGCCAGGTGGAGGGCAACTGGAGGGCTTGGAGGAACTCCCAATGCTTGGGCCTGAACGAACTGTTTCGATTGGTTTGGGGCAGGTGAGGCCGGGTAACAGATCTTTCACCCTCGAATTACCTGTATTTCTCTCCACAAAGTTTGTTGCTGGTTTGTTTCAACTGCGATGGGTTGCCGGTAGACCTTCTGGGCAGTTCTAGCTGGAGGGACGATGGAGATTTTTTCTCCCGGAATCTAGGGTTTCCGGTGTCTGGTTTGCAGGGGGGTTTTGAAGTGGTGGACGGTTTTGATCAGGTTGCGGAAGAGGGGGTGGCTCAGCAGGTGCAGCAATTATGTGGGACTTGTAGTGGTGGTGCGGGGGTGGCTATGAGAGTGTCGTTGGGGGTTTCTGAACATCGCAGCTGTGAAAGCCCTCTTTCTGTTATTGGGCCATCGAAGGTGAAGGAGGGGCCTCCGTCTGGTGCAGGGGTGGTTAATAAAGGACCTACCAAGAGGCGCAAGAGGAGCTGGGTAAAAACCAGAGTTGTGGGTAGTTATGCAGTTGGTGAAGATATTGCCTGGGAACGGGTTCTTGAGATGTCGCGTTTGACGCTTGTGGGAAGGGTCATGGGAAGAAACTTTTCTCGTAAAACGGTGGTGGAATGGGTGGATGAACAGTGGCAAAAGATGTTGGGATATATGCCAAAGGTGGACATGTTGCTTCGGGGATGGTTTGCGGTGGTGGTCAGAATAGAGGATGACCTGCAAAGGATTCTTGACAGGAATTGGCACCTAAATCATACACCAGTTTTATTGAAGCCCTGGCATCCTCTCTTTGATGCTAGTCGGGAGAGAGTCGATATGATTCATGTTTGGGTACGGCTCCTGGGATTGCCTCTACATTTTTGGGATACTAAATATTTTCGAAAGATTGGGGATATATTGGGAACATTTCTGGAGGTGGATCTCTCTTACGTGGAGACGCATTACAAACAGATTGCACGTATATTGGTTAATTTAAATATCCGTGAAGGACTTCCCGAGACCATTAATCTGGAATGGGGGCCTGTTATTATTTCTTAGATCCTGGATTATGAGAATGTGCCCTTTCGGTGCAGGAGGTGTCATGCATATGGTCATCCAGCATCCGATTGTTGACTCCCAGTTTGCACTTTAAATGGGTGGAAGAGAAACTCCCCTATAATGGATACAACGGGAGAACCAAAGGACTTGATGTCCACCGATCCGGTGCCAGTGACGAAGGACTCAGGTAGCGATCGGACATTTGAGGATTTGGATCCCTCTAGTCAGGACTCTGATGTGGCTTCGGGCGCTCGAACTGACATCCCCCTTGTTCTTGTTGATGAAGCTTGTTATTCTGCACCTATGGCAGAAGCCGATATTCCGGGGCCTTCTATCATGGGTATTCATTCTCTCTCCCTTTCGCCCTCTGTAAATTTATTATTAAATCGGTGCACTTTGGTTGGTGTTGATTGGGTGGAGGGGCTGAAAAAATTGTCCCTGTTGGGTCATACTGAGAATTTCCCCTTGCCCTCTTTTTTTGTTCAAGGTGGGGTTCAAAATATCACGGCGGTCTATACTCCTGAACAGAACCCTGTTTTGTCTACTGAATCCATACTTCTTTTGGAGGATACTTCAGTCAATCTTGAACCCGACCCTGGGAAGGTGGCAGAGTCTTCAGGCCTTTCCTCACCTGAGTCTACCGAATCAGGGTATTTTCTTCACTCTTGTAAAAAGACCTCTAGGGGAAGATTAGGAAAAGATCAGGTGCCGGTTCGGAAGGGTAGGGGTAGAAAGTCGAATTTTTCTAAGGCTCAAACTAGGGCCAGGACAGACCTACGGGAAGGGAAACAACTCTCTATTGAGAGGGAACTTAGAGCGGTGAATGCCCGGAAGATTGTTTAGACATGAAGATTATGTCTTTTAACTCTCGGGGTCTGGCTGGGCCTAAAAAGAAATCAGCCTTCATAAGGGTGCTTACTCTTGAACACCCTGATGTGATCTTGCTACAAGAGACTTTAGGGTTAGGAGTTATCATTAAGGATAGATTGGAGAATTGGCTAGCAGGTTGGACCTTTGTGACTCTAGATGTAAGGGGTCGATATGGGGGGTTGGTAGTGGGATGGAAGGACTATGCGATAAAACTCATAAATTCTTGGGGGATGATTTCTGTGCTCGGAGCTGAGTTTCTTTCTGTTGATCTGGGTACTCGTTTTTCTGTGGTTAATGTTTACGGGCCCTATGTGAATCGAGTTCCCTTCTGGGATTCACTATTGCAGGATCCACTCCTGGAAGGTGATTCGGTTATGGTGGGGGGAGATTTAAATTTTACCTTAGGGCACTCAGAAATTTGGGGTCCTCAAGCACATGTGGATCCGCAGGTTGGTTATTTTCTATAGAAGCTGGTTGGAAAAAATTTACTGGATATCGAGCCTATTAAGCTGAAACCCACCTGGAGGAATAACAGGGGTGGGGAGGCTAGGGTGGCGAAAAGACTGGATCGGTTTCTAGTGGCTGAACAGTTGGTAGATAGGTTCCTACAAGTCAGGCAGTGGGTAGGAAGTGGTGGTAATTCTAATCACTTTCCTATCTTCCTCGAGATTAAAAAAGGACCAAACAATCCGCCTAGCTCCCTTAAGTTCAACAAAACCTGGTTACTTGATGATTCGTTCAAAAATCTCTTTCTAGAACTTTGGAGTTCGTTTGATGTGAACCACGATCGCACAGCGGCCTATCAATTTGCTGAGAACATTAAGAGAATGAAAGGGGCAATTAAAGAATGGGCTATTGCTAAGAAACTTAGGGAGGATATTGAACTGAAATAGGTAGAGGCTGAGCTACTACAGATCTATGAAGGGGATGGAGGGGGTCTCAACTCTCTGAAATCAAAAGAAGCTCTATCTAGGCTGGAGAGAAAAAGAAACACACTTTTGCTGGAAAAGGAGGAAGCTTGGAGACTTAAGAGCAGAGCGATTTGGTTGGAGTGTGGGGACAAGAATACCAAGTTTTTTCATGCTTATTCTAGGGGGAGGAAGGCAGCAAATACTATTTGGAGCCTGAAAGATGAAGAAGGATCAAAACATTTTGATTTTGAGGGGAAAGCTAGATGCAGGGTGAGCCACTTCCAGAACTTGTTTAGGGCTCCAGCCCAGGATTCTATTGCAGAAGTATTTAGGATTGCTCAAATGTTTCCGAGGTTTGCAGAGGAGGAGGACAACAGAAGGCTGATGAGAGCGGTGACATAGGAGGAATTAAAGGAAGTCTTTGGAATTTTTCCGAAAGACAAGAGCCTTGGGCCAGATGGGTGGACGATTGAATTCTTTTTGGAACTTTACGAAGTTGTGGGTTTGGATCTTCTACAGGTGGTAGAATATACTCGTATCACTGGGAGGATACCAGCTAGTTTCAACTCTACCTTTATAGCACTTATACCAAAGACTGACAATCCGATTACTCTCTTTGAATTCAGACCCATTTCTTTATGGAATTGTGTCTATAAGATTGTATCGAAGGTCATTGCTAATAGACTAAGGTAATACTCTCTGAGCATATATCAGCTGAACAATTCGGGTTTCTGGAAGGTCGACAGATTCATGAGGCTATAGGGGTGGCACAGGAGGGACTACACAGTTTGAAGACTAGGAATATCAAAGGGGCTTTTCTAAAAATTGATCTGTTTAAGGCATACGATAAGGTGAGTTGGATTTATGTCCGGTTGCTTTTAACTCATTTGGGATTTGGTATAAATTTCATCAGATTGATCATGTATTGTATAACTACTGTATCTTTCTCTGTGTTATTAAATGGAGTGACCACATCTTTCTTCCATGCTGAAAGGGGCCTTAGGCAAGGCTACCCACTTTCTCCCCTTCTTTTTCTACTGGTGGCTGAAGGATTAAGCAGGGCTATACATGAGGCTAAGTTACAGGGGTGTTTTATTGGAGTTAGCATTGGTGACCAGTTATCTATTACTCATTTATTATTTGTGGATGATATACTCATCTTTTGCTCAGGAGATAGAAGGGATACTCGGGTTCTGAAGGAGATTTTGGAACTTTTCTCTAAAGCTACGGGGATGGATATAAATGTTGAAAAGTCCACACTCACAACACATATTCTGCGTTCGGAAGAGGAGTGGGAACTTGCTGAAAATTTCCCCTATAACATTTCAGGATTAGATGTGGGCCTGAAATATCTGGGTTTCTCCCTCAAAGCAAAATTATATTTGAAGAGGGATTGGAGATGGCTGATAGGTAAGGTGGAGAAAAGATTGCACGTTTGGAGTCATAAGTGGTTGTCAAGAGCTGGGAGGATGGTTTTGGTTAAGGCTATTTTGGAAGCCATTCCAGTATACTGGATGTCTTTGTCATGGATTCCTATATGAATTCTTGAACACATTAGGCAGATTTGCTTCAGATTTCTTTGGAGTGGTAAGAAGGAGGGACAGGTAACTCCTTGGGTAAACTGGAAGAGAATTGCTGTACCAAAAGGTCTTGGGGGTTGGGGTTTAAAAAACATTTTCTTGTTTGCACAAGCACTGGCTACAAAGTGAGGATGGAGGCTTATCAAAACAACAATTTTATGGACTCGTGTTATCAAACAGAAATATATACCAGAAGTGAGTCTCGAGGAATGGATTAGGAGCTCCAGGAAGTCACATCATGAGGGATCTGTGATCTGGAAGGAAGTGGTGAAATCTTTTTCTCTGGTGGAGTCAAACCTGGCTTGGGATGTGGGCAATGGAGAAAAGGTGAAAGTTGGTAGAGATCCTTGGATCGGGAGTGAACAACAACATTTGCTACCTGATAATGTTATTAATGCATTGGTTAATAGGGGGATCACCACTTTAAACCAACTGGTTGATCAGAGACCTGATGATCCATGGATACAACACTGGAAAAGTGCATATAGGTTGGGCCTAGGGGCTCCAGAGTCTATTTTTGTAGATAACTATATCAGAGGATTGAATATGGCTCATATACAGCTCACGGATAAGGAGGATGTTCTGATTTGGGATTTGGATCCAGCGGGGATATATACTCCAAAGGCGGGTTATTTAAAGCTGAGTGCAGAAGCTGGGATAAGGGAGGAGGCCTGGTGGTGGAGATCACTGTGGAAACTAAAATGTCCATAAAAAATCAGATTGTTTATGTGGTGTGCTTTAGAGAATAGCGTGTCCTTTCACGATTGCAGTATGGAAAGAGTGCTCAAATCTGGTCGGTTTTGATTGTAGGTGGGATGGAAATTCCGTGGAAATTGCTTGGGAGAATTGGTGGAGAAATGTATCAAATAAAAAACAGAAATCCTTACTTTTGTTGTTTATATGGGGGATTTGGTTGGCAAGGAATGGGGCAATCTTTCAGGAAAAAACAAGCATCCCTGAAATCACAAGTGCACATTCTGTGGCCATATACAAATATCTTCCAGAACATGTTAGGGCTGCAAATCAGAGAAGGATTCTGGAAGTTGAAATTGATAAAACACACCCGTGTGGTTTTTTTGATGGAGCAGCACGAAACGCGATTTGTGGAGGGGGGGATTTCTTGTATCTTTCAGATACACATTTCTATGAACTCACCGTGGGACTAGGAGTAGGATCCAATAATTTTGCAGAACTCATGAGTTAAAAAACCCTACTTATTTTTGCATCCGAGAGGGGAATAACTAGACTGGCAGTGTTTGGAGATTCTATGAATGTTATCAATTGGACCAATCAAACACAAGCTTGCAGAAATATTAGACTTGCAAATGTTCTTAATTCTATTAAGATGGTCATACAACATTTTGACTTATTCACATGCCGGCATGTTTACAGGGAAAATAACCAAAAAGCGGACCAGGCATCCAAAGAAGGGCAGCTCATGGATTTTGGCATTTGGAAAGTAACTAAAGAAAGGGATGGACAATGATTTGATTTCTACCACAGACCCTTCATTGACTGATCCACAATATGTTTTTACAATATATATTTTTAAAGCAAAGAATACTTAAATTATGTATAAACTACAGACTTATATCTAGCAATATGGTTTTTGTATAAACTGTTGATGATGTAACAACAAAGTAGTCCGGTGGGACAGAAACTCTTATTTTTTTGAAAAACAAAAAAGTTTACTATTTTGCATTTTGAAACTAGACCTAATAGTCTCATCAAAGGAACCAAAGTTTATTTTGGACTTGGACAATTCACTGATATAGTGAACCTACAGAATGTAATTCTGATCTCAGATGATGAATGGAATTACGCTTTTTTCTCTTGAAAAAAAAACAAATCAAACTATATAACATTTAAAAACAAATTAAAAAAAAAAAATTAAAAACAATAAAAAAAATCAAAATAAAAAATATTAAAAAAAAATTAAAATAAAACTTTAAAAACAATTAAAAAACCAAACTATACAAAATCTTAAAAAATATTAAAAACAAAATAATTATAAAAAAAAATTAAACTATACAAAAAATTTAAAAATAAAAAAATTAAACACTATTTAAAAAAAAAAAACCATGCAATGGTCGGGGAGGTGGGAGGCGACGAGGGAGGGGGAAGGGTGGGTGGCGGAGGGATAAGGGAGGAGGAGGAAGGGGAGGAGCTGGGCGGGGGGAAGGGAGGAGGAGGTGGAAGGGAGGGAGTGAGGGGAGGGGGAAGGGAGGAGGAGGTGGTGTAGCTGGGCCGTGGGGGTAGGTGGAAGGGAGGGCGGGGGGGGGAAGGGGAAGGGAGGTGGCGCTGGGAGGAGGGAGGAGGGGGGAAGGGGAGGTGAGTGGAGTGGCAGGGGAAGGGGCTGCAAGGAGGGAGGAGGGGGAAGTGGAGTGGAGCGGGGAGGAGGAAGGAGGGGGAGGGCACCGCCCGCTTGTGTGCCAAAGGGCCGCCCCTCACAATCGGCGCGATGCCCAGCATCAAGGCTCCGCCAGCTTGTGCGGCAAAGGGATGCCCCTCACGAGCGGCGCGATGGCCAACATCGAGCCGCTCGTGAGGGGAGGCATTTTGGATCCCAAGCAGGCGTTTCCCTCCCCCTCCTTCCTCCTCCCTACTCCGCCCCACTTCTCCCTCCTCCCTCCTCACGGCCCCTTCCCTCTCCTCCCGGTGCCACCTCCCTTCCCGCGCCCTCCCTTCTCCTGCCCAGCTCCACCACCTCCTCCCCTTCCCCCTCCACCGCCCTCCCCCTTCCCCCTCCTCCCTCCTCCCCCGCCGCCCTCCTTTCCACCACCACCGCCCTCCCTCGCCACCACCCACCACCTCCTCCTCCTCCCTTATCCCTCTGCCATCCTCCCCTTCCCCCTCATCGCTCCTCCCCCGCCGCCCTCCCTTCCACTGCCACCCGCCCTCCATTCCCCCTGCCTCGCCGCCACCCACCTCCCCGCCATTGCATTGTTTCGATTTGTTTTAAAATTTTGTTTAAATTTTTTTTTTTTAAATTTTGTTTAATTTTGTATAGTTTTTTTTTTTTAAATTTTGTTTAATTTTTTGTTTAAAGTTTGTTTAATTTTTTCTAAACTTTGTTTAAAGTTTGTTTAATTTTGTATAGTTTAATTTTTTTTAATTATTTTGTTTTTTAATTTATTTTAAAATTTTGTATAGTTTGATTTTTTTATTGTTTTTAAATTTTTGTTTTAATTGTTTTTAAGTATTTGTATAGTTTTTTTTATTTTTTTTTATAATGTTAGTTTGGTTAGTATATAGTTACTTCGTTTTTTTTTAATGTATTTTTAAATTTTAAATTATAATGTTATCTTAGTTTAGTTTGTTTTTAATTTTTAATTATAACATTAGTTTAAATTTCTTAGTTTAAATGTTAGGTTAATTTGTTTTTAATTTCTTTTTTAAAAACCAAAGATAATATTCGTAAAATAGGGAGCATTCATGCAAGTTGGGAGTGTGTTAAACCAAGCCGTAGATCCCGAAAGAATATGACATATGAAATGATGGGTATAGATGTAGACTCAGATGTTGCGCCCATTGATAATAGAGAAGAGTATGGGTCATCTACATCTTCATCAAGTCCTTCATCTGCAGAAAATGTAGATTCTGATGGGGTGTCAGAATCCATGGATGAATTTGAAGAAGCAGTGTAGATGGTTTTTATTAATATGCTTTTTGTAATTGAAACTCTAGAGGAGTTTTTGATGATGGGGTGTCTGAATCCATGGATGAATTTGAAGAAGCAGATTAGATGCTTTTTACTAGTATGATTTTTGTAATTGAAACTCTAGAGGAGTTTTGGAATATTTATATGAACCATTTGTTCTTGTGTGGTCTAATATATTATCTCATTATGAATCGCATCATAATTTCTTTGTTTTGATACACCATTCTAGGTTTTGATGTCTTGCGCCTATTGATTTGTTGTTAAATCTTGGACTTACAACATCTAATGCCTCATTGAGAGAATGGAAATTGGGATCAACCACTACTTTTCCAAGAGAAAATTCAACCATGGAATAAAAATTCCTTTACACCAAGATTCTTCTTGACGTGTGATTGAAGAAAGCTTGGACATTGAAATGCAAGAAAAATACATTGTTATTTTTCTTAAATAGTGTTTGGAATCCTATCTTTAGAATCAATATATAAAAACACTTTTTATTTAGATATTTTTGCTTGGAGATATCCATGTGGATAAACTATTGACAATATTGGGAGAAAAAATGCCATGCTTTCTACAATCTCGGTGAAAGAATATTGAGCATATTGTCTAGATATGTCCTCTTTCTAGGAATGTATAGACGTAATCATAGTTTGCATGTCAATAATATTTTCTTGCTTCTTCAACACGGTGAGATACTATTATAGGAAATTTATTATCATTGGCCATTAGCCACTTAACAGACCTTCATTATACAAATTTCATCTAGAATCATATATTTCACCCCATTCACATATATCTAAACTGAATCAGGATTCTCCTCATTTTTCCTAACCATACGTAAAATTTGTAAAATTTATCTATATACCATTTGATGGGAATCTCCATTTTATTAATCTTTTGCAATATATGTAACAAATTTTATTAAAAATTAGAGGAAAAATACATAATTTAGACTTAGACACCATAATTCTTCAATTCATGGTCTTGTTTTTTAACATTGCTTGTGATTCAAGCATAACTTATGTATCCATAATTAGGTTTCTCATTCCAATGTTGCACATGAAAATAGCTTTCTTTTGGAGTCTTTTATTCCTTGAAACCCAAGTTTTTTTATTTATCTCACCTATCTAATAAATCAAATTATCTAAATTTATCTTAAATTTGAATATCTTGGTGTATATGATCGAGGTCCTCCTCTTAAACTAGAAATAGTTGTTAGTATCCATTCCTAAATGTTTTAAGATCCTTTTAGTATTTGTTATTCTTTTTGTAATGTCCCCATTATATTCCCATTATTCTCCTTTAATATATATTATATACTCTATATATTCAATTTAGACGTATGCTATATATTGATTAATGAGTTTTTTTTGTTGTTATAGGCTATCGGAATGTCAAATAAATATACTTGGGAAGAAAACAATAGGAGGTATGCTGAGGCTAAGGCAGGATTGGAGGCGAAGGGTGATGGAAAGTGTTATTGCCCTTGCAATGATTGCAGAGGTTTGTGAACTAGAAGAATTTTAAGAAGATCAACTGAAAAACATTGTAAGGAGAAGGGGCATGCTGAAGGGAGGTATGAATATCATCCCTTGGTAAGACGTTATTCATTACATATTTTACTTCTTGTAATAGTACTGATAATGTAATCACAATTTTTTTTATCATTTTAAAGAAATGTGTTGTGTATTATACACTGATGTTATTGCATTGTTTGTAAATATAAAGACAATGCCCCCAAGATGTCGACCGCTAGAGAGGTATTTGCCACATAATAGTAGAAATACTATTTTACAAGACAACGAGCATGGAGATCATGTTATTGAATATCAAGTTCTTAATGATCCTATGGACGAAGATGACGTTATTGATACTAGTGGTGAAGATGAGATTAACAGATTGCTGCAAGACACATTTTCTCCATTGGATGACGACAACCTCCATGATTTTCATGATGTTCCTCTTCTAGAGACGTCCCAAGAACCTCTTTATGAAGGCTCAATAACCAATATTCTATCTGCTATATTGTTGTTGGCGAACTTGAAAGTTTTGAATGGTTTATCAAACACTTGTTTCACGCAACTCCTAAGGTATGTAAATTTGATTATTTTCCTCTATCTTTAGTGTTAATTAACTTGTAACTTAGGGATATGAAATATTTATGACGTATATTGTTTACATTTCACTTTTTGTCAGTGTTGCAGATTGTTGGGTGAATTTCTATTACCACCTTCAAATAATTTACGACGGACTAGTCGAGAGGTATTCTTGGTTATGAAAGAAATTGGAGTGGAGTATCAATCTATTGATGCATGTCCTAATGATCATATTATATATTATGGGCAATATGCATGAGAAAACAAATGCCCACAATGTCAAATTAGTAGATGTTGAATTGATCAATTAACAAAAGAAGTCCCTCGCAAAGTTCTTCGATATATTCCCATAATTCCACGTTTCCAATGACTATTCAAGTGCCAAAGTATAGCATAGTTTATGGACTACCATGCGAAGAACAGAAGTGAAGATGGTGTTCTTCGAATGCCTGCAGATGGTTTTGCATTGAGGAACATCGAAGAAAAATGGCCAATTTTTAAAGATGAACCTCGTAATGTTAGACTTTCATTGGCAATTGATGGTTTTAATCCATTTGGTGATCTTCGTTCTACTTACTCAGTGTGGCCTATTTCCATCATAAACAATAACCTACCTCCTTGGATGACGATTAAGAGAGAGCAACAATGTTGGCAAGGATTATTCCAGGTATTTTTTTTAAGCTATAATTATATTATTTCATAAAGTTATTTGTTTAATTACTGCATGAGAACACCTTTTATATATTTGGATGGATAACTAAATAGCAATATTGTATGTTTATTGATCAATTAGATAAGTACCAAGTTAAAGATATGAATGTATATATTGAGCCTCTTATCGATGAGCTATTGAAGTTATGGGATGGAATCACTATGTATGACATCTATAGACCAATAGGGTAGATGCAATTTCATTTCCATGGAATTCTTGCATGGACAATTCATGACGCTTCCGGGTTAACACATTTTTGTGGTATGTAACTTTATGTTGCACGTCATTAAAATTATATGTTTTTAAGGTAAAAAACATGCATTTTTTTTTGAATTAATAATCTTTTGATGCTATAACATTAATACATATATTTCGTAGGTCTTGAAACAAAGGGAAACTTTGCATGTCTAGTATGCGGTCCTAGGATAAAATCTCATCATTCAAGAAGTTTAGAAAAGGAGGTGTTCGATGAGTATAGGCACTTCCTCCCTAAGAACCATAGGTACCGAACTATCGAGAAAACAAAATTCAATGGTAAAGAAGAGAATGCAAAGAAACCACGAAGAATGACACCTCACCTATGGAAGTTGGAATATAACAGAAATCGTCGAGGTATGCAAATTGTATATGTAGCATACAATATGTTCACGTAATATTATGATTTTTATATTTTTACTAAATTTTCTCTACCATGGGTGTCATGAATTATTGTTAATGTGTTTTCGTTTATGTTTAATGATTTATTTAAGGAATGAATGGGCTTCCATGAGGAATGAAGAGTTATCCCGTACAATTCAGTAGGTTGCCTTACTACGAGCACCTACAAATAGCTCATTTGTTTGATACAATGCATATGGGGAAGAATGTAACAGAAATGATATGGCGGACATTAGATGGAAGGTTAGAGAAATATAAAATTGGAAAAATTTGTAGTGACATTGCAGAAGCCAATCACACATTGCAAAGTGTAATTATTTCCAATGCCGGAAATGGGAACTAGAATATTAGTCCTCCATGGTTATTGACGGAGCAACAAAGCAATGCTATAAAAGAGGGCATTCGGAAAATAAGGTTTCGACGGGGTTTTCGTCGAACATACAAAATATCTTAACCAAAAAGGTGATTTTGACGGTGTTAAAACTCATGACTGGCATACATTAATTAAGGTAATTATTTACGTATATAATTTCCATTATGTAAATCCTTTTAGTAATTGTTCTCTCCTATTTGGATACATTTGATAATGATTTGTTTTTTTCTACAGTACGTTCTACCTCTGGCTCTCCTAGATAGCTTTGACGAAAACATAAAACAAGTTATATATGATCTTGGTAAATAGATGAGGTAATAACAATTTTATATGAATGAAGAAAGTTCATTCTTTTGGTTGGATTGCTTAATGACATATTGTGTTTTACAGCTTGGAACTTTATTATATATTATATGCCTCAATCTGGTTGATCTTTCATGTTATTTTATTGCATCTTTTGTAGGCAGATTTCATCTAAAGAAATCCATAAATAAGATATTAGGTATTGGAAAAGAGAAATTCCTCGTCTAATGTGTGAAATGCAGAAGTATTTACCTCCTACATTTTTCAATGCATAAGAACACTATCTCATACACCAAGTTGAGGAGATTGAATTCTGTGGACCTTTAAACTCAAGGTCAGTGTGGTTGGTGGAATGGGATTTGAAGTCATTGAAGGCTTTTGTTAGACAAATATCACGCCTTGAGGGTTCTATGGTGTAGGGCTATATGCTATATCAATCCATGGTGTACATTAGTCAGTATCTTCCAAATTTAGCAAAAAATATCAATCTGCCTCGCATTTGGCATGTCGACTCCATCAACAAATTTGAAGGGGAGGTCCTATTGGGGAAAGGTAGAAAGAGGAAAGTGAAAGGAAATTGAGTGGTGTACATTTTATTTATTATAAAATTAATTTTTCAATTGATGTAATTTTATTATTCCAACAGTATTTTAAGGTAAACTTAATTTCCTTTAATGATAACTAATTTATAATTCTTAATTTTTTTTTTCATATAGTTGGTCACGTGTGGGATGCAATACATTTATACATTGCAAACAATATTGATTGGATGGAGGAATGGATTGAATGATGTACATAATACTATGGTACCTTATCATGGGAAGGGGTTAGTAAAATGATTAAAACAGTGCATTGTCATCGAGAAGAATATCCTGAACTTACGCAAAGGGAAATTGATTTAGCATGCGGTTTAAAAGACAAAAAGGCAAGTATATTTACCCTACTCATTTTTTCATTGTTTCACATTGTATCAAAATATTTATCTCCTTTATGTCTTCTTCTATATTTATTTACCGACATGGGCATGATGCAGTTGATACATCATAATGCTAAGTGGTGCAATGGTCGTAAATTTCGCATCAAAAAGTTGGATGACAAGAGGAAAACATTTCATTGTGGGATAACTGCAGTTTTTCAAGTCACTAATGTTTCCTCTAGAAGTGACAAGCATCCATAAGAATCTGAAAATAGGTAATATGGTTATTTGGAAGATATACTTGAGTGTGACCTTAATTCCTTTAAAGTAGTTTTGTTTGAGGTCAAATGGTACAGGCTACGAATGAATGAACGTGATCCCAAAAGAACTGTTATTAATCATGCCAATGGATTTACCATGGTTAATACAAGGGCACTTTAACTAGGTACAAAGCCTTATGTTCTTCCAAGTCAATGTGAGCAGGTCTTTTACCCAGAGGTTCCACGTAAAGCAGGTTGGTCATACATTGTTAGATACAATCCAAGAGGAAGATCAGTCAAGTATAACGTAGTAGAGGAAGAAGACAATGTTGACGAAGATGGTGATGCAGATTAGGAGCTGTCGGCCGTCGACGTAGATGTGTCACATGAAGAATCTAATCAAGAAGTTGATCATCGAAATGATGTAGCAGACAATGGAATTGACATTGATGATGAATATCTAACCGAAAATGACATTGATCATGATCCCACTATGAGCGATCTTTTTAATGATAGCGATTCTAAACCAGATGACGATACAGATGCTGAGTGAGATGAAGAAGAATATGAATGACATTGTAGCAATGTTGGAATCTAGGAGGTATGTGAGAACGTCTTTTTGCATAATGTATTATGTTTATGACTATTTATTTATGTTTAAACCATTATTATCATCATCAATATCATCATCACCATAATCAAAATCTCCATCTCCATCGTCATCATCATCTTCATCATGATCATGATCATCACCACCACCACCACCACAACCATCATATTCATCATCCTCATCCTCATCCTTATCATCTTCATCATCATAATCATCATTAACCTCATCATCATCATCATCATCATCATCATCGTCATCACCATCATAATCTCTGTCATCATCATCATATCCACCACCACCAGCACTATCATGATCATCATCTTCACCACCACCAGCACCATCATGATCATCATCTTCAACATCATATTCATTATCATGGTCATATTCATCATCCTCATCCTCATCATCATCATCTTCATCATCATCATCATCACCATCATCACAATCTCCATCGTCATCATCATCTTCATCATGATCATCATCTCCACCACCACCACCACCACCATCATCATCATATTCATCCTCATCATCTGTTACATCGTAATCTTCCACCCTGTGAGCATCAGCATTATTTGTCTTGTAGGATCCATTTCAGTGACTCAGATCCACTTATATCCTTCCAAGATACTATTTTTCCCTATTTTTATTCCTACCCGCATGTTGCATCACTATAGCATGCGTACCCGCGAGTTGCATCACTATATCCTGTGGGTATCAAGTAAAATGGTAAAAACCACTATTAATTACTTTTTACTCCCAAAAAGCGGTCATTGGATGACCTTTGGCTCTCCATCTTCCCGAGTAACGTCTCGATATGTCCTTTCACCTACCTTTTAGAGGGATATATATTGAGCACATATGGCTTATGGACGGGAGGAAGAAGAGAATAGCAAGAGAACTCTAGTGGATTTTTTCCCTATCTTGAGTCTGCACTCATTGATCCTTGTAGTTGTGAACCCCTTATGTTCACCTTCCAAACTCCTATCTAGTTTGAGTTTTCCATTCATGGAGGATTGAAGTGGTGGAGGCACAAGTGGATTGATCTAGATCTTGGTTCAAATTGGTTGCCGGCAAGAGGTCGTATCACTTTGTACTTCTTCTTGTTCATTAATAGAAATACTCATATTCTCGTCCATCATGTTCTGAATGTTGTTTATTATACATTGGGTTACATTTGCTTGTGATATTATGGACCATTGTTATTGATAATGTTAATGTCAATTATATATTATATGTAGTTGTTGGATATTGGCTGTCAAGACTAATTTGCAGATTTCAAGTGCATGGATTGAAAGCTCCAACGGGGATCTACATCAAACATTTGGATCGAGGTTGGTTACATTTCTCCATTATCTTAACATTGTCATTTATAAAAGCATTGCTTTGAGAATTGAGTAGATTTCTAGTAGTCATCTATCTGTTGTGGTATTCCCAAGCCATAGTGAGTTTTCTCCAATACATCATCATCCTCATCTTACTCATGATCATCATCTTCACCACCACCAGCACCATCATGATCATCATCTTAACCATCATGATCATCATATTCATCATCCTAATTCTAGTCCTCATCGTCTTCATCGTCATCATCATCATCATCATCATAATCCTTGTCATCAATATCATCATCATCATCATCATCATTAGCATAATACTCTATATATTTTGATTTAATATTGCATTGGAATTAATGTATTTTATTGGTACGTATAAATTAACTGCTATAACACATTATTTTTAGATAGATTTTGTCGGGTTATGGGGAATTGAGAGTGAAGTGAGGGGGGGGAGGGGCCATAAGAGTTTCCACCTTCACGTGGTTGGCCTTATTCAGTAAAGAATATTACATTATTCTCGAAACAAAGAGAAGATCAGTAATGCAATGCATAGTTATGATAGTGATGATGATGGACACGATGATGATCATCATCATCATCATCAACATCGTCATCATAATCATCATCCTCATCACCATCTTCATCATCATCATCAGCATCAGAATCATCATCATCATCCATCATCCTCATCATCATCATCACCATCAGCATCATCATCATCATCATCCTCATCCTCATCCTCATCCTCATCCTCATCCTCATCATCATCGTCATCGTCAACATCATCATTGTCATCACCATCATCATCGACATCATCATCATCATCATCATCGTATTAAATAGCACTAAATTTGTATCATCATCATCAAGAAACTAATGGCTATATCTCTTAAATAACACTAAAGTTGTATTAAATAACACTATATATTTAAAAGTTGTATTCATCCCCATACACCACCTTATACATGTGTTACTACTCGTCAACCCAGGACTACTTTTACGAATGATAATGCTCCTCCAAACCAAGGGGGTGGACACATACCGCATACTTTTGCATCCACTGCCACCACTAGTAATGCTAATGTAGGGGGTGGGAATATCTCCTATCCACTTCAACATCATGCCACTATCCTTGCTACTAGTCACACCAATATTGGAGTTGGGAATACTTCTCATGCTTATCGTCATCACACGACTGATCAAGCCAATCCTAATGTTGGGGGTGGGAACATACCATACCATTACGGTCATTACAACACGGTTCCCGCTATGAATAGTACATACATGCCCCATACTCATGGTGGAAACCCTTACTACAACACAATCGGTGCTTGCCACCAGTATCACCCACCACCCCAATATGGTGCCCCAAACATGCATATACCTGCTTACTCTCAAATGGGTCAGGCAGGAGGAGGTTATCAATCTTATGGCCATGGGTAAGCTTATGGACCATCAGGTCCTCATTATCAGCAGTTTTATCCTCATGGTCAAGCTTTTGTTCCATCTTATAACATAGTTCCATTTAACCAACATTTTATGGGGGCTTACAATCAAGCTTTCCAGCCTCAGCTCCCGTTCCTTGCACGCTTGAATCTCCCGGATCTTTCGAAGCTCACGAATGATCCAGTGTGTCACGACCATACTTGGCCCCTAGTCCCTACCAAGCTCCCTTCAGACATTCCGAATTTTGAGGGGAAAGGTTGTGAGGACCCGAGATATCATGTCACAACGTTTCACCTTTGGTGCTCCTCCAACTCTTTGAATCATGATTCCATTAGATTACGACTATTTCAATGCACCCTCACGGGCACAGCCGTGAAGTGGTATGTGGAGTTTCCTGGAAACACCTATAGGGGATTCAACGAGATTGCTTTGGTTTTCTTAGACCATTTCCAGTTGTCGATTCGTTATGATAGTGGTACTGAGTTGTTGTCCACCTTCCGTCAGAATAAGGCCACACATATTTCTTACCACATTCAGGAGTGGCGTCGACAGAAGAGATTAGTGAAAGCCAACATTCCTCTAGAGTTCCTGTTGGAATGGTTCCTTAAGTCTTTACTTCCATACATTGCTAAGGATGTTTCGATGTCTGGCATTGTGATTGAGGAACAAGCTATCTTGAAAGTCCAGCAGTTAGATCTACTTTATTCTCAGTTTGGAATTTTGTATGACATTATTCTTGATGCACCAAGACCAAGACATGAGCCTACGTCAGTTCCTGGACCACATGCCGATGGCATCCTGGGGTCCGCATGCACTCACCCTGTAGACTTGGTAGCTAATCAAATGCAAAATTTGTCGCTAAACCAGTCTTCTCCCAGACAGGTTCAAACATTGTCCACTTCCACTCCATCGTCTGATGTACGCAATGTGCAATCAATGAAACCGTCGGGTAACCAACAACTTGGTGGTAAGAAAAAGGGGAGAAATAATCATAGGGGTGGAAACAATGGAATTGATAACAATAGCAATCATAATACTCCTTGTAAAGATAATGCCAACCCTCCTCGGGAAGGCGGTAATGCTGGTGAGGATCGTAAACCTAGGCATAAGGTGAAATTCCCTTGCAAGCTTTGTGGGGAGGATCATCTTACTCACTTATGTCGGCTCTTGAAGTTTTGCAAGCCTGTCCTTCTCAGAAGCATGCCCTTTTGAGTGCGTTAGGATTTCGGAATGGGGGAAATCCCAGTGTTATCAAGTAAAATACTAAAGATGTCCAACCTCGCTTACCTTACCATGTGGCTTTTCAAATCTAGGTGGTTTTCCTTAAGATATTCATCAAACGTACTATGGTTGATGAAGGTGCTTTCGCGTTAGTAATGTTGTTAGCTTGTTCGAAAGCTCTTGTCTCTCCTCCTCTACTTTGTTCTAGAACTACACTCACTACATTCGACGGTAGATCTTTTACGCCGCATGGAATTATCCCTTCCCTTGTTGTCTCCTTGGGAGGGAAGTTTGTGCCTATTGAATTCGAAGTGGTTGATGCGCCCATTGACTACAACCTTTTACTAGGTCGGAACTGGATGTACGCTATTAAGGCTGTCGCGTCTACTGTATTTAGAGTTATCTACTTTCCCCATGAGGGCAAGATTGTGACGATCAATCAGCTGGTATTTGTTGGCATTCCTTCCGCAGCATCCACAGGATCTGTAATCCCACAAGTTTCTAATTCTCAGCCGGCAACTGGGAACATAGGTGTTGGAATGTACCCTTCATTGATGGGAACTTTTAACCATTCTGCACCTGTGAATTTTCATGGAACCATTACTGACAATGTGTCTCCTCCTTCGAATAATATGTTATTCCGTACCTCCGATTTAGATGATCCGTGGACTTTACCATCCACGAATTCCACGTATGGATACATTGCGCATGTCAGGATGTCTATGCCTTTATCTGTAGCGGAGCTCACTTACAATCATATCCAACAAACCACCGCAGATTTGGATCTCTCTTCTTCCCAGACAGTTAAAGAAGATCCCGTTATGCTGCCAGTTTGGGTAGCCAACTCATCTTGTTCCCATGATTTCCTTGGTGATACTTTACCATCTGTTGAAGATATCCTCGAGGCCATGTGTGGTAGTGAAAGGCCATGGGAAGATATGCACCATCGCTCTTATTTCCTTCCCAACCTCGAGCTTATTTAGCAAGAGGAGTTTAGGATGACTCTAGCAGAGATGGTTGGTCACCCTGTGGCTCTTTTGGAGTCGCATGATATTTTTCGATCAACATCTCCCGCACTCCCAGAAAGATAGAGAACGTTTACATCGGTGTTGATTGCATGCCTGAGGAGATCGCTATTTACACTGACTTGTTTACAGAACTCTGGGAAGCTTTCGCCTGGTCATATGAGGAGATGCTAGGAATAGACCCTTGCATTGTTGAACACAAGATTAGAACATACCTTGATGCTAAACCGGTTTGACAACACTTATGTGCTATGAACCCTAGGAAGGCAGCTGCTATTAAAGCAGAGGTGGAGAAACTGCTCAAAGCTGGTTTCATCTACCTCATTCCCCTTACTGAATGGGTGTCAAATCCTGTTCCTATGGATAAGAAGCAGGGAACAATTCGTGTATGCACTGATTTTAGACATTTGAACCATGCATGTCTGAAAGACAACTTCCCCACGCCATTCATTAATCAAATATTGGATGCTTGCAGGGGGAGTGAGATTTTTTCATTCATGGACGGCTTCTCGGTTTATAATCAGATTCAAATCAAACCCGCAGACCAACATAAGACAACATTTATTTTTCCATGGGGAACATTTGCATATCAGAAAATGCCCTTTGGCCTTAAAAACGCTGGAGCTACTTTTCATCGAGCCATGACCTATGCCTTTCACAATCTTAAGATGATTATGGAAGTTTTTTTGGATGATCTTGCTAGCCATTCTCATAAGAGAATGGACCACCCCAAGCACCTCCGTATGATTCTCGAGTGATGCATCCACTACAAAATTCGATTGAATCCAAACAAATGCATCTTCGCTGTTACGACTAGTCACCTTCTAGGATTCATAGTTTTGAGGGAGGGTATTAGAGTCGATCGTCTCAAAGTGGAGGTGATACTTCAGCTGCCTCCTCCGTGTAATTTGTTACACCTTTAGATCCTCCAAGGGAGAACTACTTTTCTGCATCGGTTTATAGCTAACTATGCTAATATTACTAAAGGTTTCGTATGCCTATTGAAGAAAGACACACCTTTTATCTGGGATGAGAGAGCCCAACAATCTTTCAATGGCCTTAAGAAAGCTTTGGTATCAACCCCTGTGCTTAGTCCATTAGACTTTACATGAGATTTTATCCCTTATGTGGCCGCGTCTCAAGAGACTATTGGCATGGTCTTGGTTCAGGTAGAAGATGTGCTCATCGAGCATGTTATGTATTATCTTAGTCGAAATTTAGTATACACTGAGCTAAGATACACTCACGTAGAAAAGCTGGCACTTGCGACTGTCCACGTAGTCTAGCGGTTACGACATTACATTTTTCTTCGAACAACCACAGTTGTAGCTCACATCAATCCGTTTCAGTTCGTGCTATCATGATGCCTTATCGGGGGTAAGTATAATAAATGGATTGTAATCCTTCAGGAATTCGATATTGATTTTGCTTCGGCAAAATTGATGAAATTACTGGTGTTCGCTGAGCTTATGTCGGACCTTCCACGACTTGATGAGGATTTCATTCATGAATATTCCTTTGTGGATGAACACTTGTTTCTTATCTTGTCCGAGGACCCTTGGTATGGGTATGTCATTGTTTATCTCCAAACTTTGTAGTTTCCTTCGCATTATTCATTAGATGAGCGATAGCGTGTGAAACATCATGCTAAAGACTATACTATCGTCGGTGACACTCTGCATCATTGAGGAAAAGATTCCATTCTCCGTCGTTGCTTGACTCACGAAGAAGCAGAACGGGTACTTAATGATTTCCATGCGGGGGCATGTGGCGGTCACTTATCTGGGCTTGCTACAGCCCAGTGTATCATGCGAGCTGGTTATTTTTGGCCTACCATCTTTAAAGATTGTATTAACACTATGAAGAGATGTCACCCTTGCCAGGTGTTTTTTGAAAACATATGCTCGCATCCAGCACCCCTCCATTCGATCGTCACTGTCGATCCCTTCACTAAGTGGGGGGTAGATTTCATGGATTGCAAACCAGCTTCGGTTGGAGGGCATCACCATATTATTGTGGCCGTGGATTATTTTTCCAAGTGGGCTGAGGCCATGCCTACTGTAAAAGTCGACAGTGCTACTACAGCCCATTTTGTGTTCAACCAGATTATCACTTGGTTCGGTATCCCGAAAGAGATTGTCACTGACCATGGCAGTCACTTTCAAAACAAGATGATGGAGGATTTGTCTCTCAAGATTGGTTTCATCAGGAACACTCGTCTTCCTACTATCCTCAAGCAAATGGTTAGGTTGACGTAGTAACTAAGTCTTTGAAGACCATTCTCCAACGTACCATCCAACAAAGCAAGACCAATTGGCATATCATGTTATATCCTGCTTTGTGGGAATATCAAACCGCAGTTAAGACTGTCACCGGGTTCTCACCATTCCAGTTAGTTCATGGTGTGGAGTCACTTTTACTGATTGAATGCGAAATTCCTTTGCTCAAGCTAGCCATAGAGCTCCTCCCTGATATGACAGAGATTGAGCAACGTTTAGTACAACTCGAGCAGCTTGACGAGCACCATCGAGATGCCGTTGTGGCTATTGATGTTAACAAGCATCGTGTCAAGGTTCAATATGATAGGTATGTCCGTCCCTGGAAATATGCTGAAGGTGGATTGGTACTTTTGTATGACCAAGCTAAAGAACCCCTGGGGGGAGGCAAGTTCAATCCCATGTGGCACGGTCCTTACATTGTGAGGCGTGTCCTCGAAAAAGGAGCTTATGAGTTAGAAGACTATGAGGGAGTTACCTTGAAGGAGCCTAGAAATGGGCTCTACCTCAAGCGGTATTACGCTTGATCCTTTGGTTTGGGCTGATACTTTTGTACACTATTGTATAGTTTTTTTCTACATAGTTTAGCTTGCCCTTTTTGGTTGTCAGGTCTGCTGATTAGCCTCTATTTGATTGACATATGTCAACGAAATTTCCTACATTCGTAGGTTTCGTGGATGGTGCTAGCCAACATACGCAGTAGCTTGCTTCTGCTACCTGGGTTATCTTCTCACCTGACCACCTAGTTGTGTCCTCGGGAGGTGCTTGTCTTGGTCCTACATCTAATAATGTGGCTGAGTATAGTGCCGTTATTGAGCTACTTCAGTATTCTATTTCACATGACATCCAATCTTTAAAAGTCTGCCTGGATTCACAACTAGTTGTGTCTCAGTTGAATGGGCAGTACCGTGTATGAGACCCTACATTATTACGGATATTCCTTAAGGTATGACTCTTGGAGAGACATTTCATTTCAATTACATACATTCATATTCCAAGAAGTCTTAATTATATATTTGATGCATATGGTAACTATGTATTAGATTGGCATTTGTCACATTCATCATGAAGCACATAAATACATAGACATTCATACATTTGTACATACACACATGTAGTAGAATCGAGAACCAAATTTGTATAAATATATAAATATGTCCAAAAAATGGTAGTGTCATACAAGACTAGAGCCCGTAGCCCTCAAAAATATACATATCGATACAAAAATGAGACCTTGAGATATCTATTCCCTCCGAGGAGGTCTAGCTGCCGCATCAACGGGATGTGTCTCATAGAAGTATTGTACTGCATTGGCCACCCACTGCAGTAACCGCACCCACTCACCAGGAACACACACTACCTGGCACAACATGGCCTCAAGTAGTCGGGCTACCTCTATCTATGGTACTCAGGAAACCATCCATGATATGTTGCGCTGCAATGTCTGAAGTGTGTGCCCTGCTGTAGCATCTGTTGCCACATCATCTCTACCCTGACAACCATGTCTTGGGAAGCCCTCGGGTCTCACTGGGCCTTTTTCTGTGAGCAAATAGTCACCCTTTAGCACTTGATACTACCACCAAAAAGATTTTTTGCATTTCACGGTCCTGCTCACTAATGTCTCCTAATGCTGCTCCTGGTGGGAGTAGCATGTCACGGTCCTGTCTAAAGTCTATCCCCACATAGGGATAGTCCTCTATAGCGATCACCTGCCAGTTCCACTAGCAGAAGAACTCCTCAGTATATGGTAATGCCAGATGGCCACCACCCTATTGTGTTAGAATCTCATCCCACCGAGTCAGGGCTAGATCACGGGGACTGTGAGGAGGGACATCCACCTTTGGACTAAGCCCTGGAACCCTCTCAAAGAAGAAGCTGCATAGGATGCTACCATACCCAAAGTTTTTGGCCTTCCCCTCTTTGCATTCCATCAATTGTGTCTTCATAGACACCAACAAAGTAGTACACCAGTCGAATATCGTAGGTTGCATGCATTGTCATGCGAAGAATATCACTGGCCTGGATGCCTGGTGTAGTGCTTTGGATCCAGTGATCCACACCAGGGTAGCCACAATGATCTTTGTACTCAGATCCACTATGGCGTTGATGGGCACTTGGCTTCCCACTGCTCGTGTGTTGGAGGGACAATACTGCGCTATGTAGTCCTGAACAGTGCTCCCACCACCCACGGTCCAAGACCAAAGGCTGGCCACCTCCCCTCTACGGGACAAACCGGTAATGAAATAGATATCCTCTACTTCCAGTGTCAGATTTTTCCCGTTGAGGATGAAGTTTTGAGCATCCACATCCCAATAGTTTATCAGATGACGGAGTAATAGGTTTTTGGCCCTTAAACCCCCTATACTCGAACTTATACAAACCACATGCTTGCAATGCTTGTTGTGCTTGCAAATTATTGCGCACAGCCTCATTAACCTGGTCTTGCTCTCTTTCCCTCCACTCTAGAACCATCCTGGAGTGCAAAACAAGTAAATTTTGGTCAATTTTATCATTACGAATTTATTCATGGCCATACCCGCGGGCTAATTTGTATACAGTGGTGGGTACCCACGGGCAGTCTATTTTTTGAATGTGCATTTCGTGCCCTACCCATGACCCGCATAGTTATAGCCCACGGGTAGCGCCGAAGCCATTTAGGGCTTGGCCAAACTAAAAAATCCATCAACCAAAACTTAAATAAAAACATTAAAATGAAAGTTATGGAAGTAACCACCAAACTGCTCCAGACGGTTCACTGAACGGTCGCTCGTAGCTCCCAGGATCAGCAATGGAAGTTTCAAGTGAAAACTAACCACTAAACTCCAAATTGGTGAATAGTGCAAATGAATTGTAATTTGGAAAATTTTATTACTATTTATAATTTTCTGGACCCACTTCTCTATAATTTTTTCCATTTTGAGTCGTTATGAACTAATATCGTGTCATAGAGTAGTTTTTTTTCAACAGATTTCCTCAGCAAGAGTTGTTCTAAACCATTTCACACCCACGGTAAGTACGTTTCACACCTGTCATATAGGTTAGATGCCATTTTCGCATGCATTATGCATTTGACCTATTGACCATTTTCATAAACCCTGGGTGCGACCCCGCTTTGTAACTAACACAGAACCTTCACACTGCTATAGAAGTGTCATTATGCAGTGGTAGGGATTTTCCGAACATGGGTACCCTAGTTAGAACCCCTTCATGCATTCTGGTGCCCATGCCATTGTTTGTCCTTAGGATTGGGAGTCCTTTGTAGTCACACCATGACATTGCGGTAAAAACTCATACTCTACTTTGTCTTACGCTGGCCATCTCCCTTAACGACTCCCCTCAGTTATATCATGTTGTGATTGCATTGCATCATCCTGCTTGCTGCTTGAGCTTTGTGTCGGCTCTTTCTTAATCAATTGTTAGCTTGGTGCCTGAGCACTTTTCCCTTGTCGATCCCTACAGAGCTTATATTTTCCCTTCACAATTTGATGACCTTTTGACTCTAAGGGAACATATCCTCGAGTGTCCACATCCTGCATGCACTTCCTTGCATTGAGCATAGGTATGTTCCATTGCTTGGGACTAGTCTGCTAGCTATTTGACACTCGTTTCCTCACTTGTTGTACTATAAGAAATTTTATTCCTTTTCAAGATTTTCCCAAATATGAAAGAGACCAAAAAAATCAAATATTCCAAAAAGTTGGACGTGATTATGGTCACTATTTCTTGTTGGCAATTGTTGTGTCACCTTTGAACAGAGCATTCATTTCACTCCGTACATTATGAGTCGGGACTATAGTTGGGCCTTAGGAGCTGTACTTGTTTCTCAGTTTTATCCACCGATTAGTTAAGCTTCCAGTCATTATGGAGCCCTCTGTAATGCCTCCTACATTGCACAATTTATGTCATTCTGTGCTGCCTAAGTCTATCCATCTGGCTCTTGTTCAAAGGAAGTCCTTAAACCAGTGTCGGCCACTCCTCAAATATCTTGACTATTGCATGTCGGCCATCCTTATTGAGTCAGTCCGTTTCACTTGAGATCTTCCAAATCTTTCAGCATTGCTAGTACCTCGTGTTGGTTGATGGGGGATGCCTTAATGCCCTCCTTCCAGTGAGTCTTGTTCCGTCAACTTCAACCCATTTATTCCGGGACTTGAGTCTTTGAGTACCTTGAGGCTTGCAGTCATTAGTGGCAGGTTCTCTTGCCATCGAAAGTTTTGGAAATACATCAATGTCCCCTGATTGATGGATTCATCCTGGTGTTCAACTTCAACCCATTTATTCACACTCTAATGATTGTGCTCTGTGCCTTGATGCCCATTTTCATTATTGGTGGGTCATCTCGCGTTTGTTAACGGTATACATCATTGATCGTTAATCAGACGATGTCTCATCAGGTTCGACCCCAACTCCTTTATTCACTTGATGGGACTTGTACCATCGAAGACTTGTGTAGAAGACCCCAGGCGATTGTGGCATTCAGTATGCTACATATGACTTTGACTTTACATCTGAGATATCACCTCTTAGATTTCAAAAGTTTGTACCTCCAGTTTGCACTAGTTGTCTTCTTTTCAGCAGAAGACCATATCTTACTATAGAGGGATCATGGCTATGATCACTTATGACATGTATCCATTATATATTGCCTATTCATGGCCATTGTATCAGATTGTTGTACTATCCTGACATGTATTCAAAGATACTATTTTATTATGACGAGTGAGTTGCTCTTTCCAATTGTGTCTCCATCACTCCACTTCTGAGTTTTATAATGTATTTCGGCCATCGTAGCATCAGTCTCTGACCTCACACATTAGGGGGCATCTATTACATCGTAATCTTCCACCATGTGAGCATCAACATTATTTGGCCTATAGGATCCATTTCAATGACTTAGATCCACTTATATCCTTTAGAGATACTATTTTTCCCTATTTATATTCCTACCCGCATGTTGCATCACTATAGCATGCGTACCCGCGAGTTGCATCCTTATAGCTCACAGGTGTCAAGTAAAACGGTAAAAACCACTATTAATTACTTTTTACTCCCAAAAAGAGGTCATTGGGTGACCTTTGGCTCCCCATCTGCCCGAGTAACATCTCGATGTGTCCTTTCACCTACCTTTTAGAGGGCTATATATTGAGCACATATGGATTATTGACGGGAGGAAGAAGAGAATAGCAAGAGAACTCTAGTGGATTTTTGCCCTATCTTGAGCCTGCACTAATTCATCCTTGTAGTTGTGAACCCCTTATGTTCACCTTACAAACTCCTATCTAGTTTGAGTTTTCCATTCATGGAGGATTGAAGTGGTGTAGGCACAAGTGTATTGATCTAGATCTTGGTTCAGATTGGTTGCCGGCAAGAGGTCGTATCACTTTGTACTTCTTCTTGTTCATTAATAGAAATATTCATATTCTCATCCATCATGTTGTGAATGTTGTTTATTATACATTGGGTTACATTTGCTTGTGATATTATGGACCATTGTTATTGATAATGTTAATGTCAATTACATATTATAAGTACTTGTTGGATATTGGCAGTCAAGACTAATTTGCATATTTCAAGTGCATGGATTGAAAGCTCCAACAGGGATCTACATCACACGTTTGGATCAAGGTTGGTTACATTTCTCCATTATCTTAACATTGTCATTTATAACAGCATTGCTTTTATAATTGAGTAGAGTTATGGTAGTCATTTATCTGTTGTGGTATTCCCAAGCCATAGTGAGTTTTCTCCAATACATACCTTACGTTTAATTGCATTCCGAATCCCACAACCCGCAACTTTCGGGATGCGTCTTTCGGAAACTTTTTTTTGATTTGGTCGTATTTTTGAAACCTGAAACCCGCCAATTTCGGTTTTCGGCTTTCGGGAGCAGTAAATAAAAACTTTTATTATGTTTTGAACCCGATCCCATGCTCTGCATCGGTCAATCTCAGCCACCCATTTTTCTTAATCCTACGGTCGTGATTTAATTTGGGTAAATTGATAAATATAGGTTTTATTTACTTTTCTTTATCATTTTTACTCACCGAAGTTAATCTGCTAAGCTGGTTTTACCATGGATTTCTCGCCTTCAGTCAATTGCTGATTTTTAGTTATCACAGGTAGGATTGCCATCATACCAGTTTTTCAGTTGGTCTTTTGGCTATCTGTGATTGTTGTTTTTTTATTTTTGTTTTCTTTATTTCATCAGAAATTACAAAGTTTGCCACTATGTCACGAAGTACCCGGTCTAGGGCCACTCTCGGGGGTACCTTAACCAAAGACCCCAACTTTGGTATCTTCTCTGATACCGGTGGAAAGGTCACCGAGACTTATCAAATGGATTGGTCTCGAATTTATGCTATTTTCAACAACGATGACCTCTCGCAGGTAGAATTTGACAGGCCCGCTTATGAGAAGATTAGGGCTTCTCAGATTAATGCTATCGCTGCACGACCCACTATATTACCCTATATAGATGCTGTGAAGTGGATAATAGAGAATGCTAGTGTCAAAGACCGGTCTTTCAATGATACTTTGGGGAATCAATTGACTCGTTTCTGCCTTCAGGTTTTTACCCGAGCATTCGCTCTCAGGCCGCATAAGCAGACCCTATCTCCTGACTTCATCCAATCCTCTAACTGTCGTTACAATTTTGTCGAAATGATGAATTCTTGGATGATAAAACCTAACGCTTTCGTGCTTAAGCCTTATAATTTATACCCAATTGCCTGGTTCAAGGAACCCTACTCTTTGCTAGTGGCTATGTTGTGTCGACTGTTCGGACTCCCTAATTGTTCATTGTTCAAAGTTGAATGGGAACCTATAGTGCATCAAGTCTTGACTATTGGTGAATCCTTCCCATGGGCTTCCATCTTGTCCTCAGAACTAAAAAACGCTATCGAAGATTATCAAAAGTGTCCAGCTTTAATAAAACCACATTTCTTTTTATCTGTGTATGTAATTGATGTTTTCTGCTCAGAATTTCAATACCCCAACCTGAACTAGAATTGGACTCCAGCAAACCCACATGTGCATATCTATCATTCAATATTATGGGAAGAAAACTTTATCCCTTTACTATATGATATATGTGATCAGTTCTTGGGCACTGTTTACTTCAAGATTTTCAAGCAAGAAGCACCAGCATTTTCAGATGATGCCAAGACACTCATCAATACTATCGGTGATTGGCATGTGTGTGAGCATTTCTCATATATCAGAGTCTGGCGTAGTAATACTATTCATCTCTTGTCCAAAATTGTCCCTGACAGATTGGCTTTACAAGAAGTTTCATTTCAAACTGTGACCGATGGTATGTATAAAAAACTCATAGGGCCTAGAAAGAAAGGGTGGCCTAAATTCCCTCTGAAACTTGGGTCATTGGTCATCCCAACCTCCAATTGGGCAGTCACCCTTGGTGACCAGTTGGTTGATTTCAAATTGGGATGTGCTCCTAAAAGAAAGCACGACCCCAAGAATTTATTGGATGCACATCTAAAGCAAACCCATGTAAAAATACACTATGTTCATGAGAACATCCCAGACGACTCTATCTATCATGGAGTCAATACATTTGTTGAAGTTCTTTTCAGAGCAAAAGACCTAGAAGAGTAGCATAACATTCTGCACTATCAGAAGGAATTAAAGCTCAGGGTGCTGAGTTATAGGAAATTGGACCTGGACTTGCTGGACAAAGTGAGAAAAGAAAGGGAAGGAAAGGAAGCTCAGGAAGCTAGTCCTCTTCAAGTGGTGGTTCATTCAGAACAAGGAAAAGGAAAAAACCCCATCGAAGATTCTCCTCCTAAGAAAACATCAGAATAGCCCAAATCCTTGTTATATACCTCTCAGCAATTTCAAAAAGATCTGGCACAATTGACATCAGTGTTGAAGGCTCACCCTGCAGAGCCCTAGACGGTTACTGTGGATTCTAAAATAATGGGACCTTCAAATCCCCTTGAAATTATCAGTGTAGCTGTGCAAGAAGATGATGATTTGGTGGTTACACATGCTAGCTCAGCAAAACGGCAAAAGATCCATGCTGATCCTTTCCCCAACATTCAGATTATTGACTGTGATGTTGCTGAAGAACCTGAACCCCTAGTTTCAGTAACCGACGAGATTACAGAACAATCCAAGTTAGTCACAGACTTGTTAAATGTTATTGAAATGGAATGCTCTATTCTAGACCAGTCATTTGAAGACACCTCTGTTCAGGATTTTCGGGCTTCAACATCTCAGTTAAACTCAATTCAACAATTTTTTACTTCGCTTTCAGAGCATTTACCTCCCTTTTCATTGTCTCAACTATTCAATAGTATAACTTATTCTCCTATCACACTTTCATGTAGTCAAGAATCTTTCTCTATCCCTAAGTCCATGATGCAAGAAGCTCAAACCACCATCATTCCTACATAGTCACCTAAACCTATTCTACTAATACCTTCCATCGACCAATTAACCTCTATTCCTTTTCCCATTTCATCTTCTATCACAATTCAGGATAAGCTTCCTGCAATCTCTCAGTCTCCACCACTAGCTATCTCTATTTCACCTAAGATTGAGGAGCCACCTATGATTCCCTCTCCATCATTAGCTCCCAATGATGAAGAGCAGACTTCTCCTTCCGAAGCTTCCACTTTGGTCCCCTCAATCACATAGGCCCAGTCATTTGTCCAAGATGTTTATGTCCCTATGGTTGTTCCTCAAGTCCCCATGTCCATCCCTCACCCTGGTGATATTATGACACCTTCAATAATTTCCACTGCTAATGTCATTCCCATCACTACCCAGTTGGGTGATGAATATGTAGATGACGATGTGGTTCCTATTGGTAACTATTTCTATGACAAGGAAGAGAAGACAGTATTCAAAAGGACAAGGAAGAGAAGTAAAGATGAGCAAGTGTTGGAATCACCTGCTCCCATTCAGGTCTTGTGGACTCAACAAACTGGTGACCCTCAGTCTAGGGCTATTGAAGCAGCAACAGTTTTGGGGGCTTTTGCTAGTGCCAATATAGATTCAGTCCACTTGTTGAATAATGAGGTTGATCCTAAAAAGGAAAGGATAAAGGAACTTGAAGATGATTTTGTCAAGATTAAAGGTGAACATACTCTCCTAGTGGTTAATATCCGGCAGGAATGGATGGAATGCCTTCATGCATCAAAACAAGAGAATATCTCCCGTCAGAATCAACTCAATACTAAAAAGACTCAAAACTCCATCCATGCAGAAAAGATAGCAACCTTAGAGATACAAGTTGGAACTATAACTGCAAATGCAGCTTCAGTTGGTTTGTCTAATGTTACACCAGAGGATTTCAAAGAATTGGCCTTGGAGGTTAATCATAATCATTATAAATTGCTTGAAAAGTTGTACATTGCACATGATGAAATTAGGGAGACATTTATTATCTTTGATAAACTGTCTTCTGAGCTTTAGGTACAGGAAATCAAGATAATTCAGGATTCCAAAGCTCAAGAGGAGGTTAGTGAAAGGCAAAGGTACATTAAAAACATCCCTATAGACTTCCCGATTCTCAGCAGTCTTCAGATGAAGAAGAACAAATCTTCCCTGAATACCTGGCTTGATTTCAATGAATCTGCTGAAGAAATCATCAAAAAATCTAAAGACGTTTGCACTCAACACTGGTATGCAGTTGATAACATCATGGAAGCTCTACATCTCCCATACATGGATCCTATTTTGCAGGCCCTTCCACCTAAATGGAAGCTGGAAGAAGTGGAGTGTGATTGTGAGGAAATGGCACAGAAGATCCGGGCTATTCCAGCAGTCAACATTGGTCACATGGATGAATTGATCAGGAAACCACTCTCCTTCGAGTGCAAGATCCATTTTTACCTTCGCACTTGGCATAAGCTTGCCAAGCATTACATGGAGAACAACATATGCAATGCCTAAATAGGCATAGAATCTCTCAATTATCCAAACATAGATGAACTTTTAGAAATATATGATAAGTGGCAGGATTTTCTAGACCAATAGACTCATTTCTGATTTTGGAATGCCTATTCTGTAGGGTTCATTTTGTACTTTGTTGTAGTTTAATATTTAAGGAAGAATACCTCTCGGAGAGAGGGGTTGGAATTTTTGGAATTGTAATTCAACAGGAGATAAGAGTGAGGATACTCTGTGGCCAGAGTAATTGTAATTTTTGTACAAGACATCTTAATATAGTAATGTTATCTTTGGATCTATCTTCTGATTATCACTAAAATTTCTTTGAACTGGTCAACCAGATTCTCCTAAATATAACCGTGAGACCACTCTCATAGGAACACAAGGTCAACCAAATTTTTGAACTGGTGGTCCACCACCATCTCCTCCTTCATCTTCATCATCTTCCTCAGATGATGAGAATTCTTCTAGCTCATCCTCGGATGAAGAAGAGCAAGAACCTCCAATGGCAGGAGAAGGGAAAAATAGGCATTGGCTTAACCAAGGTGCAGTTTTCATATTAGGAGATCAACATAGATTACCAAAGAATCCTGAGAAATGGCTGCCTAAATTCAACCCTGATGATAAGATACATGCGTTGGATCATATAAAAACCTTCATGCAGGCAATCAGTCTTAGAAGCATGGTACATGAGGATGTAGTATGCAGACTCTTTCCCTATACTTTTGAGGGTAAAGCAGCCACTTGGTATTTTTCCTTACCAGCCCAATCTATAACTTCCTGGGATGAATTCGAGAAACATTTTACCCAGAAATTCAGGGATGAAAAAACACTGCAAGAACTTGTCTTAGAGTTATACTCCATTAAAATCAAAGGAAAAGAAAGGGTAAAAGACTATAACCAAAGGTTTTCATATCTCAAAAACAGAATTCCTACTAATCTTCTTCATGCTGAAGAATTCTTGGTAGCTTATTATGAAAAAGGTCTGCCTGTCCCTATTTCAATGTGGGTCAAGAGGGCACATAAAGGTAATTTACTGGAAGCATTTGATGAAGCAATCCAAGTTGAGAAGGACATGTTTTGTCTAAAAGACAGCCCTGAAACTTCAGAAGAACAACCTTCCACTTCCAGGAAAAGAATTGAGAACACCCCTAAACCCACTATTCAAAACAAGGATCCATTTGATATGATTGACATGAAGAAATTCCTTCAAAGGATGTCAAATGAGATGGTGGATTTAAAGAAGAACACTAATGATAATCAGGATCAAAATGGAGGTTTTTTAAGGCCACCATTTAGGATACCTTACCAGCCTCCACAAAATCCACCACCACCAAATCCTGTAGATGGACTCACAAATGATGAACTCTATTCTATTTTTAGAGCATTGGCAGTAGAATCTCAAGTCACCCCTGTAACGTCCCCAGCTTAACCCTATTGCATTAACATTGTAAATGATGTAGATATTGTCATTTAGTCATGGTGAGGAGCTCAAGGCCAAGGCCCCGCCACTGACTTATCGTTTTATGTATCGGCAATTAGAATAGATGCATATGGTCCTTGTGCTAGCAGTGCACAATGTAAAATCGGATATCATGTAAATATGCAATTTTAATGAGAAAACCCACAACCAGCTACGCAATGCAACAAAAGAGATGGGGGCATGATCTTTACAAGGAAGAGGGAGGGAAATTATCCAAACCCTTGAGCCAATGGTAGTAATCCATGTGTCAATGGGGAAACCCATAAACCACCAACTATCCATTTTGTCTCATGCACCCAATCATTTACTCCTTCCAAATATTGGTTGAGACAATAAATGGCTTGGGATGGGAGAGGTATGGCTGTCAATTTTCGTGCATGGGCAAGCCATCAACTTGAAAAATCGTGTTTTGCTTGTGGGGCAAGAAAACCCCCACGAAATTGGCCCAAAGCCATTCTTCACCCATGGCCATTCTTCCTCTCACGGAGTCTGAGCTCCCTGAAGTTTATCCTCACGTTTTTTCGCCATAACGTTGCGTTTTTCCATGCCCAGAAACTCATTTTGGTATTTTGGAGCAGCTGGGGAAGGAGGGATGCGATTTTGGACTGAGGGAGAAGTCGTTTTTGCCCTCGGGGCATTTTTCTGAAATGGGTTGCTCTCCTAGTCGATTTTCCTAGTTACAAATTCATTTTGAGTCTACCCACGTTTTTCTGGAACTGGTAGAAACGCACTGTTGGAAACTTCACTGTATAGGCGTTTTCTCATGCCCAACACTTATGCTTTTGATGATGCATGCACCCATCTCTTAACAGCCTGAGAAACCCAATTGCTGATTGGCTTGGCTGATTTTGATATACCTTTGGCTATGTGAGAGCCTGTTTTCCCCTTTTCCTTGTGGAGATCATGCCCAGCTCGGGGGTGGTAGTGGTGCTGAGAGATTGAGGAGCACACTGGCCTACGGTTGGGTGGAACGTTGCAGAAGTGTAGCTGGTTGTTGGGACTACTTTCGCATAATATAAGTATTCTCTTGTGTATTACCTTGCAATTACTCATTTGATGAATATGGGAATGAATGATGAATGTGCTATCGAATTTAATTCCGCTGTGATTTTCTTAAAATCATATATTTCCATATGTCTCTGCTATATTATGTGAATGCTGATGGTTGAAAGTTTCATGGGGCTAGACGCGCAATTCAGCATCACGTCTGTTATGCACTTGCATGTCTATAATCACATTTTTAATTCGAATGTTTATTTGATATGTATGGGGCTGGATGCCCGATTTAACCTCACGATCCTATCCATCTAGCTAATGGAATGGGAGGGGACGTGACAGAATGGTATCAGAGCTGTGTTGCAGCATTGGGCCTCTATGGGCCAAACCTGATAGCAGTTAGAAGGGAAGATTTTAAATTCTTCCTTAAGAGTATTGAAAAATTTTGTTTTAACTCTGTTTCTGGAAATTTTTGTTTTAAAACTGTTTTGGGAAGTCGTCCCGAAACTACGGAAAGGTTCCGCGAACCTTCCCGCAATTGTGGAAGAGTTTCGCGAACCTTCCCGCAATTGCGGAAGCGTTCGGCGAACCTTCCCGCAATTGCGGAAGAATTCAGCCAACGGCTCCGAAACAGCGGAGAAAATGTTTTGAGTGAAAAATTTTTCTAAGTATCAGAATTTTTTCGGAAAGAATTCTCTTCCGAAGTTGCGGAAGGAATTCTCTTCCGAAATTTCGGAAGGATACCGCGAATCATTCCGCAAAGTGGAAGAGTTTGGCGAGTCGTTCCGAAGTTGCGGAAGACTTCAGCGAATCGTTCCGCAATTGCGGAAGACTTCGCCGAATCGTTCCGCAACTGCGGAAGACTTCGGCGAATCATTCCGAAATCGCGGAAGCATTTCGCAAGTCGTTCCGCAAAAATATTTTCGCAAAAATCACCCGAAATTTCGGAAGCGTCTGGCGAACCGCCCCGCAACGGAGGTGAGCCGAGAATCACCCTGAAACCGCGGAAGGCTTCGCCGAAGGGCTCCGCAACTGCGGGAGCCTTCGCCAAATGGTCCCGCAATTGCGAAAGGCTTCGGCCAAGCACCCCGCAATTGCGGAAGGCTTCGGCCAAGCGCCCCGCAATTGCGGAAGCCGTCGCCAAACTGCCCCGCAGTTGCGGGAGTAATCAGCCAGCCGCCCATTGCGGCAGGATTCAGCGAACAGCCCGTTGCGGCAGGATTTCACGAACCGCCCGATGCGGCGTGATTCCTAAAAGGGGGCAAGCCCCCTTGACCCCCTTTCTTTTCCCCCCTCATGTGTCTTTGTTTGCGATTTGACGAATTGTCAGTATGGCATTCTTCCCACATGCATGAAGCAATTTGTGAATTTCTGAGAATATAATGCAACTGTGTAAAATGTGCAGAATGGGAGTGAAAGTTGTCATTTTTGAAAGAATGCAGTTCCCGCACCTGATGTCAGAATGGAGCATGAAGACAGGCATTGGAAAGCTTGTCCAGCAGGGAACAATGATGCATGACCAGAGTTTGAAGGAGGTCTACATATCTCATAGATATTTAGTGCAGAAGAGTGCCAGCGGCTGTTTTGACAAACAAATCTTGTTGTCGATATGGGTAATTTCTACAATTGCATGATATGGAAGAGGAATTCCATGTTACGAAAAGGGACTGAAAAGGAAAGGATTCCTTAAACCCCTATTTTGTTATTATACTTATAATTACGAAATTGTCATATGGCATAAAAATGTTAAAAATGTAAAGGATTACATAGACGTATATGCACTAGATGGCATCTTAACAAATTGCATAGTGCATATGAGAAATGATTGTGCATAAATGGGATATTGCACATTGGTAGAATAATGAAGTTGGCATATGCAATAAACCACTAATGTAGAATATTGTGGTTGATAATCACTATTGATGTTGATATTGGTTGAAGGACCAAAGATAACAAAGAGCATGGCTAAACGTTCTAAGGATGTTGTTGCATGAAGCCAACAACCTTATGCAGAAAGGATGGCGCAACAAATCTATGATCATAAAGTTGGAAAAAGACTGAGCAGCCTTGGTAAGAGGCCAACTGATCAGGTGACATCAGACGATGTTAATGGTAACCGTGCAGGTAATGATTATGGGTGCCAAATTGCATGAATGTTGAAAAGGGATTTGGTAAGATCTCTTCAACTATGTTTGAACTATGTTGAACTAATTTGCATGTAATATTGAATATCGACTGGGGCTGTTAACCTACCAAGCTTGGTGAGGTGTGGGTAAGTGAAGGAAATTATCCTTACACCCTATGACTGTTTAGAAATCTCAATGCATTCATATGAATTTGTATCATGCCATGTGTATGATTGTTATGTGCTTGATAACCAAAGCAAGTGAGGACTGGTGGTCCTGATTATGGAAATGCAAGATATATGAGATAGTCATGTTTCGATCATACTATGCTTGAATGCATAGTACTCATGAAACAATGCAAAGTAGCATTGAGTATATGTGCATTAAGAGATTTTATAAATCTTGTGATGCATTGTATGAATGCATAGGGATGATACATATGTCGTTGCAAAATAAATAATGAATGAAATGATGAATTGATGATAATTCTAGGACCATTTCATGGGCTGTTATGTATGCAGAATAGTAAGTGCAGGAAGATCCCTATCATGATCGATGGGCTGCTAGAATGCTATGTGAAAGGACAGGGTTGTATGAATGATATGACTGTGAAATTTGATCTAGAGCTTATGAGAAGGAATCTCATAGTTGAGAGATTTAAGTTCTGTTAGTAAGAACAGTTGTAAATCTCAGATTGGTAAATATTTCGGATTTGAAATTTTGCTAATAATTGCTAATGACTGTTTGGCTTATATGAAAATGTGTCAGGAGGACATGCTGTAAGTGGATGCTCATGTAGGGCAGCAAGCATAAGACCATAACGGGTAGAGTGGTGTCCCTTATAGGAGCCAAACAATATGAGGATAGCCTCATGGATAAGAAAACTAATTTCTGTAGGAGACAGAATTGTAAATTCATATTGAATTTATTTGTGAATGCTATTGATTGGTTATGGAACAATCGTATTTGAAGCTTATTTCTAAATGTTGCTGATGGTTTGGCTATTTGATAAAGTGTTCCAGGATGACACATTGCAGGAAGATCATGTGTGATGGCCTGCAGAAGCCAAACCAGATGGGAAAGACCCCATGCTTGGAAATGGGCTTCGGGTGAAGCGCCATTAATACTGTCTCCGCCAAACTGCATGTCGGTAAACCATGAAAGTGAAATGGTAAAGCTATGCCCAGAAGGCATGTGAGACACATCGGCGAAATGAATGAGTATTCTGTGACCCTAGACAAGAACATTCATGTCTAAATTATTAGGGTTAATATGCCGGGCATGCTCTATCTTATTTATATCATTGCAGACTGCTTGAGTATGATTAGGGCCTACATGGCGCACATCAGAGAGGGGGTGCACACCTTTTCTGGTGCTGGGTCATGTTAGGGTTTTCAATATTGACTACACCCTAAGGGAATGGACACATTCCTGGTGTTTCAATACTTGATAGTGAATGATATGAAATATGATTACGATTTTTTTGAGCAACAATACTGATGAGTCTGCTTATCCTTCTTGTGCTATCAGCTTACACAGATGCAATTTGGTGTTGCAAATAAGAGGCAAAGTGAAGAAAGGGTGCTCAAAGAGGACTGTATGGGCAGTGGTAACCTTTCTACGCTCACACTAAAGGACACTAGAAGGGATGGATAGGCCTGGGGAGCTGTGTGGCAGAAAAGGGGTATCATCCTTGTGTAGTGTGAGTGGGTATTGTGGGGCCATGCTAGCCTGCAGTCAAGTGAGTCACCTATGGAGTTCCTGGAGGGAACCACCGGTTGCACAAAGAGAAGGAGGCACGTAATCATAATATGTTGTTCATATTGCCTGATAAACCCAGTCGATGTACTGGCTTGGCAATGGTTGTTGTATGCCTGATAAACCCAGTCGGGGTACTGGCTTGGCATTGGTTATTTGGGAGTTGTGACGAATGGTTGTTGGATGCCTGACAAACCCAGTCGGTGTACTGGCTTGGCATTGGTTATTTGGGAGTTGTGGTGAAAGGTTGCTGGATGCCTGATAAACCCAGTCAGTGTACTGGCTTGGCATTGGTTACTTGCAGGATGTGGAGGTATTGGTGAAGGATGTTATTTCCTGACAAACCCAGTCGGAGAACTGGCTTGGAAATGGTTTTTGAAATGCTTGATAAACCCAGTCGGCGTACTGGCTTAGCATACTGATTTTGAAATGCTTGATAAACCCAATCGGCGTACTGGCTTAGCATACTGATTTTGAAATGCTTGATAAACCCAGTTGGCGTACTAGCTTAGCATACTGATTTTGAAATGCTTGATAAACCCAGTCGGCATACTGGCTTAGCATACTGATTTTGAAATGCTTGATAAACCCAGTCGGCATACTGGCTTAGCATACAGATTTTGAAATGCTTGATAAACCCAGTCGGCGTACTGGCTTAACATACTGATCCTTGAAATGCTTGATAAACCCAGTCGGCGTACTGGCTTAGCATACGTATTTTGAAATGCTTGATAAACCCAGTCGGCGTACTGGCTTAGCATACTGATTTTGAAATGCTTGATAAACCCAGTCGGCATACTAGCTTAGCATACTGATTTTGAAATGCTTGATAAACCCAGTCGGCATACTGGCTTAGCATACTGATTTTGAAATGCTTGATAAACCCAGTCGACGTACTGGCTTAGCATACTGATTTTGAAATGATTGATAAACCCAGTCGGTGTACTGGCTTAGCATACTGATTTTGAAATGCTTGATAAACCCAGTCGGCATATTGGCTTAGCATACTGATCCTTGAAATGCTTGATAAACCCAGTCGGCGTACTGGCTTAGCATACTAATTTTGAAATGCTTGATAATCCCAGTCGGCGTACTGGCTTAGCATACTGATTTTGAAATGCTTGATAAACCCAGTCGGCGTACTGGCTTAGCATACTGATCCTTGAAATGCTTGATAAACCCAGTCAGTGTACTGGCTTAGCATACTGATTTTGAAATGCTTGATAAACCCAGTCAGCGTATTGGCTTAGCATACTGATTTTAGGGATGCCTGATAAACCCAGTCGGCGTACTGGCTTGGCATTGCCTATTTGGATGATGTTGTGGAGCAGCATGTGTGCTGGCCAAGCATCCACCACACAGGTGATCCAAGGCTTGTAAAGCAGAGAAGGAAACATGTGGAGTAGCGAGGAAATGCATAATACAGATAAGTATTCAATATCATTCATTTCCTATTTGAAAAAAAAAAAAACTGAAATTTTCAAGCATAAATATTGCAACAGTGAGCTGATGTATTATTGCTTCTTTGTTGGAAACCTTGGTCAATGCAGGAAGCAAGGACTCTGAAAGAACTGAAAGATGCTTGGTAAATCCAGAAAGTGGTTGGTTGAGTATTGATTAATTGATGTTGAGGAGTAGTCTGCATGCTATCCCAACATTCGTTATTATACCCATAGGAGATCCAAGGCTTGTAAAGCATAGAAGGGCCCTATGGAATAAAGCGAAGACATCCAACGCAGGTATTGTTGGAAGCAAGAACCTTGAAGCATCTTAGGGACGCATGTGGACATGTAACCACCCTAAAGAGCTCAACATGAGCAGTAATGAAAGATGGGGCTAGTGGAGCTGTGTGAGTCCTAGCAGCCAAGAGTTAGAGCAACCAAGTGGAGAAACTCCATGGTTGAGAGGTCTAGAATAGACCATAGACACTGCATGTCATAGCCAAGAAGGGAAGGTCAAGCATTCACGTTGAAGTGAAAGAGGACAGGAACATGAAAACTACCGTGGTGGTGTGGGTTCCAGAATGGAACAAGACTAAGAGGAGAAACTCTTACTGCTCTCTCTCTTTCCCTTTTTATTGATGGAATTATAGAATTAGAAAAATGCTGAATGCATGCATGACTGAAAGTAAAAGTGTGTTTATTTGATTAAAGTGAATTGTGAATGCTAAATAATGAATTTCCTGTGAATGGATGAACATAAAGGAATTCATGTGTATGTTAGGCAAGCATAAAAAGTGTGAGAGTCTCATGAGTAAAGCCTGGACTATCCATGTCAACTGGGGAAAAAAACCATTGACTGATTTTTAATGTTTGGGTTATGCTGGGCCTAACGAGAATTGTAATGATGAATTTCACAGGTGAAAATTGAACCAATTGGTTGCAGCCGGTGCAGGCAAGTGTGCTAGTGAGCAAAGTGTGGTCAATTGTTTCCATTGACCACGGCGGCAGACCAAGGGCTATTAGGATTGGCTGGAAGTCTTCTTCAAACAATTGCCAAGACCCAAGAAAATCTTGAAGAGATGCTCAAGATGTAAAAGAAGCAAAACAAGATGAACCACAAGGTCTTGCAGGACTCTATTCGTCTGCAGAAAGAGGTAAAAAGCATTATGAAAGCAATCAGCAGGGGAAAGAAAAGTGGAGCAGTGAAGAAGCATTCATCCAAACGTCTGATTAAGGAACGCTCCAGGTGGGAAGACTCAAAGGAAATTGAGCAGGTAAAGATGAAGCAACCCGTGAGGTGTTGGAAATGTGGGGGGGAGCATTACCTCCGCAACTGCCCAACAAGAGAACCTCAAGAGGGTAGCAGCCATAAATTTTTCAGACGTATGGATGAGCTAGAAGATCCGAATCAGCAGGAGCAGCTCGTGAAGATCAAAGGACTTGGTCCTGAAAGTTCAAGGTAAAGAACAGAATGCAGGGTAGATCTGCAAAGTTTTTGTGAATTTTGGACATATGTAAAGCGGGTATTTATTTCCAATGTGTTGGAACACCGAGGATGGTGTTATTCCAAGGGGAGGGGAATGTAACGTCCCCAGCTTAACCCTATTGCATTAACATTGTAAATGATGTAGATATTGTCATTTAGTCATGGTGAGGAGCTCAAGGCCAAGGCCCCGCCACTGACTTATCGTTTTATGTATCGGCAATTAGAATAGATGCATATGGTCCTTGTGCGAGCAGTGCACAATGTAAAATCGGATATCATGTAAATATGCAATTTTAATGAGAAAACCCACAACCAGCTACGCAATGCAACAAAAGAGATGGGGGCATGATCTTTACAAGGAAGAGGGAGGGAAATTATCCAAACCCTTGAGCCAATGGTATTAATCCATGTGTCAATGGGGAAACCCATAAAACACCAACTACCCACTTTGTCTCATGCACCCAATCATTTACTCCTTCCAAAGAATGGTTGAGACAATAAATGCCTTGGGATGGGATAGGTATGGCTGTCAATTTTCGTGCATGGGCAAGCCATCAACTTGAAAAATTGTGTTTTGCTTGTGGGGCAAGAAAACCCCCACGAAATTGGCCCAAAGCCATTCTTCACCCATGGCCATTCTTCCTCTCACGCAGTCTGAGCTCCCTGAAGTTTATCCTCACGTTTTTTGGCCATAACCCTGCGTTTTTCCATGCCCAGAAACTCATTTTGGTATTTTGGAGCAGCTGGGGAAGGAGGGATGCGATTTTTGACTGAGGGAGAAGTCGTTTTTTCCCTTGGGGCGTTTTTCTGAAATGGGTTGCTCTCCTAGTCGATTTTCCTAGTTACAAATTCGTTTTGAGTCTACCCACGTTTTTTTGGAACTGGTAGAAACCCACTGTTGGAAACTTCACTGTATAGGCGTTTTCTCATGCCCAACACTTATGCTTTTGATGATACATGCACCCATCTCTTAACAGCCTAAGAAACCCAATTGCTGATTGGCTTGGCTGATTTTGATATACCTTTGGCTATGTGAGAGCTTGTTTTCCCCTTTTCCTTGTGGAGATCATGCCCAGCTCGGGGGTGGTAGTGGTGCTGAGAGATTGAGGAGCACACTGGCCTACGGTTGGGTGGAACGTTGCAGAAGTGTAGCTGGTTGTTGGGACTACTTTCGCATAAGATAAGTATTCTCCTGTGTATTACCTTGCAATTACTCATTTGATGAATATGGGAATGAATGATGAATGTGCTATCGAATTTAATTCCGCTGTGATTTTCTTAAAATCATATATTTCCATATGTCTCTGCTATATTATGTGAATGCTGATGGTTGAAAGTTTCATGGGGCTAGACGCCCAATTCAGCATCACGTCTGTTATGCACTTGCATGTCTATAATCACATTTTTAATTCGAATGTTTATTTGATATGTATGGGGCTGGATGCCCGATTTAACCTCACGATCCTCTCCATCTAGCTAATGGAATGGGAGGGGACTTGACAACCCCTGACACTTCCAACGAGCAAACCATGTCGGATCCACAATTAACTATAGAAGAAGAAGAAGGTGATCCATAGGTCGATGTTGTGGGATTCTTTTCAGAACTTCCTATGTGTGAAGAAGAAGAAGAACCTGAGGTGGTATTTAACACACAACATCCTTATAAAACAAGGTCAAGACCACAGCCACCTCAAGAACCTTCATCTTCTCCTCTGGTTCCCACAAAAAACAAGACTGTCCCACAAAAGGATACAGTCCTCCCTAAAATGGAGTACAATCTAGTTGAAGATTTAAAAGAGTTAAAGGAAACATCTCTCTGTTTGAGCTACTTAAGATCCCTGATATGAGGGATTCCTTGCAAAAAATCATGATAGTCAGATAGCCAAGAGAGTCACAAAGTAACAACCTAGACTCTATTACTAAAAATGATGATCAGAAACCAGCAAGCAAGAGGACTCCTCCTTTCTTGCTCACTTTTGAGATCTTCAATCGGAATGTGCACAACTGCATGATAGATTCAAGAGCATCATGAAATGTGATGCCCCTCTCTGTTTGCAGGAAATTGAATGCAACATGGGAGCCCTTCCCAACCTATATTGTGCAACTTGACAGATCCAAAGTCAGAGTGGGAGGTAAGTTGAGAAATGTTTTGCTTACATTGTCAGCTGATCCCAGGATCCATCATACAGTTGACATCATGATAGTTGAAATCCCAGAGGCCTATGGGATGTGGTTAAGCAGGGATTGTTCAAAGAAAATTAAGGGTTACTTTGCAACCGACTGTTCCCACTTATGGTTGCCCTACAATGGTCAGTCGAATAAAATTAATATCGGCAAAGAACCTCTTATGAAAAAGACAGTCATTGGTCTTAATGATTCAAGCGGACCTGCTGGTTATCTCACCTCTCGTGTAGAGCAATTTACTTTTGATGCATTTTTTGGTGAGTTCCTAACTGATGCCTCACCAGAAGAAAGCATTCAAAACGAATCACATATTACTCATGTTACTTTTATACCTTTCTCTGGTGCAATTGTGCATAATGTATACAATGTAAATACAAATTTTAGAATAGACCCTATTTCATGGACTTTATTTTTTGATGGTTCCAAGTCCAAGGAAGGAGCTGGAGAAGGTTGTGTTCTAATTGATCCTAAGGGAATAAAAATTATGATTGCTTTCAGGTTAGAATTTGATTGCACTAATAATGTAGCTAAGTATTGGGCTCTGGTTTAGGGACTCAAGAAGGCTGTTGATTTAGGTGTGCAGGCGATTGAATGCTATGGAGATTCTGAAATTATAGTTAAGCAAGTCAGAAATAAGATACACTGCTTATCTCCATGCTTGGCTAATTATCAGAAGATGGTAAGGGATTTAACCAACTCATTTTTAGCATTTAATATTAAATCAGTTCCCAGATCACAAAATTTTGATGCAGACCTGTTAGCAGATACAACGTCTAGACTGATCCCACCAGAAGGTCTGTCTCCTCAAAATTTTTCCATTGAATTGATGTACATACCCTCTATTCTGGATAATGTGACTAATTGGAAAGTATTTGATGATGACTAATAGATACTTGACTTCCTCACGGCTCAGTATACATTCCAGGATATGGCCATTGATGAAGCAGAACATGAAAAGTGACTCGCTGATCTCTCAAACATTATCCCAAAGTCAGTGATCAATCTAGAAAAGTTTTATGATTTCCAAGACAAGTTCAAATCTCAAACTAATTGTAAAACTCAAAGATCATCCCTAAACTATGAGCGCGTCAATTTAGGCACTGAGTAGGAACCACGTTTCATCAATTTGGGAGTTGATTGTACCCATAAAGAACGGAGGGCCATCATTGCATTGTGTAAACAGTATAAAGATGTGTTTGCTTGGACTTATGATGAATTTAAAACATTTGACACTAGCATCATGTTTCATAATATACCCATGAAGCTAGAAGTTAAGCCATTTCAACAAAAGCCACAGAAAATGCACCCTAGCTTAGAGCCCTCGGTAAAAAAGGAGTTGGAAAAGCTGCTCGCTGCTCAAATTATCTTTCTAGTTAGGCACACTCAATGGATAGCTAACTTAGTGCCTATCTATAAGAAAAGTGGTGAAATTCGACTGTGTGTCGATTTCAGGAACATGAATCGGGCTTCTGAGAAAGACAACTATCTTGTTCCACCTATGGAACAGATTCTTCAGAAGGTAGCCGGGTCAGAGATGTTTTCCCTCCTAGATGGTTTTTTGAGATATAACCAAGTTATGGTTGCCTCGTACGACCAGTTAAAAATAGCTTTCAGGACCCCTTGGGGCATTTTAGCCTATAGGCGGATGCCTTTCGGGTTAATCAATGCAGGAGCTACTTTCCAGAGAGCTATGGACATAGCTTTCTGAGGGTTAATGCATAATTCTATCGTAGTTTATGTTGATGATATCACTATTTACTCCAAAAGGCAACATGAACATGTGTTTGCTCTGAAACACATTTTCGACCGTTGCAGGAAATTCGGCATTTCTCTCAATCCCAAGAAATCTATTTTCGCGGTAACAGAAGGAAAGCTTCTGGGCTTCATTGTTTTGAAATAAGGTATGATTATTGATCCCGAACGCACAGAGGCTATTTCAAATATTGGGTTACCAGGCTCACGCAAAGCAATGAAATCCTTCTTATGTAAGATTAATTTTGTACGTAGATTTGTACCAAATTTTGCCCAAATTGTTAAACCATTACAACTTTTGGTCAAGAAAGATGTGCAGTTTACATGGTCTCAAGAACAGAGAGATGCATTTATCCAAATTCAAAAGGCTATCACTAAAGATCCTGCTCTCATGTCCCCAGATTTTGATAAGGATTTCATTCTTTATACTTTTGCCACTGACTTTTCTTATGCAGTTGTCCTGACACAAAAGCATGACGATGATGCAGAGATCCCGATCTCTTTCATGAGCTCAACATTTAAGGGTGCATAGCTTAATTACTCTCAAATTGATAAGCAAGCCTATGTAGTCTATAAATTGTTGATCTATATGTAACTTTGGAATGTATTTCATATATGTTGTATGTACTCCTATAGAGATGGTATTATTCCTCTATACGGAAGTGTCGTCATTTATATTGTAAGTGTCGTAACTTATACTTGATGGGTTATTAGACCAACTTGTTGGGGTCGGCCCTGTATAAGTCATGTGGGTTGAAGGGTTATTAGACCACCCTATTGGGGTTCGGCCCAGTCAGCATTATGTTATGTGGTTAAGTTCAATCCTACATGAGTTAGGTAAAAAGGCAAGTCAAGTCAAGTATAAATAGAGTGCGGGAGGCACTCTATTTGTTCACTCACTTCTCTCTCATGCACTCAGGGAGGAGTAGAGCACTTATGGAGGAGGAGGATCTGCTGCTAGGATATGTCTATCTCTTATGTTGGGTTGTATCATTGCTCTATCTATCTCTGAGAAAGTTATTGGGGTTTTTCACCTTTATGGTTTTCCCCAAGTAAATCTTTGTGTCTCTTATGTGCTTGCATTATTGTCTCCATGATTGATATGCTGTAGATATGTTGTACATGTTGTTCTCTCAGTTAAAATCCTAGATTGGATTGAAGTAAATTCTGAAAATTTAACATGGTATCAGAGCTAGCCTGAAAGAAGGCATGATATGGCATGTATGACACTTGTTGCACTTACGATGCTAGAGCTTGATATAGTAAAAACCAGTCGTCATAGCACTTTCGCTATAAATCCGTTTTGGCAAAGTTTTTCGATCTGAAATATTTATAGGTCGAAGCTTAAATCTCTAGGTACCTTGTGCCCAAAGGACAACCTTTAATTCGTTGCACTTTGGGATTTATGATCTGTACAATATAGGGTTTCTGCCTCTTCCAGATCGGAGTTAAAAACAAGTGACCTTGGGAAAAAGGTCATAACTTGGGCTAGGAAGCTCCAAATGAAATTTCGTAAAACTTGACAGGTAGTACACAGAATGTACTATCTCAAAAAAATTTGGCAGAATCCTAAGTTGAACCAGTGACACGTCGCACGCTGTACAAGTTCTCTCTCCAGCATTATCCCATAAACAGGTCACGTTGTGACACTTGGCATAACTTTCTCTCATAGAGTCCAATGGAAGTCAGACCTATCAGGATGGAAAGATAACATGGCGAGCTATCTTAGAAACATTTTTCGAAGGCCGAAGTTCAAATAGTGACAAGTGGCACGCCGTACAAGTTCACTCTCCTGTATTATCCCAAAACAGGTCACGTTGCGACATTTGGCATAACTCTCTCTCAGAGAATCCAATTGAGGTCAGACCTGTCAGGATGGAAAGTTAACGGGTCAGGCTATCTCAGAAAACATTTTCAAACCCTGTGGATTGAAAAGTTTGGAGTTACACCAGAAACAATCAGGTACATATTTATGTCAAAACAGAATTATTTTTGAGTATCTTCATTCATGGCTTCTGGAATTTAGGGCTTTGGAGAAAGTTGGAATTTTTGTAATCGGAGACCAGGGCTGAATTCTACTCATCAAAATAAAAATTTAGAGACCAAGATCAGAATTTTTGGTTGGGAAAAAGGCCAGGCTTGATCAGACCCTAGTTCGGGACTTTGATCAAAAAAGTGGAAAATTAGGGCTTTTGTAAAAATGGGAATTTTTGAAATCTGTGACCACGGCTGGAAGCTCCTCAGAAAAATAGAAGCTTAGAGCTTTGGATCAAACCTTTTGATTGGGCAGAAGAGTGGGATTCATCAAACCCTAGTTCAGGGTCACGTCCAGTGAATCCAGAAGTTTCAAAGGCAAAATTGAGGAGTGAAACTTTGCAGTTTTCAAATTCTGAATATACCAGTTTGATCAGCTCATCAAGGCGCATATTTCTATCCTTTCAGAAGTTTGAAATTCAAAGTTTGAATTTTTGGGGTTTCTCTGACAAATCCATATCCAGCTCTAGCTCCAGTTCTTGCAAATCAAGTGGATTGGGTTAATCCTAGAAGAAGATGGATTGATCACCTGCATAAGTGAAGAAGTTCCTGTTTTAGAGGGAGATGAGGCTAAGGCCTTACATAAGAATATTACAAGCGATCTCGACAGGTATGACTCATCGAGGTATGTTTTGAGATTTGTTCATGATTAAGTTTATGGTATGTTTGTCTTCATGTTATTACAGTTAGTACAATCTTGATTTTAGATTTGTCGTATCACCTTAACAAAATTATGAATGCATGATAGAAGATATTCATTGGTTAGGGTGTTGACACTTATGATTGTACTAATGCATTATGGTGTTGTATGAGGTTTATGTTGTCTACTAACATGAAAGGTACACCAATAAAGACAAATCATGTTCCAGTTCAAGAACATATGATCATGATGACATGAGGATAAAGATTCATCCATTGTCATGGATCTCATAGAAGATCCATTTACGAGGTATGTATAACTTGGTTTTGTAATGGTTAACCTATGAGATATACAGGTTACTAGCACAAATCATTGAAGAAGAACAAGAAGACATCATGTGAGTATGTTAGACATAACTAGCTAGCATGCTAATCCAAGTATGTTTTTCCTATATCAAGCTAGAATCCTACCTTGTGTTAGGATTTTATAATGTTGTGCTGTTGATAATGATTATTCATGAAGTCATAGGTTTGAATAATCACGGTTGTATGCATATTATGTTTCTTACCATAATTGATGATATGACTAACTAGAAGAATCATGAAGGTATAGGTTTGAATAATCACAGTTTTTATGCACATTATATCTCTTATCTTAATTTATGATTCAACTAACCCGAAGAGTCATAGGTTTGAGTAATTATAGGTTTAGAAATGTTATGCTTCTTATGATTTGACTAACCATAAGAATTCTACATAAACCTTGAATGCTAATGCTTATTATTTCTGTTTGAAATGATCATGACTATACATGCTTGAGATTATTGTGTTTTAATTGTATACTAATGAATGTATGATTTTATATGAGATCACAAGGATAACACAATTATGATACTAATAAGCATGCATAGGGACGAAGGATGAATATGAGTTCAAGAACAGGTAATCCAGGAAGCAAAGATCAAGAGGGAGTACACTCCAATTGTTTATGCAAGGATGCAAATATTCAGAGGGAGTTGACCATCTCTCTACATTCCACAACAGAAAGGTGTAGAAGAAGCTACTTAAAATTAGGACTCCAGCAGCTCCTGCAAGGAAGCAAAGACTCAGAGGGAGTCCACCCAACGAACAAACAAAGATAAGTATTTTAATTATCATTTCATGAATATTTGTTTGTTTAAATAAAATTGTTCAATGATGTATATGCTCATGTTCCTAGACTTAGGATATGTATTGTGCATATTAGAATAGTTGCATTAATGAACAGTATACTACTAATATACATGGGTAAGTGGCCTATGGCACTGTACAACATTCCATTGCTACTTATCTAGAATGAAACCTCTTTGCTGACATGGTGGGAGTTGTGCACACTCTTAACAATGTTCTGGTAGAGATTGGAAGGCATCTAGAAAGTTACGGGATATGGATAAATGTTGTATTGAAGCATTGGCTAAGATAATTGCATGACTGTATGACATATTTCTTTATGTGTAAGAATTTGTTCTGAAAAATATGAGATGTTTTCTAATCATGCAATTTAACTTGTTGTGTAGGAAAGATCATATGCCATCTCCTACAAAATAAAAACTACAACATTTGTTCCAGCAACAAAGATATCTATTGAAGATATTGAAGTTCCCAGGATCTAGGATGGAATGCCATGATCCGTCGATCATGAAGAATGATGTTTGGGATGTAGTCCCAAGATGTGAAGGGAAGTTTGTTATGACTTTCAAATGGAACTATCAGATCAAGCATGTTGCAGATGGCAACATTGAGAAATATAAAAGTGATGAAATAGAAGATTCACCAGATGGATTTCAAGATAGCATGGTGCAGTCATATATGTGTGCAGAACTTGGTATGGTAGGATAGACAGCTTTCTATCCAGTTTGGGCTTTACCAAGAGTAAAGCGGATTCCAACCTTTACTACAAGGTTGAGGAAGGCAATCCAGTGATACTACTTTTGTATGCGGATAACCTGTTTGTTACAGGTGAAGATAGATTGATTGCCGACATGCAGCGGAAGCTTACTGTCGAGCTCGAGATGAAGAACTTGGGGATGATGCACTATTTGTTTTTGGCATGGAGGTGTGGCAGAGTGATGGAATCTTCCTTGGACAAGCGAAGTATGCAGTAGAGATCCTGAAGAGGTTCGGGATGATGGAATGCAAGGCTATGGCCACACCTATGGCATCGAACCTGAAGCGTCTGTGTGATGCTTCATATGAGCCGATTGATATCACTATGTATCGTCAGATGATTGGGTCCTTGATGTACCTGACGAACACGAGACCAGATATTTGCCTTGCAGTGAACACAGTGAGTTAGTTCCTGATGGATCCGAGGAGTGTTCACCTGGTTGCTGTAAAGCATGTTCTGAGGTACCTAAAGGGTACAGTGGATTATGGGCTCAAGTATGAAGCAAATCAAAAGTTTAACCTGTAGGTTTATGTTGATTTAGATTGGGCTGGAAGTGCTGCAGATAGGAAGAGCACATCTGGGTGTTGCTTCAGTATGGGATCAGGTGTGATCTCTTGGTTTAGCAGGAAGCAGTCCTGCGTAGCACTGAGTAAAGTTGAGGCTGAGTATGTTGCAGCTTGTTCAACTAGTTGTGAGGTAGTATGGCTACGGAAGCTACTGTATGAGTTCTTTGATCTCTCGTTGGAGGCTACTGGTATCTTCTGTGATAATCAGAGTTGTGTGAAGCTGTCTGAGAACCCAGTGTTTCATGACAGGTCAAAACACATAGAGATCAAATATCACTATATCAGGGATATGGTGCAGAGAGGAGCTATGAAGCTCCTATATGTTGCGACGGACGAGCAGATTGCAGATGTGCTGACGAAGCCACTAGCTACGGTGAAGTTCGAGTACTTCAGAGAGAGGCTTGGCGTGCTTCAGATCGAGGACACTTCGAGGAAGAAGTGATGGACACATTTGCTGAAGACATTCCAAGCATGTTGGAAGGAGGATCCTTCACATGGATATGGAGGTAAGCGCTGGATGATGAGCATCAGGATGATGTTCTGGTTTCTGCTGGATATGATCAGTTGGATCATTTTTAGGTATGTATGTATGTATCATGTTGGATGCTGGATACGATCAGTTGGATCATGTATATGTATGTACGCATCATGTTGGATGCTGGATATGATCAGTTGGATCATTTATATGTATGTATGCATCATGTTGGATGCTGGTTATGATCGGTTGGATCATGTGTATGTATTTTGTATATGCATCATGTTGGATGCTTGGACCATGTATATGTATGTGTATCAGGTGGATACATTGTATGATCAGGTAGATCATGTATATTGATATGTATCAGATATGATCAGGTAGATGATGTATGTTGATGGATACATTGTGTGGATCATGTATCTATGTATCAGGTGGATACACTATGTATGATGATATGTGTCAGATAGATACTTGGTATGCATCAGATGGATGCATTGTATGATCAGGATGATCGTGGATGACGAGCTTCTCCAGATGACATGCAGCAGGATGTTGTAGTGATGATGATCAGGATGATCATGTGTACATCAGGATGATGTATGATGAGTATCAGATGATACTTTGTGGCAATGGATCAAGTTGTGTAGGTAAGCATGTAATTTGTGCCCTGGGAGATTTACAGATGGTCTTTCAAGGTTTTTCCTATGGCATGTAATTCGGTGCCCTAGGACATATGGCAAATGATATTGTGAGGTTTTGGTTGGGAGGACATGTAATTTGTGCCCTGGGAGATCTGCAAATAGTCTTTTGAGGTTTTTCCTATGGCATGTAATTCGGTGCCCTGGGATATCTGGCAGATGCTCTTGCGAGGTTTTGTCCTATGGCATGTAATTTGCTCCTGAGAGAACTGGACAGGATGAAAAAGGCCTCAGATGCTTCAACCAGGTTTTTCCATGACCACATGTAATTTGCTCCTGGGAGATCTGGACAGTATGAAAAGGGCCTCAGATGCTTCAGCCAGGTTTTGTGGTGAGATCACATGTAATGTGCTCCTGGGAGATCCGACAGGTAGAGCCGTGTGCTCGTAACAACCTAGGATGCTTCAGCTAGGTTTTGTGATGGGTCACATGTAATGTGCTCCTGGGAGATCCTACAGGTAGAGCTGTGTGCTCGTAAAATCCTGGGATGCTGCAGCCAGGTTTTGTGACGCACGTAATAAGTCTTGAGGATTGCACAGTATGGCCAGTGATGATGAAGACCTGCAGGTGGTGGGCCTACATCCAGTATGAAAAAGGTGTTCGGGTACACAGGGTACTACCAAAGGAACGAACACCAAGAGCAACCACTTCACACAAACAGATCACAGATCAACACACCGATGTTTTGACATGGTTTAAACCCTCTTGAGGGAAACACTCCACGGCCCCGGCCAAATAGCTTCTACGGGACAATTTATTATGCAAAGAAAGAAAGTTACAAATGAGCTTCTCATAATCGATCAACTAAACAATGACCCTCCATGCTCTTTAAATAGAGATCATGGACCAATCGGGTGTTAAGCCATGGATCAAGGTTAGGTTTGATCTAAGAGAAGTTGAGCTGTCGGATCACTCTATGTCGAAAACATATCGTGACCGTCGGATTAAGTATTTACAAATGCATACTAATGCATACTAAAGAAACACACTATCCCTAACGGATATATTACACAAGTTGATCTTAACTAACTCCTAAGTGTCTAAATATCCTAACATCCCCCCTTAAGAACAACTTGGGATAGGATTGAAGGATTTACAAAAGTGACACTATTAGGAGAAGGAAGGAGGTATTAGAGCCTATCCCCCCTTAATGACAAGTTCCTGAACTCCTAACATAGATCAAAGTTTAGAAAACTTTGCTTCTGTAAGAGACTTGGTGAAGATGTCTGCAACTTGATCATCTATAGGGAAAAAGAGCACTTCAAGAACCCGATCATGAACAAGATTTCTGATGAAGTGCATATGTAGCTCAATGTGTTTGCTGCATTGATGTAGAACTGGATCTTTGGCAAGCTTGATGGCACTTTGATTGTCGCACCAAAGTGGAGTAGGCTGCTGCTGCTCGAATCCAAACTCTGAAAGGATCTGTCGAAGCCATAAAGCTTCCTGACTGGCATTAACTACTGCTCAATATTCTGCCTCTACTGAAGAAAGAGCAAGAGCTTGTTGTTTCTTACAAGCCCAAGTAATAGGTCCAGATCCCAGACTGAAAACATAACCTGCAGTAGACTTTAGATCATCAAGATCGCCGGCCTAATCTGAATCAGTGAAACCAACCAACAAAGGTTTCCCCCCTGTACTGTAATGAATCCCAAACTGAACTGTACCTCGAATATATCGAAGTATTCTTTTAGCTGCTTTCCAGTGACTTTCATGAGGTGTCTGCATATAATGGGCAACTCGACCAACGGCAAAGGAAAGGTCAGGACGGGAATGAGTCAAGTATAAGAGACTACCAACAAGCTGACGATACAAGGTGGCATCGACTTCAGGTGAAGTACAAGTGGCAGAAAGTTTGACTCTAGATTGGAAGGGAGAAGGGGATGGTGTACAATCTTCCATGTGAAAGCAACGAAGAAGGTCACAAGCATACTTAGACTGAGAAAGAAAGATTGCTTCTTTGGTTTGCAGGATTTGGAGACCAAGAAAATAATGCAAATGCCCTAAGTCTGACATTTCAAAATTTTGTTTAAGACTGGATTTCACATGGGTTATAAGCTTAGGGTCACTACCAGTAAGAATAAGGTCATCAACATATAGAACAAGTATGATGAGATGGTTTCCTACTTTCTTGGTATAGACATTGGGGTCAGAATGGCATCTAGAAAAACCAGTGTCAAGGAGAAAGTTATCCATTTTGGAATACTAAGCTCTAGGAGCTTGCTTAAGGCCATATAAGGATTTCTTAAGGCGGCAGACAAGGCTAGAGTTATTCTGAACATAGCCAGGAGGTTGTTCCATGTAAATTTCCTCCTGTAAATCACCATGTAAGAAGGCAGACTTTACATCCATTTGATGGACTTCTCAGTTGTGTAAGGCTGCAAGGGAAAGAACAAGGCGGATGGAGTTCATTTTTACTACAGAAGCAAAGGTTTCATTGTAGTCAATCCCTTCAACTTGGGAAAAACCTTTGGCCACTAACCTTGCCTTAAGTCTTTCAACACTTCCATCTGATGCATACTTAGTTCTGTACACCCATTTACATCTGATAAGTTTTCTTCCTTTTGGAAGAGGTACAAGATCCCAAGTATCGTTCGCCATTAAGGAACGATATTCTTCATCCATGGCTGCATCCCAATCTGGATTCCCTGAAGCTTCTGCAAAAGTTTCTGGATCATGATTCTCAGAAACTTGAGCCAAAAGAGAAGAGGCTTGCTGAAACTGAGAACGTGTTCGACGTTGATCTCTAGTATCACCGGCAAGATCACCAACTACTTCACATGTTGAATGGACCCATCGAGGAAGCACTTGTGCTGGTGCAACTGGAGGAACATGAGCAGGCGGAGGTGGATTTTCATCCTCACTATCATCATCAGAAACTGGAGTTGGAAACCTATCAAGGAAGTTGGAAGAAGAAGAAGAAGGCACAAACGCCGAATCAGGCTTGCAGGCCAAAGATGGCACAATCACCGAGTTAGGCTCGCAGGCCAAGATATTTTCATCAAATTTAACATCTCTTCTAATGATTATAGCATGAGAATGTGGTTGAAGAAGTCTACAACCTTTTACATCTTCAGAATATCCAACAAGTATGCACTTTTCACTTTTAGGTTGTAATGCTTTCCATTTTTCATCAGGAATGTGAGCCCATGCTTCACTACCAAACACACGAAAGTGACTTACATCAGTTCTAATTTTACTCCATGCTTCTTCCGGTGTTATACCTTGTAATGCTTTTGTGGGGGTGTGATTAACTATGTAATTTGCACAATTTATGGCTTCAACCCAAAATTGAAGACTTAGTCCCTTAGATTGGATCATACAATTAGCCATTTCTTTTAAAGTGCGGTTCTTCTGCTCAGCTACACCATTTTGTTGTGGTGTATATGGAACAGTGTGCTGTTGTTGGATGCCTTGTTCAGTGCAGAAAGTAGTGAACTGTTTGTTAACATATTCTCTTCCATTGTTAGATCTTAACTTAATAATTTGATGACTAGATTGCTTTTCAACAAGGGCCTTGTAGGCCAAGAACATGTTAAATACTTTTTCTCTTAAGTTTTAGGAAATAAACCCAAGTGCGTTTGGTGTAATCATCAATGAAAGTTAAGAAATATTTGAAACCAGAAAAGGAAGCAGATGGAAGAGGACCACACAAGTCACTATGCACAAGCTCCAAGGGAACCGAGGCGTGCCAAGAGGCACGTTTGTCAAAACTGTCCCGATGATATTTTTCAAGTACACAACCGGAACAAACACCATCTCTGCAGGATACCATCGGAAGACCTGTCACCATATTTTCTTTACATAGTTGTTGCAATGAGCGATAATTTAAGTGACCAAATCACTCATGCCAAAGTTTGCTCAAGTTATCACTATGAGCAACAAAAGCTGAAGGGAAAGGTGATGACCCAAAGTTGTTAAACTTGTACAACCTGGTAATATCATCAACAATTCCGGTAGCTAGGACCTGTTGAGGATCTTTAAGATCCTTGATTACAACTTGGTGAGGTGTAAAGGTCACAGTTTTACCTTCACCAGAATGAGTGATCTGATAGACTGATAACAAATTGCAGGAAATTTTTGGAACACATAGTACATCACTAAAATGACCATTATCTACTGGAACTGTTCCAGCTCCTACAACACTTAGAGATCTATCATCACCAACAAATATTTCTTTGGTGTTACATTCATGCATAGTAGAAAAGATGGCTTGATCCTTAGCCATATGATAAGATGCTCCAGAATCAATGAGCCATTCATTTGAAGTAGAAGAAGAAGATGCATTATAAGAATAACCAGAAGCACAAAGAGCATGGAGTGCATGTCCATGAGAGGTAGATTCTGAAGGCGAATCTAGGCTGATGTGGTGCTTCTTCATTGCTACTTCCAAGGCTGCCATCTTCTTGAAACACTTTGATTCATCATGATTATCGTTCCCGCAATAGTTGCAATGATGCTCAGTCTTCTTGCCTTTTGGCTTGGATCCTTTGTCATTTTTTAAAGAAGGAGCTGACTGAGAGGGTTTGGAACCCTTGTTTGACTTATTATTGCGAAAATTTTGTTTCTTGGGAGGCTTGGACTTTTCTTTCTGTTGGAACAATAAGGCTTTCCCAGATGTATCTGCATTGTTGATTATTCCAAGGTGAATGAGTTTATCTTGTTATCTAATCAAGGAATCACAAAAGGATTCAAGACTAGGCTCTTGATAGCTAGCTGCATTCAAGGATGCTTTCATGGAGTTAAATGTAGATACAAAAACAGAATATGCAGGTCCAAGTTTGGAAAGAATATGATAAATGCATTGTTTGCCTTCCCTCTCAATCTTACATTCTGCACATAAGAGTTTAAGAGTTTTGTACTTAGATAAATAATCTTGAATGCATGAAAAGTCACTTGGATTTAAAGAAATCAACTCATTTTCGAGTTGGTGACCTCGAATTTCATTGTGTTTACCAAACACAGATTCCAACTTGTTCCAAGTAGCATTAGGTTCATCAATTCCAGATATGTGGAATCGCAAATCAGTAGAGATTGACATCCCAATCAATCCACGAGCTTCATCACATCTATTTGCCATTTTATTTTCTTATCATCATCAATGGGTTCTTTTTCGTTTCCTGTTGTAATTCTGAAAAGTCCCCTACTTCGTAGAACATCCTTCATACGAGATTTCCATGAGAAATTGTTGGAACTGTTAAGTAGAATATCACAAAGGACGGCCATATTTGTAAATTAATGGTTGTAAAAGTAGAAACCAATAGTCTGGATGTGAAGAGCTCAAAAAAATAAGCGGTTTAAAAAAAAAACGGTACTGAAAACGGACTCTGTATGATGAAGTTATGCTTGAACCAAGAAACTGGTGAAGATGTCCCCAAAAGTGACGTGGCAGCTAGAGAATGTCCAGCAAAAAAGAACCCCCCTCTTCCCAAGATGAACCTTTTGACAATCACATTACAAGAAAGTTGCTTTAAGTGAACCAATTTTGTAAAATAAGTGATTTCACTTTTACAATGATATTACTTTTAAATAGTGCAACAATAAAAAAACTTAAGTGATTCACTTGTATTTTTATTTTTTATTATTTAAGTGAGATGCACTTTTACAATAAAGTAACTTGAAATTAGAAATTGCATGCACTTTTCTTTTAAAAGTAACTTCCTAAGACTTGAACTCAAGACCTATTAAGGAATAAAGTAACTTTGAACCAAGTGAGCTAGTTTAAAATGTATGTAAAATATGGAAATGAGGAAGGGGGCTTCTTTTTTATTTTTTTATATTTTTTTACTCTTCTTGCTCGGTTTGCGTGCTTGCCCTTTTTCCTGCAAAACAAACCACAAATCGAAACAAAAAAAACTTTTCCACACTTATGGAGTTAGATCTTGTTAGCTTGCCCTGAAAGTCTACGTTTTCTCTCTGTTTCTGATTTGCCGAGATCGCGCAAGGTGCACGGCAAAGAGCATACATAGCCGAGAAAAACCCTCTCCCTTTCTGTTACTGATTTGCTGAGATCGCTCAAGGTGCACGGCAAAGAGCATACGCAGACGGGAAAGCAACAATCTGAACAAAAAAAAATCTAACCATAAAAAAAAATTAAATATGAGATTTTTTTCTTTTCAAAAAACGAAATAAAAAAATGCGTCACTGTAACATTATACCTTCAGATCTGATGAAATACGCGTTTCTGGAGCAACCGGGAACCATTTTCGATGAAATGAAAACTATTTTTCAATGGAAACGACGCTTCGGACGCAATGGAACACCTCCCACATCCCATAAATGCACAAAAATACCAGAACTAGAAACCCTTTCGAGTTTCGGCAACAACAATTCAAGATCTAGATCATAACCGGAAGCGGCACTTCATAAAAGCTCTGATACCATGTTTGGGTACACAGGGTACTACCAAAGGATTGAACACCAAGAGAAATCACTTCACACAAACAGATCACAGATCAACACACCGATGTTTTGATGTGGTTTAAACCCTCTTGAGGGAAACACTCCACGGCCCCGGCCAAATAGCTTCTACGGGACAATTTATTATGCAAAGAAAGAAAGTTACAAATGAGCTTCTCATAATCGATCAACTAAACAATGACCCTCCATGCTCTTTAAATAGAGATCATGGACCAATCGGGTGTTAAGCCACGGATCAAGGTTAGGTTTGATCTAAGAGAAGTTGAGCCGTCGAATCACTCTATGTCGGAAACATATCGTGACCGTCGGATTAAGTATTTACAAATGCATACTAATGCATACTAAAGAAACACACTATTCCTAACGGATATATTACACAAGTTGATCTTAACTAACTCCTAAGTGTCTAAATATCCTAACAAAAGGACTGGCTCTGTAGAATATCCTATGATGAGTAGATTCAGAGATTGATTGAGATAGCAACAGCAGTGACGATGATGATGACTCGATGACGATTATCTAGTGACGATGATCCAGAGAAGATGACTTGTGCTAGAAGAACTGTGCTGAGAAATACCTTCCTAGTTAAGAGGGAGTGTTGATGTATATGTAACTTTGGAATGTATTTCATATATGTTGTATGTACTCCTATAGAGATGGTATTATTCCTCTATATGGAAGTGTCGTCATTTATATTGTAAGTGTCGTAACTTATACTTGATGGGTTATTAGACCACCTTGTTGGGGTCGGCCCTATATAAATCATGTGGGTCGAAGGGTTATTAGACCACCCTATTGGGGGTCACCCATGTGGGTCAAAGGGTTATTAGACCACCCTATTGGGGGTCAGCCCAGTCAGCATTATGTTATGTGGTTAAGTTCAAGCCTACATGAGTTAGGTAAAAAGGCAAGTCAAGTCAAGTATAAATAGAGTGTGGGAGGCACTCTATTTGTTCACTCACTTCTCTCTCATGCACTCAAGGAGGAGTAGCGCACTTATGGAGGAGGAGGATCTATTGCTAGGATATGTCTATCTCTTATGTTGGGTTGTATCATTGCTCTATCTATCTCTGAGGAAGTTATTGGGATTTTTCACCTTTATGGTTTTCCCCAAGTAAATCTTTGTGTCTCTTGTGTGCTTGCATTATTGTCTCCATGATTGATATGCTGTAGATATGCTGTACATGTTGTTCTCTCAGTTAAGATCCTAGATCAGATTGAAGTAAATTCTGAAAATTTAACATAAATGTGTCAAACATTATAGGCCCTACTTGCTGAAGTCTCGAACTAAATTCGTTGTTCCATACTCTGCCATTAGAAATGCCCTCACCCCGAAAGAGTTAGGAGAAAAGAGGGCCCATTAGATGATAGCCCTACAAGAATATGATCTTGAGATCAGACCAGCTAAAATTGTCAAAGGACAAGGTCTTTGTCTTCTTACCGCTCAATCTAATGACCCTACGCAGCAGCAATCCGAGTGGGATCAAGAGGAAGAAGTTCCCTCAGGTGTTGTTAATGTTATCGATGCTCTGACATCTGAATGGTATGATGACATCAGATTTTTCCTGAACCATGGGTTTGCTCCCAAAACTCTTGATTTTAAGAAAAGAAGGGCTTTGAGACTAAAAGTTGCTCCTTATCAGTTTATTGATCAAGTTCTTTTTAGGAAAAATTATGATGGAGTATTTCTTACGTGATTGGAAAAACATGAAATTGATGACATCTTATTCCAATTTAATGCAGGACCTACTGGAGACCATTTTTCAGGTGAGACTAAAGCACATAAGATTCTCAGGGGTGGATATTATTTCCCACATTGTTTAAAGATGTGTATGCTTATGTAAGGAGGTGTGAACCATGCCAGAAATGCACAGGCAAGTTTAAGAAACATGCATTTCCTCTTCAACCAATCACAATTCAGTTTCCATTCCAACAATGGGGACTGGATTTTGTCAGACCTATAAACCCTGCTTCGTCCCTCCAACATAAGTATATTCTTACAGCAACTGACTACTTCACCAGATGGGTTGAAGCAGCACCTCTTAAACAATGTAATGCCAGTCAAGTAATTTCCTTCCTTGACAGTCAGATCATCGCACGCTTCGTCACTCCTGAGTACTTAGTTTTCGATAATACGTCCTACTCTTCAATTGATATAACTGAATATGCCTTTGAAAAGGGAATTAAGCTTAAGTTCTCTGCCACTTATTACCCACAAGGAAATGGTTTGGCTTAGTCGTCAAACAAAAATATGATAAATATTCTCAAGAAGACTGTAGCTTCTCATCACAGAGATTGGCACACACAGTTATATAATGCTTTATGGGAAGATCGAATAACCCCAAATGAAACCATTGCAAATTCCCCCTACTGTCTTGTTTATGGCAAAGCAGCCATCCTTCCTACTAATCTCACCATCCCTTCACTACAATTGGCCAAGTCTGTCCAAGAAGATGATTCTTCCCCCCTCTAGCATAGAATAAACACTCTCTTGAAGCTAGAGGAGGATAGGGAAATAGCTAAGAACAAATTGTACCATCATCAACAGATGGTGAAAAGATGGTTTGATGAAAAGTCTTCATCTGACAGGGAATTTTCTATTGGTGGCCTGGTTCTAAGGTGGGATAAGCAACATAAATATAAGAACCAGTATGCCAAGTTTCAGTGCCTTTGGCTAGGACCTTTCATTGTTACAGAAAATATTGGTCCCCGCACTGTTCGATTACAGACACTAGAGGGAGTTGTAGACACCTTCCCAGTGAATGTGTCTCTTCTAAAAAAGTATTTTGTTTGAACAACCTACTGTACTTGTACATAGGTGTGGTTTGTTTGTCAATCTTTTGTTTTCTTGCATTTTCATTATGATTAGTCTTCTTGTTTTGTTTTGGTTTTCATTAATAAGGCTTCATGCGTCTGGTAATCGATTATGATCATTTTTCTTAGCAAACAATTTCTTTTGAAGTTTCAGCATTCTTATCAATCTTACTTTCTAGCTTTTGATTAGAATTTACTTTGAAGAATAAACAGTCAATAAGTGAAGTACTTTTGGATATTTTTCGCTTTGATCATTATCTTTTACAATGTTTTATTTGTATAATTGAGGTATGGAGGATGGTCATCACTTCTCTATCTAGTGTTTCATGGTTGAACGACATATCATAATAACTTGACCAGCTCCGATTGCTCATGGATCCTTTTACGATCACTTTGAATATAAATTTTGTTTAAAATGATAAGTTACAAGATGGGTGGTCTTGTTATCAAGCCAGCCGATTAGGTTCATAGGTGTTTAAGTGGAATGACATCTTCACATCAAGCCACCACACTTGAGAAATGACTTTCAGTTCTACTGGAAGGTGGAAGATCCTATTACAGGTCGGTCCATTCATGATCCACAAAGCACTGGTGAGTAACATTACCACTATATGGTCACCAAGCCATGGTAATTCCTTGTAGCCTATGCCAAAATAAATTGTTTTGTCTTTCATTATGGATTTTGTTGTATATAAGAATAGGGGGGTCTTATCACAAGCCATCCCTTCTATGATGATGGGTTTGATCTTGGATTGGATTTATCACAATATAGTCTCCAAGCCATGATAATTTCTTTTGGTCTTACAGCCAAAAGATAAGGAGTCTCGCCATCGAGCTAGCTTGACCAGCTTCCAGATTAGGCCTGTGAATGGCGTTGTTTTATCTGATCACCAAGTCAGCACAGTGGTCTTGTATCAACAAGGTTCTATATATATATATAAAAGAAAAGAGAAAAAATTATATATAATCCATAGAGGATCACTGAATATACATGCAACTAATAAACCAAGGTGATCTGTAATTAGGATATCCATAAGCATTTCTAAGACCGTCCCCAGGTTCAACACAAGCTGGTTTTCAATGATTACATCATGGTAAAAATTTGGTATTACTCTCTAAATCTCCTTATCAGATGAGTCTTATCTTTAAAATGGTCATTGTTTGAGATCTATCCATTTTCATGTTCATTGTTTGTTGACTGTTATCTTTTGATTATTTTCTTTGAATTGAGTTTCAAGAAAGTGGTTGATTAACATGTTTTCTTTAGTCATGATTTGATTGCAAAGATAACTAGTTCTTCCCAGCCAGTCACCATTTGTTGTGGCCACAACAGATCCCATGCTTAGCTAAAGCATGGGAACCCCATTTTTTAATCAATTCGAAGGTATATGGGTAAGTTTTTCTTTGTAAATATGATTTTTGGTTTAAATGTATTTAAACATCACTGCCCATGTACCTGTACTTCATTTTTTATGCTTGATCTGGGTTTCTTTAAGTGTTTGGTTTGCAAAATCTTTCAATTTAGACTATTTTCACTTTTTCTTGGCAAACCCGAAACCCAAAATTTGGAGAACCCGAAACCCGAAAGTTTCAGGTGCGGGATTCTATCTTCTTTTGAAGTTTGTTTTACTGAAACCTGAAACCCAAAACCTGACGATGTCACATTTCAGGATCCAGGATTTTTCTTTGCGAGTTTTAATAAACGTGAAACCCAACACTATCGCGTTTCGGGATTCAGGAATTCATTTTTTACATTGCGTTTAATTGCGTTCCGAAACTCGTAACCCGCAACTTTCGGGTTGCAGCTTTCGGAAACATGGTTTTGATTTGGTCGTATTTTTGAAACCCGAAACCCACCAATTTTAGTTTTTGGATGTCGGGAGTGGTAAATAATTTTTTTTATTATGTTTAGAACCCGATCCCGCGTTGCGCATCGGTCAATCTCAACCGTCCATTTTTCTTAATCCTACAGTCGTCATTTAATTTGGCTAAATTGATAAATATAGGTTTTATTTACTTTTCTTTATCATTTTACTCACCGAAGTTACTCCGCTGAGTTCATTTTACCGTGGATTTCTTGCCTTCAGTCGATTGTCATTTTCCAGTTATCACAGGTAGGATTGTTGTCATACCAGTTTTTTGGTTGGTCTTTTGGATGTCTGTGATTGTTGTTTTTTGATTTTTGTTTTCTTTATTTCATCAGAAATTACGAAGTTTGCCACTACGTCACGAAGTACCCAGTCTAGGACTGCTCTCGGGGGTACCTTAAGCAAATACCCCAACTTTGGTATCTTCTCTGATACCAGTGGAAAGGTCACCAAGACTTATCAAATGGATTCGTCTTGGATTTATGCTATTTTTGACAATGATGACGTCTCGCAGGTAGAATTTGATAGGCCCACTTATGAGAATATTAGGGCTTCTCAGATTCATAGTATCGCTGCACGGTCCTCTATATTACCCTATATAGATGTAGTCAAGTGGATAATAGAGAATGCTAGTGTCAAAGACTGGTCTTTCAATGATGCTTTGGGGAATAATTGACTCATTTTCGCCCTGAGGTTTTTACCCGAGGATTCACTCTCAGGCTGCACAAGCATACCTTATCTCTTGAATTCATCCAATCCTCCAAGTACCGTTACAATTTTGTCGAAATGATTAAGTATTGGATGATAAAACCTAATGCTTTCGTGCTTAAGCATGATAATTTATACCCAATTTCTTGGTTCAAGGAACCCTACTCTTTGCTAGTTGCTATGTTGTGTCTACTGTTCGGACTCCCTAATTGTTCGTTGTTCAAAGCTGAATGGGAACCTATATCGCATCATGTCTTGACTACCGGTGAATCCTTCCCATGGGCTTCCATCTTGTCCTCAGAACTAAAAAACGCTATCAAATATTATTAGCAGTCTCCAGCTTTTAGAAAACCACATTTCTTTTTATCTGCGTATGTAATTGATGTTTTCTGCTCAAAATTTCAATACCCAAACTTGAACTGGAATTGGACTCTAGCAGACCCACCTATGCATATCTATCATTCAATCTTATGGGAAGAAAACTTTATCCCTTTACTATATGATATATGTGATCAGTTCCTGGGCACTGTTTACTTCAAGATTTTCAAGCAAGAAGCACCAAATTTTTCAGATGATGCCAAGACACTCATCAAAACTATTGGTGATTGGTATTTGGGTGAGTGTTTCTCATATATCAGAGTTTGGGGCAGTAATATTGTTCATCTGTTGCCCAGAATTGTCCTTGACAGATTGGCTTTGCAAGAAGTTTCATTTCAAACTCACAGGGCCTAGAAAGAAAGGGTGGCCTAAATTCCCTCTGAAACATGGGTCATTGGTCATCCCAACCTCCAATTGGGAAGATTACAGAACAATCCAAGTTAGTCAAAGACTTGTTAAATGTTATTGAAATGGAATGCTCTGTTCAGGACCAGTCATTTGAAGACACCTTTGTTCAGGATTTCCAGGCTTCAACATCTCAGTTAAACTCAGTTCAACAATTTTCTGCTTCCCTTTCATGATCACTTACCTCCCTTTTCATTGTCTCAACTGTTCAATAGTATAACTTATTCTTCTACCACACTTTCATGTAGTCAAGAGTCTTTCTCTATCCCTAAGTCCATGATGCGAGAAGCTCAAACCACCATCATTCCTACACAGTCACCTAAACCTATTCTACTAATACCTTCCATCTACCAATTCACCTTTATTCCTTTTCCGATTTCATCTTCTATCACAATTTAGGATAAGCTTCCTGCAATCTCTCAGTCTACACCACTATATATCTCTGTTTCACCTAACATTGAGGAGCCACCTATCATTCTCTCTCCATCATTAGATCCTAATGCTAAAGAGCAGACTTCTCCTTCTGAAGCTTCCACTTCGGTCCCCTCAATCACACAGGTCCAGTCATTTGTCCAAGATGTTTCTGTCCCTATGGTCATTCCTCAAGTCACCATGTCCATCCCTCACCCTGCTGGTATTATGACACCTTCAATAATTTCCAGTTCTAATGTCATTCCCATCACTACCCAATTGGATGATGAATATGTAGATGAGGATGTGGTTCCTATTGGTAACTATTTCTATGACAAGGAAGAGAAGTAAAGAAGAGGAAGCGTTGGAATCACCTACTCCCATTCAAGTCTTGTGGACTCAATAAAATGGTGACCCTCAGTCTGGGGCTATTGAAGTAGGAATAGTTTTGGGGGATTCTGTTGGTGCCAATATAGATTCAGTCCACTTGCTGAACAAAGAGGTTGATCTTAAAAAGGAAAGGATCAAGGAACTTGAAGATGAGTTGGTCAATATTAAAGGTGAACATACTCTCCTAGTGGCTAATATATGGCAGGAATGGATGGAACTCTTGCATGCATCAGAACAGGAGAATATCTCCCTTCAGAATCAACTTAATACCAAAAAGACTCAAAACTCCATCCATGCAGAAAAGATAGCAACCTTAGAGATACAAGTTGGAACTATAACTGCAAATGCAGCTTCAACTGGTTTGTCTAACTTTACACCACAGGATTTCAAAGACTTGGACTTGGAGCTTAATCATAATCATTATAAATTGCTTGAAAAGTTGTACATTGCACAAGATGAAATTAGGTAGACGTTTATTATCTATGATAAACTGTCTTTTGAGCTTGAGGTACAGGAAATCAAGATAATTCAGGCTTCCAAAGCTCAAGAGGAGGTTAGTGAATGGAAAAGGTACATTAAAAACATCCCTGCAGACTTCCCGATTCTCAGCAGTCTTCAGATGAAGAAGAACAAAGCTTTTGTGAATACCTGGCTTGATTTCAATGACTCTGCTGAAGAAATCATCAGAAAATCTAAAGACCTTTGCACTCGATGCCGGTACATAGCTGATAAAATCATGGAAGCTCTACATATCCCATACATGGATCCTATTTTGCAGGCCCTTCCACCTAAATGGAAGCTGGAAGAAGTGGAGTGTGATTGTGAGGAAATGGCACAGAAGATCCGGGCTATTCAAGCAGTCAACATTGGTCACGTGGATGAATTGATCAGGAAACCACTCTCCTTCGAGTGCAAGATCCATTTTTACCTTCGCACTTGGCATAAGCTTGCCAAGCATGACATGGAGAACAACATATGCAATGCCCAAATAGGCATAGAATCTATCAATTATCCAAACATAGATGAACTTTTAGAAATATATGATAAGTGGCAGGATTTTCTAGCCCAATAGACTCATTTCTGATTTTGGAATGCCTATTCTGTAGGGTTCATTTTGTACTTTGTTGTAGTTTAATATTTAAGGAAGAATACCTCTCGGAGAGAGGGGTTGGAATTTTTGGAATTGTAATTCAACAGGAGATAAGACTGAGGATACTATGTGGCCAGAGTCATTGTAATTTTGGTACAAGACATCTTAATACAGTAATGTTATCTTCAGATCCATCTTCTGATTATCACTTAAATTTCTTTAAGGATTTCTAATTTTATGTTCCAGATTGTCATCCATTATATATATGATCTCTTGTTAAATATATAATGAATGCAGATCTGTTGTATTGGTTTTTCTGTATAACTGGTATGTATGAAAATATTTGATTAAATTTCTTTAATTAAATACTTTCTTTATCGATTTCTGCAATTGATCAGATATATCTATATTCAATCATTGTTGATTTTTCAATTAACAAAAGGATAACAGGTTATATCTTGATGGTCTTTAAGCTTGGATTATTGTTGTTTAATTTTCATTAAATAAACCATAATTTAAGTCAACAAATATCTCATCTAAAGGCATTTTTGTTAAAGGTGATAGACCGTTTGTTTTCTTACACCTCAAGGTTGATCTGCATAAACACCCAGCATTTCATTTTAGAATAGATCTGACTTAAGATTAGGTTATTTTCCTAAATAGGTTAAGTTAGAATTGTTCACTATTTCCCACACCCCTTTGTTTCCCTAAATTGGAAAACTGATCTTATTGATCAAATCACTTACTCATAGAGTGCCAGCAGAGGCCGAATATCCGTGGGTTATTACCACACCAAACAAATCGATGATAGAATTTCCCTTGCGTAGGGTCTTTCAAAGCCTTTGGCTAGGTTTTCATCCCCTGTTGTGTGCCCTGGAACCCATTCCACCACCTTGTACTTACCCTGTAGACCCGAGGCATCAACACGTCTGATGAATGAAAGCGAAAGGTTTGAAGGAGAGTGGGACTTTTGCAGAAGCAGTTGTGTTAGAAAAGAAACAACTACAAGTGTTGGTCTTTTAGCATTTTCCATCCGAAGAATGATTGTGAAGGACTTGAAGAAAAGTGTGGTCTTGCATAAGCACTTGTTGTGCATTTTGAGAGTGGATATTCGAAAAAGACTAATGCAAGTGAAAAATCCACTATTATGTAAAGATTTTATGCATTTTGTTATGCATCATATTAATATACCCATCATGCAAGTTTTGAGCAGGCCCGAAGACATCAAATTTTTTTGGTGAACTACATTACCATATGCATGTCAAACTGAATGGTTAATGTTTTTTAATTCTCTCATTTGACTTATTGTATTGAAGATAATTACAAACATTGTTTCTCATTTTACTATGCAAATAATCGTTAGGTAAAATTCATTTCTGCAGACTATAACTTCACCCTATTTACAGATCACAAAAAATGTCGTTTAGTGCCTCAAAATGGCCTTAGAAGTTCAACACCCCAAAAATACACAAAAATGATACCAAGATGGAAAAAGGTGTTCTAATCCAATGGACTAGGTGGGTGGCCAGTAATATGCACTTCGATTAGTTCTACACCCTTTGGAATCAATGTTATCCATTGCGTTAAGTGCCCCCATAAAATGGGGAAACTGTTGTTGAACTCGATGTTTTTTGAGCCACTTAACTTGGTGTAGGAGATTCCCTCCTTTCACAATCGGATAGATTTGGATCATCTTTTGGTCTGTTCCCTTAACCTATGTGGCGATGATCTGATCAATATTACCCTATTCCATTATTCAATACTGGGATCTATAGGTTTCAACTGCTCTACCACCTCTGATGTGTCCAATAGTGGTTGAAAATATGGCCGAAGGAGGTCCACATTGAATACTGGGCTCAATCCAAGGAACGAGGGGAATAACTAATTCAAAAGAATTTCCACCCAAAGCCTTGATGATGGTATAAGCCCCTTAGTGAAGTGGACACTACTTATATTGGATTTCTATAAGCAGGGGAAATTTTAGGGGCAAAATTTAGCACATGGGATCAATTTTGAGGTTTTTTTCCCAAAAAATATTCGCATTTCCAATTTGTTTCTAATATGAATCACCCAAATTTGATAGGATTAAACATTTTACTATAAAAACCACAAAAATTTCAAAAAACTATATAAAATCCTTAGCAATTTGAATATTTAAAAAATAAAAACATCACCAAATATTTTATGGTTGGAAATTTGATAATTAGTAATATTCGGCAAGGTTTATACACTTTAAGAAAATAATGTATACTTCAAAATTTTCATTCGTGTAGGGTGCTCTTTCTGCAAATGTAAGCAAACCTTGTTTCCCACCTAAAATTTGTGTGAACCTTGTGTTGATCATGGCACTATTTGTACTTACCATTGAATTTATCGGAAATATCCTCTACCTATTGGTGGACATGCTGAATCGATTCGATGAATTTGGTGGACTTGTCAGCCTCCAATTAGGCATGGGAGGGTTGTTCTTGTGTGGGCGAAAAAGGGAAGTGTTACATCAATGGGGCCCAATGGTTCAAAGATCAGGCCCACTTGAAAAGGCTTATGGTTGGTCGATCTATGGAGGGATCTATTATAGTTGTGTTGAGCATAAGGAAGGATCTCATCCCATGTGAGTGGATGCTTGGATTTGTACATACATTTGGTGAAGGAAGTGCATTTGGTTGAGCTTGGTGTCCAATAGAGACCATAGGATTGACCAAAATGTACTTAATAACCTACAATATTAGTTTGAGATGATGGTCTATGGAATTCCAAAATGTACACACACACACTAAAAGAAGATCTTGGCAGTGGCTTCGGTTGTAATATTCTTTTTGAAGTTGCTTGAATGGTCATCTTAGATAATCAATCAACAACCATGAATACACTATCATTACTGTTAACACCCAAAAATTGTTCACCTACCTCATCTCCCTAGTCACATTACCCATTTATCCCTTTTTCCTACCTTCTTTTCCTCTAAAAACAAAAAATCCCTAAATTGGTAACCAAATGTAAAAAAGATCATCATTTCCCTCATCAATTAATGAAAATCCTTCAAAAAAGGTTAAAATCCCATAAAAAGGGGTCAAAATCTCTCTGTAGGGTGTCTTTGGATTTTGAGTTGAATTTATGTTCCATTGCGAGATCTTGATCACTATAGATGGGTCTTGAGTCCTTGAGTATACTATGGGAATCAAAAGAAGAGCCTCAAACCCCAACCCTTCTTAGGATTCCATGGAAAAATCCTCAAACCACCACATATGAACTTTGTATGGTATTAGTCACCTCGAATTGGGATATGAGCACCATGACTAAGTTGGTTGTGAACTGAGAATATGTTTCAAGGTATAGTGAAGATCGTGGGAGTACAACAAGGGCCTTGTTCCCTAACTGAAGCTTGTTTCTCTTAGTCTCTATGAAATACATTTACACCCATAAAGCATGCCTTATTTTGGGGATGTATGCACCATAAGTGGTTTCCGAAGATCCATTATGATTTATTTTCTATGATTGACAGTTCTGGGTGTTAATAGTGGTCAAGGAAGGACAACGAGGGCCTTATGAATTTAAAAGAATATATCCTCTCAAGCTCAAGCATCATTTGATATGCACTAAATCACCACATAGGAGCTTTGTATGGGATCTGTGTTCTCTTACTAAGATATGGTCTTCATTAATTTATTTCATATATAAATGATAGGTGTAGGCTATTAAACCATGCTGAAAAAGAGAAACAAGGGCCTTACATAAGAAATGAACTTTATAACCCTATAGATCATGAACAAGGCCAACAACTGTGACACATACACTACTAGTGTGTTCTTTTATTTTTTGAGTATGATTCAAAATGGATCAATATATATTTTTTCTCTATTATGGTGCTTTCTAGGGTGGGAGTTTGGATGGATTGGTTTGTAGAGCCCATTTTAGTGGAAACTCCCACTTTGCATATTTGGGGCCTAGAAAATTTCGGGCTTGTTTGAGGACTTAAATGAAGTTTCTTGGGGTCAAGCATTCATCACTTGCACAATTCCCCTTAGCACGATTCTACACTTAGATACCTTTTTGACAGTAAAATATTCACCTCATTCAGAGTTTGTATGAAGAAGTTATGCCTTCCGCAAGTTGACCTATCAAGTTGGCCACCATGAAACAAAGTGGATTTCACATCATCTCTCATTTATCAAACATGTATATCTAGTTACATCTATAATTTCAAGAACATTATATAAGGTCCAAAACCCTAGCACTAATCATGAATCGAGGAATGAAAGAATACTAAAATTAACCCTAGACGACTATTAAGCTATGTTAAATGTCTAGCTGCTAGGAAGAGAGGGTGTCCCATTTTAATGATATTATTGTATTATTCAATATATGAGCAATAATAACAGAGTATAAGATCCTGTAGTAGACATACAAGAAACAATATCTAAGGTAACTCCCCATAGAGTACCTTTTCCTTTGTATCTACATTTAATATAAAAGAAGAAGGCATAATCCTCATTTATGGCTGGTTTTTTCTCCATAATGGGTTTTCTTAGAGTAAATATTTTGTTGATTGTTTGTATTGTGTATTAAGTTTTCTCTAGTCATTTTTCTTTCAATTCTAGTTTATTTATCATTCTATGGAAATAAGCAAAAAAAAAAACTAAGTTGTAAGATCCATCATGCCAAACTATTCCAATGGAATATCTATGGTAGTTTACGAATCATATTCGTATCATAGTAGTTTTATTTGTGGTTTTGAAGAAAACCACATGATCTAGTGGTGGAAAAAATATTCTTCAAACCCTAGACATGGTAGACAAGTCTAATGAAGAAGCAACATGCAATTATGACCATGGATTTACAAATATGGAAATAGAAGTGACTGATACCTAATGCAACATGGCTATCAGCACAGTGGATCTAGAGAGCAATTTTAGACCTTTCAGTAATTTTGGAGGTTCTAATTCAAATACCATATCAGAGGGGAAATCGTAAGAAAGAGGACACCCATAAAGGTATCCAAGTAAAGATCCTCAAAAAGACAATCCAAGTTCCAGTACCGATATTCCTTTTATCTGAATACTTAAGATGGAAGATAAAGTGTATATCAATACCTACCAAGGTCAGATAGATGCTTTAAAGTTGAAGCATTTGTCACAACAATTAGATGTCTATTTTAGTATCAGATAGATAAGGAGCATAAAATTTCCATTTTCTTGACTAAGATTAGAGGGCCATGCATTAACTTGGTGGGAAAACCACACTAAGGCAATTAGGATAGAGCGTGATATTCTAAGAACTAAGTGGAAGGATTTAAAAACCCTCATTAAGTCTCGGTTCTACCTTATCATGTATTGAGAGGACCACTAGATCAAATTGCATTTCTTTAAGAAAATAAAAGGGAAGAGTGTGCAAAAATACACTGATGAATTCATAAATATGGCTATCATATTAGGTATCACACCCAAGAATACATATGTACTCCTTAAGTACATAGGGGGTCTACATATTCATTTACTAAATATAGTGATGCTCTTCAAGCCTAGAACAATTGATGAGGCCTATGTGGAAGCACAATATCTAGAAAATATAGGCCACACAAGCCCAATAGTTCTAAACAAAAATAGAACGAAGATGCTTCCTAGGAGGGGAAGAACAAGTGGAAGAAAAACGACAGGAAGACTACAACCATGGAATATTAGTGTAAGGATCCAAAATACCATAGTAATCATTACAAACTTGATGGTGAAACTAACGACATGTGTTGGAAGATACATCCATAGATGAACCCTAAGAACCGCGAGAAGGATGCTAAGAAGAAGAACCTTCTATCCACAGATTCAAGAAAAAGGGTAGAGATTAGCTCAGATGTGGAGGAGAATCTTATCTACACTCTTGTGTAGGAAGAGGCGAATCTAACCATCCTTCATCACAAGTAAAAGAAAGAGATGAAAAAAAAACTTACATATCAAGATCTAGAATAGGGAGGCCAAGGTAGATGGTCTATTTGCTTCTAGTTCATAGGACAATCTCATAGCAGAATATGTGGTAAGTAATCTTGGATTTGGATTAAATTATCACCCTTGTCCCTATCCAATAGCATAGATAAATTTCAGGATATAGAAATTAGGGATACAAAATAATGCAAGATTAAATTTTCCGCAAGTGCAAATTATATTTATGAAGTAGAGGTATACATAGTATCACTTGATGTTTGTGGTGTAGTGTTTGGAAGGCCCTGCATTTATATGAGGTATGAAATCTTCATGAGCATATCAAACAAATACTGGTTGATAAGGGATGGGAAATATTTCATGATCAATGCACACAAAGGTAAATCATAATCTCTCTAGTAAGTGCCATTTAAGTGAAAAATATGATTACTTCATGTAGAATTTTTTTGTTTCTTTTCTTAAGACAGAATTAGAAAGAAGGTGAATTTGTAAAATTAAAGGCATCGTTGGAGGTATGTACTATCGAGTAGAAGCACCCGAAAGAGAACATTTTGAAATCATATAGAGTAGTGTTCCAGGAACCTAGAGGGATATCTCCTAAGAGGTCATTCGAACATGAGATATTACTATTTTGGAATTCTCCATTGATGAACATCAAACTATATAGAAAGTCTATTATGGAAGCATAAGAAATAAAGAAGCGATTGTAGAAACTATTAAATGAGGGTACAGTACAACCAATCACATCACCTTGTGAGTAACTTATTATCATAGTACTTAAGAAGGATGGGGATTGGAGGATGTGTATTGAATTAGAGATATGAATAAGATCATCCTAAAAAATTGATACCCTCTTTCCAAGGACAATGATTTTCTATATCAGTTGCAACATGGCAAGTACTTCACTAAGTTGGATCTCGAATCAAGATACCACCAGGTGTAAGTGAAGGAATAAGACACCTTGAAGACCACCTTCTAAACTAGGTAAGGTCTATATGAATGGTTAGTAATGCCCTTTTTGTTTGCATAATGCACCAACTAAATTTATATAGTTGATGACTCATGTATTTCACCCCTTCACAGATTCATTTGCAATAGTGTATTTAGATGATATATTGGTTTATAGTGGTACTTGGGAAGATCATATATCACACCTCAAGTGCGTGTTGGAGACTCTGAAAAAGGATTAGTTGTTGGATATTCTTAAGAAATGTGATTTCATTCAATAGTCAATTATAGTCTATTTTGGGTATGCGATTGGTGGAGGAGAACATAAGATTGATCCTACAAAGATGGAGGCCATCACCAAGTGGCCTACTCCTAAAACTATCACTAAAATTAGGGGTTCTGGGGGGGATCAAAATACCTTCAAAAGTTCCTATCTTATTCAGTTTTGGATGCACCTCTCAATTCGATATTAGCCAGCAACAAGGGGTTCGAGTGGGTGAAGAATCAATAGAAATGTTTTTAAGAGATCAAGTAAAATATCAATTAGGAACTAGTTCTCCCAATACCTATCTTACATAACCCTTTCGAATCAGAGACATATGCAAGTGGCTATGCTATGAGAACGACTTTGATGCAAGGTGGGAGGCTAGTATGCTATAATTTTGAATGTACTGAACTACCCTAGATATGACAAGGAAATCTATGTCTTGGTTAAAGTTGTTAAGTGGAAGCACTATTTGATGGGAAAAGAGACCATCTGTCACAATGATTACCAATCATTGCGGTATTTGTAGGATCGAAGTAAGCTACGACAAACACGACACTACAAGTGGGTGGGATTTTAACGACAATTCCATTTAATTATCAATTATAAGAAGGGAATTACAAACAAGTTAGAGGACATGCTTGCAATGCCAGCCATGATCACATACTTGGGTAATCTTGGGAATACGTATCCTTTCACCCATGATGCATACAAGGAGGAATACATAGAAGATGAGGCATTGAAGGACATATTTCAATAGCTACAAGGACAATTCCATGTAGAAGAAGGTGACATGAAGGATGAATATTATATTTAGGATTGGTTACTCTATAATCTAAACAAGATCTAAATTTCCTAAAGGTGCAGTATTTCAATTCATGAGAGAGGCTCAAACTTCCAATGTTGAAGGGAATTTTGGTATTGGAAAGATAGTTTTGGAATTAAAAGATATGTTCATTGGCATAGAATGCAAGAAGATGTTGCTTGATTTATTAGAGGATGCATACTTTGTTGTACAAGCAAGACTAGTACTAGGAATAATGACATATATCATCCCTTGCATGTTCCTACCAGACCATACAAGACCATGGGAGAGCATTTCCATGGATTTTGTTACATTACCCCTCAAAGGAACGCTTAATAACTTCATTTCCTTTAAATCCTACTATAGGTCTGACATACCAGAATTTGATAAATGACCAGAGAGCCCTGTCACATCACCTAAATTAGCTTTAGGTGGGATATTTCCACCAAGAGTATTTGTATTACCTGTTATAATAATAAGTTCAAAGGTTTATGGATTACAATATAACCTTGCCTGTTGCAAGGATAATAATAATATCAGTATTAATATAATAATTGCACGAGTACGAAATATCAATATCAATATGATCGAGAACTACCCCACCTGTATTTAACGTTCTTCTTCATCAGATTTCCATAAAAAATATGTTTAATAAATCCAACTAACACATGCACAAATGTTATTCAACTTCCGTGCCAAATAGTCTCTACCAGTTAATGAGAAATTTTAATGAGATTGGCCAAAACGCCAATCGATAAGAAAACTACTATTAATGCCCAGACCGAATTTGACAGAAGACTAGTTTTGTTTTGAATGTGTTTGATTATATTAAGAAAACTAAACTGAAAACCCATATTATAAGAAAACCTACAATAATCAATGTCCATACACTAAGTATAAAAAGAACGTTCATCAATGTAGTAATCGGCCAGCTTTTGAAATCGTCTAGATAATAAAATGCGTGGAGTCTGTTGCATTTATATATAAATTGTTGTTACAATATGTTGGGGTTTATTGCATTTATATATAAATTCCCTTTAAATCTTGAAATGCGGCTTCTTTTGCGCTTTGCTTTGGTGCCCTCCATTGGTGGTTCTCTTTTCCTGCATACCTCGCTTTTCATTCACATCGGTTGGTTTTGGCTTTTCAATTGCATTGTCGCGATTTTGCTTTCCATTCACAATGGTTGGTTTGGTTGGTTGGTTTGCTTTCCATTCACAATGGCTGATTTTGATTCGCGATTTATGCACATCCATATGGTTTACAATATCAAGTAACTTAGTCCTTTTTCCGGTGTTATCGTTGGATGCTGACTCTGTATACATTTTTTGGGAAAATCTTGATGTTTTTTAGTTGTTTCTTTGAGCTCTCGAGAAGGCGAACTTTTCTCATCCATAAGAGAATTAATCTCTCCTCGCAATGTGTTAATTGTCTTTTCAGACTGTTTCTCCTCCATCACTTTGTATTTATTGACATACTCCATAAGAGAATTAATCTCTCCTCGCAATGAATTGACTGTCTTTGCCTGTTCTTCTTTCTCCTTCAACAATTCAGAGTGTTTCTCCTCCATCACTGTATACTTCTTGACAGACTCTTCCATAAAAGAATTAATCTCTCCTCGCAATGACTGAACTGTTTTTGTCTGTTCTTCTTTCTCTTTGAACAATTTAGAGTGTTTCTCCTCCATCACTTTATATTTCTTGACAGACTCCATAAGAGAATTAATCTCTCCTCGCAATGAGTTAACTGTCGTTGCCTGTTCTTCTTTCTCCTTTAACAATTCAGAGTGTTGCTTGACATTTTCATCGACCTGTTGTTGAAGGCTACTAATTTCTTTTTCCATCATTGCATTGTGTTTAAGTAAAGCCTCGAACCTCTCTGCCTTGCTTGCAGACACAGCTTCCAACGCCTGCTTTTCATCTTCCATGCTAACCATTTTTTCACTGTACTTATTCAACTGGGCCTTCAAAGACTCCCCTTCAGTCTTCAGCTCTCTATTTGTCTCGTTGAGCGACTGTTTCTCGTCAGCCATTAACTCGAGGTTTTTCTGTAGCTCTGCAATCCTGCTCAACAGGTTCTCCTTCTCAACATTAAAAGCTTCATGTGCCGTTTGGCTTCTTCTACTGATCTCGGCAGTCTCCTTTTTGGCTGCTCCAATCTGTGTTACAAGAACATCCTTTTCCAATTTCCGACCTTTATTGTTTTCCTCTAATTCTGCAGATATCGCTTCAATTCGATTTTTCAACTGCAAAACAGTAGCCTCCAAATTCTTTTTACCAAGATTCACAGCTTTACAATCGTCTTCTTTCGCAGAAATTTCGGTATTGAATCTTTCCTCAGCTTCAAGCAATTGTTTACCTGCTTGAGAAATCGCAGCTTGGTATTCCCCATATTTCCTTCCATGCTCTTTTTCCATCGTTGCATTTTGTTTAAGCAAATCCTCCAACCTCTCTGCTTTGCTTACAGACATAGCCTCCAACGCTTTCTTTTCATCTTCCATCCTAACCAGTTTTTCACTGTACTCATTCAAATGGGCCTTCAAAGACTCCGCTTCAGTAATTAGTTCTCTATTTGTCTCGCTCAGTGACCCTTTCTCGCTAACCGTCAACGCAAGGTTTGTTTGTAGCTCTGCAAGCCTGGTCAACAGGTTCTCCCTCTCCGCATTAAAAGCTTCCTGTGCCATTTGGCTGCTTCTACTGATCTCGGCAGTCTGCTTTTCGGCTGCTACAATCTGTGATAAAAGCACATCCTTTTCCAATTTCCGACCTTTGTTGTTTGCCTCTAATTCTGCAGATCTCGCTTCGATTTGATTTTTCAACTGCAAAACAGTAGTCTCCAAATTCTTTTTATTAAGATTCACTGCTTTACACTCGTCTTCTTTCGCTGAAATTTCGGTATTGAATCTTTCCTCAGCTTCCATCAATTGTTTACCTGCTTCAGAAATCGCAGCTTGGTATTCCCCATATTTCCTTCCATGCTCTTTTTCCATCGCTGCATTTTGTTTAATTAAATCCTCCAACCTCTCTGCTTTGCTGACAGACATAGCTTCCAGCTCTTTCTTTCCATCTTCCATCCTAACCAGCTTTTCACCGTACTCATTCAAATGGACCTTCAAAGACTCCACTTCAGTAGTTAGTTCTCTATTTGTCTCACTCAGTGACCCTTTCTCGCTAACCGTCAACTCGAAGTTTGTTTGTAGCTCTGCAAGCCTGATCAACAGGTTCTCCCTCTCCGCATTAAAAGCTTCCTGTGCCATTTGGCTGCTTCTACTGATCTCGGCAGTCTGCTTTTCGGCTGCTGCAATCTGTGATAAAAGCACATCCTTTTCCAATTTCCGACCTTTATTGTTTGCCTCTAATTCTGCAGATCTCGCTTCAATTTGATTTTTCAACTGCAAAACAGTGGTCTCCAAATTCTTTTTCTCAAGATTCACTGCTTTACACTCGTGTTCTTTCGCAGAAATTTCTGTATTGAATCTTTCCTCAGCTTCAAGCAATTGTCTATCTGCTTGAGAAATCGCAGCTTGGTATTGCCCATACTTTCTTCCATGTTCTTTTTCCATCGTTGCATTTTGTTTACGTAAATCCTCCAACCTCTCTGCTGTGCTTGCAGACCCAGCTTCCAACGCCTGCTTTTCATCTTCCATGCTAACCATCTTTTCACTGTACTGATTCAAAACGGCCTTCAAAGACTCCGCTTCAGTACTTAGCTCTCTATTTATCTCGACCAATGACCCTTTCTCGCTAACCATCGACTCGAGGTTTGTTTGTAGTTCTGCAATCGTACTCAACAGGTTCTGCTTCTCGGCATTAAAAGCTTCCTGTGCCATTTGGCTACTTCTACTGATCTCGGCAGTTTTCATCTCGGCTGCATCAATCTGTGATAAAAGCATATCCTTTTCCAATTTCCGACCTTTATTGGTTTCCTCTAATTCTGCAGATCTGGCCTCAATTTGATTTTTCAACTGGAAAACAGTATCCTCCAAATTCTTTTTGTCTGCTTTACATTTATCTTCTTTCGCAGAAATTGCAGTATTGAATCTTTCCTCAGCTTCCAGCAATTGTTTGCCTGCTTGAGAAATCGCAGCTTGGTATTTGGCATCCTTCCTTTCAAGTTCTTTTGTGAATTCTTTCTCAGTCTCCTTCAATTCTTCAGTCATTCTCCTTGCAGATTCAATATTTTCTGATCGCATTTCAGTGAGATTTTTTGACAAAACAGCGTTTTCTTTTCTTACGTGGGTGATTTCTTGCGCAAGCTTGCCATTGAGTATCTGCAGATTCAAAACCTTAACATCTTCGCTGGTGGGGTAAGGGGGTCCATTTGCAACTTTACCCTTTTCTTGCTCGGGTCTCTTCCCCATGCCCTTCTTGTTATTGCCTGTCATCTTGTTCACTGGCGAGGCCTACCTTCCTACGGATCCACAAATTTGCGATATAGGATATACCAGAGGAAGATAAATACCTCTTTCTTGAAAATAAATGGATTTATTAGGTAAGCCGTATAGCATATAGAATACGAAAATAAATAACTCTTTCTTGAAAATAAATATCTCTTTCTTGAAAATAAATGGCTTGCTACAACAAGGCTCCCCCTAAAAGCTACCTCTTTTATTGTGCGCTGAGACAAACAACTAACCCTTGCAAATTCGACAAAGAAGTTCTCAAACAATGCGAAGAATTATAAGATAGACACTCAGAAAGCTATTATCATTTGGTGCATTACATGGAGATTTGAGTCATCTATAAATAATCAATTGGAATTTTTCGTAGTCCAAAAAGTATTAAGAAAATTCATGTCCGCTCTTAACTTTTCAAAACTAAAAAAGTAATTAAATATATAAAACCGATATAGATTTAACTTAAACTCAAATCTATCAAGAACCTAGAGCGATCCAATTAAGAAATTTATTACACATCAACAAAATGGATCTATATATGGTGGTATAAGATAATTTAATATTAATCTCCTTATTGTGAAGTGGTAGGGTTTGCTTCATATCTAGCTGCAATATGGGTTATGAAGTAATATGTAATTTTTAAACTTAGCTTTTTTATGTGAATGTGCAATAGAAAATATAATAATGAAATACCAAAAAATTTCTAATACAATTACACATGTTTCATTAAAATAGCTTTACATAGCTAAACATGGCTCTACATGTACATGTCCCGTCCTCAAACCACCACACTAAGTTATCTTGGGTTTATTAGATGGATATGGACAAATTGAATCTAGGTTTTGAAGAACAAGAAAGGTTATCAATCTCTAAACAACATCAAGGAAGGTAAGCAAATCCCTTTGTGCACCACACAAGGATTTTTAGAATCAAGGGCTATGTAAAATGGCTTTTTAGAATCAAGGGCTATGTAAAATGACACCGAGTCGCATCTGTGTAGGGGTTTTTGGCAATTGACTTGGATATGGATGCCATTATAATGCTTAAACACCATCCATTGATCATTGAGCCTTGACCATCGTCGAAGAATGAAAAAAATGCATTAGGATGTTTCTTTTAATTTTTGAGGACCCTTTCATAGCTGGTTTCTAAACTTTAGAGTTGATATATGTGCCATGAGTAGTTTTTATGGAGTGGAAATGTGTTTTGAGGCATAAACATGGTAAGTAGGTAAACACTATCCTTGTTCCCTAATTGAGCCTTTTTTAGATCAATCATTGTGAACAAAACCTAAAAACCATAACACAATCTCTCTTTAGGGTGTCTTTGGCTTTTGAGTTGAATTTATGTTCCATTATGAGATCTTGATCACTATAGATGGGTCTTGAGTCCTTGAAGATACTATAGGAATCAAAAGAAGAGCCTCAAACCCCAACCCTTACTTATTAGTAATGGGATTCCTCCTCGACAAAGTGGTCCGGGAGAAAGCCCATTACTAACATGGATGCTTAGTTTTTATGGAGAAGTCAGCGTCCAAGTGGATCTTTATGGACTGAATCATGCGCAAAAATCGTTGAATCCATTGGAGCCGAGCGTCATTACAGAAGCCAATATTGGAACATGGTTACGTTGCAAGAATCATTGGATCCATTGAGACTTGCATCTTGTTGCATAGGTTACTGAAACCACCAAGGCTTGATTGCAGACTTTGCAGACCAAGTAGTTGTAACCAAGTAAAAAAAAAACCCCAAATTCTTGGAAGCCATAAAACTAGAGTCCAAGTACATAAAACTCAAGCACGCCATGGTATGATATGAAATTATAGCATAAAGTTTGAGTGCATGCTTTATATTACATATTCGTTATGTTCCATATGGTTTCCCTTTAAAACTATGATATTATTCAAATATTTAAACGCATAACTTAGTCCTATATGAAGACATATTGAGGAGTTTTCAAACATGAAAAGGGGTTATCATAGTTTTGGCATATATGCTGAGTAGAACTCACGAAGGGCCAAAAATACTTTGGTATACGGGCATAAACCTTTTAGAATAATGTGCCTCATATTTCCTTTGGATATACTTTATTATAGTTTTTATTAAACTAAGAGAGCCTCATCCCTATGGATTTCATATTGAAGTTGTTATAAAACTATTGTAAGCCCATAATCTACATGGCTATGGTATTATTGGAGCCATTATTTGAATATGGATTTTTCATGCAAACTATGGAAGTTCTCCTTTTCAAATATTGAATTCATTATCCTATATGCAATTGAGAAGAGTTTTGAGATCGTTCAGTCTAATCTTTGATGCATTGTTTATGGCATGAATTGGTCATGTGCACATCACTTGTAAAAGGTTTTGAACGCTATATGTACACATCACTTGTAAAAGGTTTTGAACGCTATATGCACACATCACTCGTAAAAGGTTTTGAACGCTATATGCACTTTTGTATAGTGGATATAAAGACTATACAGTCTTCCACTCAAGCACTTATAATGACATTTTTGAAGTAGTCATGTGCAGATGTATAATAGTTTGAAAAAACTAGCGCACTTATAAAGTTGCTTTATAACTCGAAGGAAAAAATAAGCCATGTGCAATTATTGGAAGGTGGAATGTTAAAGACCATAGAGTCTTCAACGATTATATTTTTGTTGGAAAGATTGTAATTATGAAGATATGACATTGCTTTAGGAATTCATGTAAGGGAATCATATGTTTCCTGAGTCATTATTGAGCAACTGTTGTTCTTGAGTTCATAATACTCTCTTGGAACATCAAGGAAAGTCTTACCTTGCTTGTCTCCTGCAGTTCATGATCAGATGTTTATCAGTTGCGACTATGTACATTGAAGCAATTGTTGGTCCTTAAGCACTTTTCATCTGAAGAATGAAACTGAAAGGTTTGAACGAGAGTGGGACTTTTGTAGAAGCAGTTGTGTTAAAAAAGAAACAACTACAAGTGTTGGTCTTTTAGCATTTTCCATCCGAAGAATGATTGTGAAGGACTTGAAGAAAAGTGTGGTATTGCATAAGCACTTCTTGTGCATTTTGAGAGTGGATATTCAAAAAATATTAATGCAGGTGAAAAATCCACTATTATGTAAATCTTTTATGCATTTTGTTATGCATCATATTAATATACCCATACTGCGAGTTTTAAGCGGGACCGAAGACATATCAAATTATTTTGGCGAACTACATTACCATATGCGTGTGAAACTGAATGGTTAATGTTTTTTATTTCTCTCATTTGACTTATTATATTGAAGATAATTTCAAACATTGTTTCTCATTTTCATATGCAAATAATCGTTAATTAAAAGTCATTTTTGCAGACTATAATTTCACCCTATTTACAGATATAAAAAAATGTCGTTTAGTGCCTCAAAATGGCCTTAGAAGTTCAGGACGCAAAAAATACACAAAAATGATACCAAGATGGAAAAAGGTGTTCTAATCCAATGGACTAGGTGGGTGTCCAGTAATACGCACTTCGATTAGTTCTACACCCTTAGGAATCAATGGTATCCATTGCGTTAAGTGCCCTCATCAAATGGGGAAACTATTTTTGAACTCGATGTTTTTTGAGCCACTTACCTTGGTGTAGGAGATTCCCTCCTTTGACAATCGGATAGATTTGGATCATCTTTTGGTCAGTTCCCTTAACCTATGTGGCAACGAGCCGATCAATGCTACCCTATTCCATTAGTCAATACTGGGATCTATAGGTTCCAGTTGCTCTACCACCTCTGATGTGCCCAATAGTGGTTGAAAATATGGCCGATGGAGGTCCATATTGAATACTAGGCTAAATCCAAGGAACACTACTACATATGGCTCAAAAGTCCCATGAAACAGTTAAAATTGATGCTTTCGTGGAAAAAATTGAAAATTTCCCCGACAATCGTCGCTATAGCCACGGATGACCTTTTCGTCTCTTTAGCCACGAAGGTTCGTCGCTATAGCCACGAAAAGTCGAAAATAAAACTTTTTTTGTTTTACTTTTGTAACGGTCATTGACTTTTTGTTTTTTTGGAATTTGACCGTTGTGCATTTTCGCCGGAACCGCGACCCTCATTGATCTATAAATACATGTTCTTAATTCATATTTTCAAAATCATTTGTTACAGTTGCAGCAATCTTTCTATTGGTTTTTCGTTCTGCGAGTTCAAGAGTCCAGTACTGGTTTGACACATCGAATTTTTGGTCTCATTCGTTTTCCAGGTTAGTTTAACTACAATGCACTAGTCTTTTTTTTGTTGCACCCTTTATGTTCCAACTAGGGCTTCAATGCAGATCTCATTTTTCTCTTTCTCTACCTCTTTATCCATGTATCCTCCATTAATAATCCATGTGGGTGGCAAGGTTAATGCTATGAATGCATGCATGTTGCACAAATGTTGTCCATGCATGATATTTCCTCATGCATTTTTGCTTTCACGTGTTTTAATCCCTAATTTAAGGATTTTGATATGTGGTTTTGGTTCTTGTTTAAAACATTTGTATTTATCCATGGTCCCTCTTTAGAATAACCATGAGGCTTATGCTTTTCTTCAAGGCAAAGTGTGGCCATGTATGTAAAAACATGCATAACAATAATTTGGATCTAGTTGGCTTCACCTGTTCCATTAATTCTAACTAGGAGTACCTTTTCACATGTTCCATTAATTGTAACTAGGAGTACCTAGTATTCATATTCTTTACATCAATGGTGTAACATATCCATATAAAATACCTAACAATGGTGTAACATAACCATATAAAATACCTAACAAACTATTTGAATTCTTAGGTGTCCATTTTGCTATAACGTCCCCTCCTACCATACCAACATGATAGAGAGGACGTGACCCTAAATGCAGACATCTAGTCCCATACTTAGTAAACAAACATTCAATTTAAAATGGAGCTTTTAACTAAGCATTCAAGTAATTGAAAGAACATATGGAAATGCATAACCATTTGAAAACACAGCGGAAGTAAATTCATTTAACGCATCCATCATTCATTCAAATATTCATCAAATAACAATTGCAAGATTAACACAGGAGAATACTTATCTTATAACAAAATAGTCCCAAGCAACTGGCTATGCAACTGCAACGTTCCACCCAACCATAGGCCAGTTGTGCTCATCAATATCTTAACACACTGCCACCCCCGAGCTGGGCATGATCTCTACAAGGAATCAGGGAACAACAGACTCACACATAGCCAAGCATACACCAAGATTAGCCAAGCCAATCTACAATTGGGTTTATCAGGCTGCTAGGAAATGGCAAGGAAGAATTGCTAAGCTAGTGATCTCAACCATAGAGCTATGGATACCCCTCCCAGATCTATTCATCTTGGCACCCACAATGCCTACACACCCAACACAAGGAAGTATTCTCTTCACTGCCACACAGTCCCTCAATCCCTACCTTCCTTTCTAGTGCTCTTAGGGTGTGCATAGAAAAGTAGCCAAAGCCCTCTTGATCTTCTTGAGAGGTTACTCCCTTCACTAGGTTTATCAAGCCAATTCTGTCCACTACCACTCCAAGTTTCTTGCTCACAGGTTCAAAACAAAACTGGGATGAACATACCAACAGAACTACACTTATTGGTCATGATAAAAGATGAGATGCCCAAAGATGGGGTTTTCATTAGCTTTAGAAAAACGTGGGCAACCAAAAAACGAAACTGGAAGATGGGGAACAACCCTGGGAAGCCAAATCCGTTTTTAGAAAAATGTTCATGGACATTCTGGGGCAAAAACGGCCTCCATAACAGTCCCAAATCGTGGCCCTTCTCTCCCGGCTGTTGTATAATGCAAAAAAGAGCTCCCAGGCATGGAAATTGCAGGAAAAATGGATGAAAACATGTAGGGAAAGACCCAGCTAGCTCAAACTATGTGAGAGAGGAAAGACTGTCTGTTCATAATTCTTTGGGCACCATTTCGTGGGTGTTTTCTTGCCCAAGGAGACAAAACACGATTTTCTAGGTTGATGGCTTGCCCATGCACGAAATTGGCTGCCATACCTCTTCATTCCCAAGGCATTAACTGCCTCAACCAACTCTTGGAAGAATTAAATGATTGGGTGCATAACCCAAAATGGGTAGTTGGTGGTTTATGGGTTTTCTCATTGACACATGGATTAACACAATTGGCTTAAGGGTTTGAATAATTTCCCTCCCTATTCCTTGTAGAATCATGCCCCATCTCTTTGTTGCATTGCATAGCTAGTTGTGGGTATTTTCATTAATATTCGTATTTACATGATGTCTTATTTACATTGTGCCTATCTAGCACAAGAACCATAGGCATCTATTTTTAATTGCCAATACATAAAACGCTAAATCAATGGTGGGGCCTTGGCCTTGAGCTCCTCACCATGATTAAATTACAATATTTACAACATTTACGATTTAATACAAAGGTGGTCAAAATGGGGACATTACATTTGCCTTCCAAACCTCTCTTATGGAAAAATGGGAAGTAATGGTGTATAGGGTAGATAAGAACATATATAAGTGGATCACTAAACTCATGGTATTAGAAATCAAAGATAAAATTGAAACCAAAGTTCTGGTAGCCAACCATGTTTATGATTCTTCATGTTGGGTCCCAACAATGTGAGCCTATGCACACCTAGAAAAGGATATTAACATATTTTTATGGGTTTAATCTAATCAAAATACATGACTTCATTAGTCTAGGTAGTAGTTATGTTATACCCCAAAACTATTTAGGGTGTTAGGTACCATTAGAACTAGGGTTCAAGGAGGGTCATTGGGAAAAAATGTACAATAAGGATTTCCTCTTGATATTATATTAGTAACCCCCTACAAGGTAAAAAATCAAGGAACTTTTGTTGCACAGAGTGTTTACAAGCTGTTGGGGCCAAGGTCGCAGCTATAGTGAAAGCTGCGAATTTTGGGAAAAAGCACGAGTATGAAAGGAAAGTGCTAATTTTGGGACAAACACTAAGTTTTGGGTAAGAAGGAGACGGTGCGCAGTACGGTGCCAGATGGATGATCTCAGCGCAGATCACGGACCGGAAATTGCGGAGCTCGCGCGCACGTCATCAAAGAATGAAGGTGGCTCAACTACCATAATAAATAAGGTGATGGAGTAGAGGGCTTAGCTACCCTCATTTAAAGGCTTAGTACAGAAGTTATGGTTGCTCGGATCAAGGAGGAGCAACGGACCAGAGCATTGAAGGCGAAGGACGATCGCCCATACCCACAATCTGCGCCGGAATTCATGGAGCCTGCAGGAAGCGGCGACGTGACTGCAAGCGGCGCCTACAGTACACCTAGCCATGTGCGTGGTTAGGGTTTTTGGGAATCACTGTTGGGAAAGGCCCACAGTTTTGTAAAGGTGTGACCGTCATGGCTACCTATATAGATGAATCACTGTAATGGGTAGAGGGTTCTTCCTCCCTTCCTTCAGTTCCTCCCCTTTTTGGAGAGTTAGAGAGTTAGATGCTAGACTGTTAGAGAGCCAGTCTAAAGGGATAGATCATGTGTTGATTATCCTTCACTGTAATTTCTACCTGGTGCGTAGAACTAGAGAGAGGAAATCGGATAGCCGAGGAGCTAATCCCTGAGTTGCCAGACAGTCTGAGTCGACGTCTGTGCCTTTGTAATCTCCATAGAGAGGAGACAAGCTTGAGAAAGGGGCTCCCAGCTGTGTGCGTGGAGTTTCCTGTAAGTTCTAAGGCTGCAGCTGTGTGCGCAGCATATTGTATAACTCTATCATTTCCTGGTGAATATAAAACTCCTGAGGACGTGGTTTTCCTCGAGGAGATGAGCTTCACTTATATCTTCTTGTTATAATGTTTGTGTGAATGATAACTATTCCGAGTTCATTATTTGTGTATGCAAGACTACTGTCTTATCTTTGTGACTGTTTGAGCGAGGTGGAAAGGTCCCTTGATAACTATAAGTGTCTTAAGTACTAAAGAGGTAGTAACGCACAGTCGCTGCGGCGAGAGCAGACTGCGTTACTGCGCTAGACGCGAAGGACGGGAAGTGTTTCGCGCGTCGACCCAAGAAATAGTTTCCTGCTGCGTTGGAAAGGAGAAACTGCGCAGTAGACCTGCCAAGGAAGGGGCCCGCGCAGCTGCGCCGAGCGGCCTGCGGGAAGGTCCGACCGCCGATTTCGCAGGAATCATTCAAGGAAAAGCTATCTCCGCGTCACCCCGGTTAAGGAAACCTGATTCCTTAACCCCCCCATAGCCACTTCGGGTGAGACCTCGAGCTGCCGCGCAGCTCGTTGCCGAGAGGGCCAGTGCGCCAAGTGGTTTTGTTGCTGCGCTTCATTAAAACCCGGGTCTGCCCAAGAAAGCAGCCAACAAATGGTTCCGTTGCCTCATGACTTTTTGATCACGTCATTTCCGTTGCTCTGAACCTTGTTGCTCAGCCAACAAATGGTTCCGTTGCCTCATGACTTTTTGATCACGTCATTTCCGTTGCTCTGAACCTTGTTGCTCAGCCAACAAATGGTTCCGTTGCCGCGCGAATGAGACTTGTTATTTTGGCGACGCGCGAGATAGAACAGTGCAACAAATGGTTCCGTTGCCTCATGACTTTTTGATCACGTCATTTCCGTTGCTCTGAACCTTGTTGCTCAGCCAACAAATGGTTCCGTTGCCGCGCGAATGAGACTTGTTCTTTCAGCAACGTGTGAGATACTGTTGGAGCCAACAAATGGTTCCGTTGCCTAGTGACCAACAAATGGTTCCAAATGTGTTACTGGAACCCTACAACTAAGGAAATTGGAGACTGGTTTGATTTAAAAGCTAAAGAGTTTGCTGAACAAGAAAATAGAAGCCCTACGCTTCAAACAGAAGATTGGTTACAGAAGTATATTTATGCTGACCTTTACGAAATTTTCTTTGTTACGTTTGCATTGGAGTTACACGCTTGGATAGCCAAGTTAGCAGATTCTAGACCTACGCTGCATGTGGATCGACCCGTCACGTGGACGCCTGAGCTAGCTAGTATTGTGAAGCGGATAGACAATCCTGTGTCCCGCGCAGTAGACTTTTGGTTGAATAGTCTACTGGAAGGTTTTATTACCGAATTTGCAGTCGATACAAGAAAGAGTTTCAGTGAAGCTGAGAGGAATTTCTTCCAAGTACACAGAGGTAAGTTCTTAAATTCTCTGAACTTATGGATTAAAATGCTTCTGTATGAAAAAGGAAAGCTATGCATTGCTTCTGATGAATAGCATAGTCAAGTAATGTTCGTAGATTCTGATAGTGATCCTGAAGTTATTGGTTGCACTCGTAGTGGAAAACGATACAAAGTAGGCCTTGACCAATATCCTTTTGAGTCTAGCCCAGACAATCGCCAAGTCCCTAGAGCAAGCCATATAGAAAGACAGGGGAGTGCTCATATCCCGTATTACCCCTTTACACCGCAAAAACCAGACGGAGCTCAGTATAATCCTACAGTAACACCTTCGAGTAGCCCACACGCTACTTCTAGTACCTCTGTACCACCTTTGTTTAACCATCCCGGAGGCACTGCTACAGTACCTCCACCTCAAACCCGTGCAAGAAGGATGGGTGATGACATGAAACTACCAACTTTTAGAGGAACGGGGATAGAGGACCCTGAGCAGCACTGGTTCTTATGTGAAGCCATTTGGACAATTAAGCAAATTAATGATGATGCTGTTAAACTGGTTCAGTTCGCAACCACACTAAGAGAAAGAGCCTTGACTTGGTTCATGAAATACTCAGCAGCACAGAATAGGACGCTTGCTGAGGTAAGAAATGCCATGATTAGAGAATTTAAGAAACCTAAGTCAGAATCACAGTGTATAACAGAGCTCAAAGACATCAAACAGTTACCTACAGAATCAGTATGGGATTTTGACCAGAAGTTCAAAGCTTTGATAGATCAAGTAAGCTTCGAGTTTGCACCACAGCAACATAAAGAATGGTTCATTGCTGCGCTGCTCCCACACATTAGACTTCCTCTTATGCAACAGAATCTCAATACTCAGGAACAAGCTCTAGAAATGGCTATGAAACTAGAAGCTTCGCCAATTGCAGGAACAAGCAACGATGTTGCGCATCTACAGAACCAATTAGCAAACTTAACCTTGCAAGTGCATGATATTAAGAAAGGCAAGGAGATTAAGGAAGAAATTTGGTGTACAAAATGTAAAGCCCAAGGTCATTCAAAGGACCATTGTCCTGTTTTCATAGACTACATTGCAACTGGAGCACCTAATCCTCTACCACAGGCACAAGGGCCTTGGTGTGAAATCTGCAGAACTAGAGGTCATAGACCACAAGAATGCCACTTACTTCAGAAATATGTACAAACTCCAAAGAATCTATATTGTAATTTCTGTAAATCAGTAGGTCATGATGAGAACAATTGTAGAGCATATGATCTTATGATAGAAAGAAAGCATGATGTTTATAGGGTACAAGCAGAGACACAAGGACCCACAGCAGGTCCACCTTATGACCAATCTCGGGACGCCCGAGCAGCAAATTACAGAGGACGCGGACGCACAACAAATTTGGGTCGTGGAAGAGGACAGATCACTTGCTATAATTGCGGAGAACAAGGTCATTTTGCTAGGGATTGCCAAAATCCTACAACCCTCTGCAGATATTGTAAATCTTCTGACCATATCATCGAAGAATGCCCTCAGTTACAGGCTAAGATGCAAGCAAAGACACCACAGGTCAATCAGAATATCCAGTTGATTGGAGCCGAAAAAAGAGAACCAGACCCTACAGTTAATATAGTGACACGCAGTGGAGCTACAACTGGTGCGCAAGAGATGGGAACGGGAAAGCAAGCGACGCAATGGGTGCGCCGCGCTAACATTAAACCAGCCCCACTTAACCTACAGAAGCAAAAAGAAGCATTTAAGCAAGCTCAAGAGTATTTCTCAGATCCGAGAGCTTCGAGTTCTACCGCAATTCCGCAGAACAATAGTAGATCGCAAGTGCTAAGACAAGACAACTTGGTACAAGAACAGGCCACTACAGCTGGAAGACCTGACGACGATAAGGAGCATGCCCTAGGCAGTGTTCATGCGTTTCTGCGACAATGTTTAAAATTGTTGCGCAACGAACAAGCAACTCTAGAACTCCAACACCTGTTGGATCGGTGCCAACACTCTGCTTCGACGAACACACCACAGCGTGCTGTTCACCAGATTAGGAGTCACATTAGAACAGGAAAAGAGATGAGGCTCACAGCGCAGATTGGAGCATTTGAAATGGACGAAGTCATGTTAGACTTGGGCTCAGAAGCCAATGTTCTCACTATGCAGACATGGGAACAGATGGGAAGCCCTCAGCTTACAAGATCCCCTATCCAGCTAAGACTCGCAAATCAGCAACGAGTCTCTCCATTGGGCAGATTACCCAATGTACCTATTGATATTGAAGGAGTAAGAAGCTCTGCAGATTTTGAAGTAATCAAAATTATGGATGATACTAGACCATACCCAGCGCTGTTAGGAATAGACTGGGCACTTGATAATTTGGCTGTCATTAACCTGAAGAAAAGACAGATGACCTTTGAGGATGACCAGATCAGGGTCATCGCACCTCTTGATCCTATTCAAGGACCAAGATATATAGAACCTATTCGCGCAGAAGAGGAAGCGCGCCACATGGAAAGCCTGTATCAGATGACCACTAACCACAGTGACTATGTCAACCCCACAGCAGACGGCCATATTAGTTGGCGATGTGATAGCTCGTGCACATCAGATTCAGATGCAGGATTGGAAAATTGGCAGAATCGTCTACATGAGGTTTCTGCAAGACGTTGCGCCATGATGACTAAATCCATTCGATGGATTGGCACAGAATTGACTGACACTCCAACTTTTGATGGTCTAACCAAAGTAACTAAATTCATACAGGAATATGAACAAAAGCTTCCAGAACCACAGCGCATCCAGGCACTGGATATAGCATTGCGCGCTACACCCGCAAGATGGTGGATTGCGCACAAGGAGAATATTCATACATGGAAAGACTGTCGCAGATTGATACTGCGCAGATTTCAGGACACCACAGCCGAAGCACTACGCAAATATGAAGGACAGAGTGACCCCAGGTCACACATTGAAGCATGTATTCAGCAATGGTCAGATATTCCGGAAGATGAATGGGTTCACCAATTCATCCACACATTAGATACAATTCCAAGGAATTGGTATACTGAAATAGAATTGCGCAAAGGCACTCTTACTTGGGCTCTTATGATAGAAAGTTTTCAACTTACATTCAGCTTTGAGTCAGAGCATCCAAGCATTGATCAGGCTCTGAAGTGTATTAAAAAGAAGGTATTTGAACCAGGTCTAGTAACAGAATATTCCCAACCAGATTGGGCTGTTCAGATGGAGCATGCCCTGGAATGTTATAACTTTACCGCCGAAGATGAGGACGACGATCCTCGCAACCTCAATATCCCAGAATCAGAAGGGACACGCAATATTGAAGGTCCTGAGCTTGATATTCCTGCCATCGCAGAACACGTCAAGCTCAAGAAAGTTAACATTGGCACAGAAGCTGACCCAAAGTTTGCTTCTATAGGAGATTATTGGGATGATGAAACCGTCGCGCATGTTTCAGATTTATTACGTGATTACCAGGATATCTTTCCTACCAAGTTCACAGAAATGAAAGGCATCCTAGGAGACTTAGGAGTGATGCGCATACCTCTGAAACCAGACGCCAAGCCAGTAAAGCAGCGCCCATACAGGTTGAACCCGCGCTACAAAGAAAAAGTCAAAGAAGAAATTGATAAGATGCTTGCAGCAGGTATTATTGAGCCAGTAGAGGAAAGCGATTGGATTAGTCCTATGGTGGTCCAAGAAAAGAAAACGAAAGGTGAAATAAGAATTTGTGTCGACTTGCGCAAACTCAATGATGCATCAGCGCACGACCCATTTCCCACTCCTTTCACAGATGAAGTACTTGATAACGTTGGAGGACAAGAGGCTTACTCTTTCACTGATGGATTTTCGGGATATCATCAGATTAGAATCCATCCAGATGACCGCCACAAGACTACTTTTGCAACTGAATGGGGCTCATTCCAGTACACGGTAATGCCCTTTGGTCTTAAAAACGCACCTGCTATCTTCTCTAGAGTTGTTGCTGCTGTATTTAAAGAATTTATCCACAAGTTTTTAGAAGTCTATTTTGATGACTGGACTGTATTTGGTTTACTAAAGAACCATATTGCGAATCTGCGTATGATGCTAGAAAAATGTAGACAGCATCAGATTTCCCTTAACTTGAAAAAATGTATATTCTGTGCGCCCTTTGGTATTTTGTTGGGACATATTGTATGCAGACAAGGACTCTTGATGGATCCTGCGAAGGTTGCCATCATTGCTAATTTACCTGCGCCCAACTCAGTTAAGCAATTGCGCACTACATTGGGACATACAGGATACTACAGAAAATTCATCAAAGGATATGCAAGGATCACAGCGCCTATGGAAAGATTGCTGAAGAAGGATTCGAAGTTCCAATGGACAGAGGAATGCCAACAGAGCTTGGACACACTTAAAGAAAAGATGATCACAGCGCCTATTCTAGTTTTCCCGGATTGGACAAAACCTTTTCATGTTCATGTTGACGCTTCTTCCATAGCATTGGGAATCGTGCTTACACAGTCTGGAGAAGGAAGTATTGACCACCCAATTGCTTACTCCAGCAGAAAGTTATCTACAGCTGAGAAGAATTACACCACTACAGAAAGGGAAGGACTAGCCATGGTGTATGCCCTACAGAAATTCAGACACTACCTGTTAGGAGCTCACTTTAAAATGTATACTGATCATTCTGCTTTGAAATATTTGGTCAATAAACCAGTCTTAGGAGGCAGAATTTGCAGATGGCTACTACTCTTTCAAGAGTATGATTTTGAGGTTATTGTAAAGCCAGGCAGATTGAATGCAGGGCCTGACCATCTATCTAGAATAGAGTCAGGAGAGGAACCTACGAGTCTGGAGGACAATCTGCCTGACGCACAGTTGTTTTATATCCAAGCAGCAGACGAATATTATTCTGATATTCTTAACTTTCTCACTACCGGACAAGCGCCGGCTGAGTTTACAATCCAGCAGAAGAAGCAACTTGTTGTTCGAGCCGCAGACTTCACTTTGATAGCAGGCCAGCTTTATAAGTTGGGCCCTGACGAAATTTTGCGCAGATGTATCTTACCACATGAAAAGAGCTCTATCATCGCAGAAGCACATTCAGGTACCGCAGGAGGCCATTTCGCAGGAAAGCCGACTGCGCAGAAAATATTAGCCGCAGGACTTTGGTGGCCGACATTGCACAAGGATACTAAGGAATTCTGTAAATGTTGCGATGTGTGCCAGCGCACAGGGAAACCCTCAAGGAGAGATGAAATGCCGCTGAGACCCCAGATCACACTGCGTGCTTTTGATAAATGGGCCATTGACTTTGTAGGACCTATTAACCCACCAGGAAAAAGAACTGGCGCAAGATATATCATTACAGCTACTGAGTACCTCACCCGATGGGCTGAGGCGAAGCCAGTTAAGAACTACGACGCTGCTACTGCCGCGCAGTTCATTTTCGAGAACATTATCACTAGGTTTGGATGCCCAGTGATCCTCATGAGTGATCAAGGTACACATTTCCTCAATGAGACTATAGAGGCCCTTACTGAAGAATTTCAAATTAATCACCATAAGAGTACACCCTACCATCCTCAAGCTAATGGTACGGTGGAAGCATTCAATAAGATCCTGGAGAATGCCCTGACGAAGATCTGTAATCAACAAAGAGATGATTGGGACCTTAGAGTCACAGCTGTATTATGGGCTTACAGAACCAATTGCAAGAAATTAACAGGTCACACACCTTTCAGCTTGGTGTATGGACAAGAAGCAGTTATGCCCATGGAATACATTGTTCCCAGTCTCCGAATTGCGCAAATTACAGAAATGGCAGATCCTGACACTATGAATGAAAGACTTTCGCAACTGCTTTCTTTAGAAGAAGATAGACTTATGGCCGGATTTCATCAACAGGTACAGAAGGCAAGACAGAAAGCTTGGCATGACAGGCACATTCGGCATAAGCACTTTGCAGAAGGAGACTTGGTACTCCTTTATGATAGTAAATTCATCAAGTTTCCAGGCAAGTTTCGTGTGCATTGGTTAGGTCCTTTTCAGGTAATAAAAGTAACAGACGGAGGCGCAGTTCAGCTTGCGAAGCTGAATGGAGAACTACTACCTACAATGATAAACGGGAGTCGGCTTAAGCTTTATTGCGACGGCCACTCCGCCCTGTCGACATAATATAGTACTCAGAAATGTAGATGCCCAGTGTAGTTGAAAGAGACATCGCATTTAGTCTACACGGAAGCTGCGACACACCCTCAGTTTCCAGCTTCCTGCGCAGTTCCTTGAAATATCCGCGCATCCTGAATAAAAATTGCTTGAACAAAGCTAGCGGTCCGCTCTGGCGAAGTTTTGCTTTATGGACCATTGGACTATCGCTCTTGCGAAGTCCCCTTTCATAATTTGCCGCTGAAAAGAGTTTTGTTGTGGACCCCTAGAGGCACAGTTTCCTAAGTTGAAATGACCCGCCGGAAAATTTTGAATTACAGCAGTTATGTAGCCGCGTTTGAATAAATGAAGGATAAGGCCGCTATTTAATTCTACCCGTTCTGACGGATTCGGCTTAATCTCCGAAAGATTTGCATTTAACTCAGGCGCTGAAACCATTAGCTTCTCCCGGAAGGCTGTCAGAACCCGTCAATCACACTAAATGCACCGCTACGGCAAGGAGGATAGCGTGTTGTCAACTCATCGGTAGCCGCCTATAGCTACGTAACCCTACTTGGTCGCATTTACTAACCCCGCTGGCTATAAATACCTCACACTTGTATCAATTTTGGGTTACTGTCTCGAGTTGCATAAGTTGTCTTTGAAGATCTGCACTATTGTTTTCAGAGCCGAGTGTGCAGACTATTTTCCCTTGTTTTCAGAGTCTATACCCTACGCAGTTCCGCCATTGGCTGTCCAGAGTCTTGTTATTTACATTGGTTCACAACGGAGAATTTATCAACTGAAGAAGTTATTCGCCAATTTCTACGCCGAGGCTTAGATTTCGGCATGGCCACTCCGGTGACGCCGTCGGCCTACGTACACCCTGGTGCTACTGATCCCAGAACATCTCCAGGCACAAGAGCATCTCAGCAGCAGCCGGAGGAACCTGTTCCAGAACCGCTCGCGTCTATGGTGAACTACCTTCCGCCGCGTCCAGACGATGCGCCGGATGTCCAGATTCCGAAGAATGCAAAGTATCCAATTCCGCTACCGCCACTACCGGCTAGTGTGCGGGTAGAAGGCCAACTATTGGGAAACATTCCACTGGTTAAATTCTCTGATTTTAACCTTGGAGACTATAAGACATATCCTCAGTTTCAGTTGGACCGATATTTGGATATCGCCCATAATCCCACCAGAAATGTTGATGAGTTTATCCCGAAGGGATTTGCAGCAAATCTTGAGCGCCCTGGACTCTTGAATTTGTTGAAGCTACCGCACTTTGGGCGGAGCAATGAAGTGAACGCAGTCGTTAAAACACTGCTATCCTGCGTTCATGGAGGTTACCTTTGGCTCGGGAGGCCAATTGATCTAAATGTTGACTTGATACACCGTATCACCGGCCTATCTAAGGTTGGTAAGGATCCCAATATCCATTTTGCGGGAAAAGAGAAGGACCGAAAATTAGCTGCAAAGCTGGTCCAGAAATATAACTTGACAAGAGGAGGTAGGGCTTATGACCTCACGACCGTAGAAGACGAGGCACTTCGCTTCACAGGAAGTCTGCTTGCAGGTAGACTTCTCACCAAGTGCCGACCAAAAGAAGTTACTGGAGCTGTCGTAGAGCTCGCTATCGCAGCTGCGGAGGGGGAACAGTACAACTGGTCTCTCTTCCTGCTGAATTCTTTTTTGGCTGATTGCCTGAATGTGCAGGACAATGCAGGCCAATCATTCCATTTTTCATGGCTTTTAATTCTATGTGCTCTCGTCGGGTGGAAGGAGCCCCCGAATACTCAGTTCCGTCCACGCCGCGCAGGAGAGGTTGCCGGCATGCGCTACATCAACCTCTGGGATTCCCCTAATCCCGCGAAGCGCAAGATGAATCGCGCTGTTTTTTGTGAGTATTACTATCTCCTCCGCGATACCATACAAGATATGCCAAGGCTGAGCGCGGAGACAGCCACATTGTATGAAGGGAAGTTGGCTTTTACTGCCGACATCCATCAACTCTACCTTCGACCTTGCGACATTCCAGGTGATTGGGCGCTAGGTCTTTACAGGATGACCACAGAAGATGTCGAAGAAACCATTAAGTCTTGGTCGGACGAATGGAGAGCAGCAGCTGACATCGCACCTGCGATGCCACCCGCCGCTGCGCAAGAAAAAGATAAGGGCAAGGAAGCCCCTGAGCAAAGAAGCGACGAAGGCTCAACAGAACCAGCCACAAAGAAGCAGAAAGTGTCGCATCCCACTGAGGCCATTCCCTCGGAGGTCGACAAATATTTGAAAGAGCAATTTCGTGAAATGCGGAACATGCATGCTCACATCCGAGGTGCTCTAGACTTACAATTTGTAGAACTCAAAGGTCTCGCAGGAAGGATTGCGCAGACCCATGCGCCAGCATCTACTTCGCAGGCGCCACAAGAAATCCCAACTGGCGAGCGAGTTGAAGAACTCACAGAAAGGCACACTGTCGTGCATATTCCGCCTACCAGCATGAGACTTCCAGATCCCCTAGCTGAACTGCAGGTAAGCACAGTTGGACCTGTAGAAATTAATTTGTCTATGATTCCTATAGAAACTCTACAGCTAGTACAGGAGAAAGTTTCTCTTGAGTTGAGAGCTAGAGAGCTCTCTACTTTCCAGGCAAACCAACGACTGCAATCGCAGGAGATAGAGCTGAAGGAAAGTCATAAAAATATCTCTGCGAAGCTTGCACTCTATGAGGCGCAAGACACCGGCATCAGAAACGCAATAGAAGAGATTGCTCAGGAACTGCCGGCTTGCGAGATTCAACCAGACCTCCCTCTGGTTGCAAAAGTGCAAATTATTGGCGAAAGGGCGAAAACCCTGGAGCAAGAAATAGCTGCTATGGCAGAAGGCCATAAAACCCAGATCGCTGAGCTAGAAGCTCGCGTTGCTGCGCATCTTACAGATGATGCGCAGGTACAGTTTGAAGCATTGAGCAGAGCTTCCACACGAATGAAAGGTCGAGTACAGGAAGCCAAGAACCTGATGAACCAGGCTATGGAAGCTTGGACAGAGCTTGTGAACCTCCCTTTTAAAGTTGGACTATCACAACAGGTGCAAGCTGCAGAACAGTCCCTCACTGTTCTGAATGAAGAAGCCAAGTCCTTAACAGGCTTGCCAAAGATGAAGAAAATGGGCGAAGTGCGCAAAATGCAGCAGCAACTGCACAAGCTCAGAACTGAAGATGAGAAGCTCACCAACAGCATTCAGCCATTCATGGATGAGTATGCTGAAATTGTTGGCCAGATTGAGACAAAAATCAAAGAAATTGCCGAGTCTCAAGAGATCATTGATACACTCACTAAAGAAGAAACGACCGCAGAAACAGTACAAACAGCTGATCAGTGTATTGAGGAATTGGACTCCGCTATTGTGAAATGGCAGAAAACATTCGCGGAGACTCAAGCAAACGCAGATGCGCAAATTCAAAGACCACGCGCTAGTGCGAGTGGCTCGAGGGCGAGCCACAAGTGAGTGTTGGGGGCCTGTTGGGGCCAAGGTCGCAGCTATAGTGAAAGCTGCGAATTTTGGGAAAAAGCACGAGTATGAAAGGAAAGTGCTAATTTTGGGACAAACACTAAGTTTTGGGTAAGAAGGAGACGGTGCGCAGTACGGTGCCAGATGGATGATCTCAGCGCAGATCACGGACCGGAAATTGCGGAGCTCGCGCGCACGTCATCAAAGAATGAAGGTGGCTCAACTACCATAATAAATAAGGTGATGGAGTAGAGGGCTTAGCTACCCTCATTTAAAGGCTTAGTACAGAAGTTATGGTTGCTCGGATCAAGGAGGAGCAACGGACCAGAGCATTGAAGGCGAAGGACGATCGCCCATACCCACAATCTGCGCCGGAATTCATGGAGCCTGCAGGAAGCGGCGACGTGACTGCAAGCGGCGCCTACAGTACACCTAGCCATGTGCGTGGTTAGGGTTTTTGGGAATCACTGTTGGGAAAGGCCCACAGTTTTGTAAAGGTGTGACCGTCATGGCTACCTATATAGATGAATCACTGTAATGGGTAGAGGGTTCTTCCTCCCTTCCTTCAGTTCCTCCCCTTTTTGGAGAGTTAGAGAGTTAGATGCTAGACTGTTAGAGAGCCAGTCTAAAGGGATAGATCATGTGTTGATTATCCTTCACTGTAATTTCTACCTGGTGCGTAGAACTAGAGAGAGGAAATCGGATAGCCGAGGAGCTAATCCCTGAGTTGCCAGACAGTCTGAGTCGACGTCTGTGCCTTTGTAATCTCCATAGAGAGGAGACAAGCTTGAGAAAGGGGCTCCCAGCTGTGTGCGTGGAGTTTCCTGTAAGTTCTAAGGCTGCAGCTGTGTGCGCAGCATATTGTATAACTCTATCATTTCCTGGTGAATATAAAACTCCTGAGGACGTGGTTTTCCTCGAGGAGATGAGCTTCACTTATATCTTCTTGTTATAATGTTTGTGTGAATGATAACTATTCCGAGTTCATTATTTGTGTATGCAAGACTACTGTCTTATCTTTGTGACTGTTTGAGCGAGGTGGAAAGGTCCCTTGATAACTATAAGTGTCTTAAGTACTAAAGAGGTAGTAACGCACAGTCGCTGCGGCGAGAGCAGACTGCGTTACTGCGCTAGACGCGAAGGACGGGAAGTGTTTCGCGCGTCGACCCAAGAAATAGTTGCCTGCTGCGTTGGAAAGGAGAAACTGCGCAGTAGACCTGCCAAGGAAGGGGCCCGCGCAGCTGCGCCGAGCGGCCTGCGGGAAGGTCCGACCGCCGATTTCGCAGGAATCATTCAAGGAAAAGCTATCTCCGCGTCACCCCGGTTAAGGAAACCTGATTCCTTAACCCCCCCATAGCCACTTCGGGTGAGACCTCGAGCTGCCGCGCAGCTCGTTGCCGAGAGGGCCAGTGCGCCAAGGGGTTTTGTTGCTGCGCTTCATTAAAACCCGGGTCTGCCCAAGAAAGCAGCCAACACAAGCCAAAATAAGTTCTCAAGCCCTTCCTAACATCAAAAGAACCATGTCTTAGAAATGACTTCTCTATTAATACTCATTTATTATGGTGGTATAATTTGATTCTTCATGTAGGTAAGGAAATGGTTGAAATCTTGTGATTCTTTCAACAAGTCTCTTTCAAGAAGGAATTTATTTGGCTAATGATTCTTTGATACACCATCCTAGCTTTTGATGTCTTGGGCCTATTGATTTGTTGTTAAATCTTGGACTTACAACATCTAATTCCTCATTGAGAGAATGGAAATTGGGATCAACCACTACTTTTCCAAAAGAAAATTCAACCATGGAATAAAAAATCCTTTACACCAAGATTCTTCTTGACGTCTGATTGAAGAAAGCTTGGACATTGAAATCCAAGAAAAATACTTTGTTATTTTTCTTAAATAGTGTTTGGAATCCTATCTTTAGAATCAATATATAAAAACACTTTTTATTTAGATATTGTTGCTTGGAGGTATCCATGTGGATAAACTATTGACAATATTGGGAGAAAAAACCCCATGCTTTCTACAATCTCGGTGAAAGAATATTGAGCATATTGTCTAGATATGTCCTCTTTCTAGGAATGTATAGACATAATCATAGTTTGCATGTCAATAATATTTTCTTGCTTCTTCAATATGGCGAGATACTATTATAGGAAATTTATTATCATTGGCCGTTAGCCACTTAATAGACCTTCATTATACAAATTTCATCTAGAATCATATATTTCACCCCATTCACATATATATAAATTGAATCAGGATTCTCCTCGTTTTTCCTAACCATACATAAAATTTGTAAAATTTATCTATATACCATTTGATGGGAATCTCCATTTTTTTAATCTTTTCCAATATATGTAACAAATTTTATTAAAAATCAGAGGAAAAATACATAATTTTAAACTTAGACACCATAATTCTCCAATTCATGGTCTTGTTTTTTAACATTGCTTGTGATTCAAGCATAACTTATGTCTCCATAATTAGGTTTCTCATTCCAATGTCGCACTTGAAAATATCTTTCTTTTAGGGTGTTTTATTCCTTTAAACCCAAGATTTTTTATTTATCTCACCTATCTAATAAATCATATTATCTAGATTTATCTTAAATTTGAATATCTTGGGGTATATGATCAAGGTGCTCCTCTTAAACTAGAAATAGTTGTTATTATCCATTCCTAAATGTTTTAAGATCCTTTTAGTATTTGTTACTCTTTTTGTAATGTCCCCATTATATTCCCATTATTCTCCTTTAATAAATATTATATACTCTATATATTCAATTTAGACGTATGTTATATATTGATTAATGAGTTTTTTTTGTTGTTATAGGATATCAGAATGTCAAATAAATATACTTGGGAAGAAAACAATAGGACGTATGCTGAGGCTAAGGCACCATTGGAGGTGAAGGCTGATGGAAAGTGTTATTGCCCTTGCAATGATTGCAGAGGTTTGCGAACTAGAAGAATTGTAAAAACATCAGCTGAAAAACATTGTAAGGAGAAGGGGCATGCTAAAGGGGGGTATGAATATCATCCCTTGGTAAGACATTATTCATTACATATTTTACTTCTTGTAATAGTACTGATAATGTAATCACAATATTTTTTATCATTTTAAATATGTGTCTTGTATATTATACACTGATGTTATTTCATTGTTTGTAAATATAAAGACAATGCCCCCAAGATGTCGACCGCCAGAGAGCTATTTGCCACATAATAGTAGAAATACTATTTTACAAGACGACGAGCATGGAGATCATGTTATTGAAGATCGAGTTATTAATGATCCTATGGACAAAGATGACGCTATTGATACTAATGGTGAAGATTAGATTAATAGATTGATGCAAGACACATTTGCTCCATTGGATGAGGACAACCACCATGATTTTCATGATGTTCCTCTTCTCGAGAAGTCCCAAGAACCTCTTTATGAAGGCTTAACAACCAATATTCTATCTGCTATATTGTTGTTGGTGAACTTGAAGGTTTTGAATGGTTTATCAAAGACTTGTTTCACACAGCTCCTAAGGTATGTAAATTTGATTATTTTCTCTATTTTTAGTGTTAATTAATTCGTAACTTAGGGATATGAAATATTTATGACGTATATTTTTTACATTTAACTTTTTGTCAATGTTGCAGATTGTTGGGTGAAGTTCTATTACCACCTTCAACTAATTTACCATGCATAAGTCAAGAGGTATTCTTGGTTATGAAAGAAATTGGAGTGGAGTATCAGTCTATTCATGCATGTCCTAATGATCATATTATATATTATGGACAATATGCATCAGAAAAAAAAATGCCCACAATGTGAAATTAGTAGATATCGAACTGATCAATTAACAAAAGAGGTCCCTCGCAAATTCCCATAATGCCACGTTTCCAACAACTATTCAAGTGCCAAAGTATAGCACAGTCTATGGATTACCATGCGAAGAACAGAAGTGAAGATGGTGTTCTTCGAATGCCTGCAAGTGTTTCTGCATTGAAGAACATCGAAGAAAAATGGCCAATTTTTTAAGATGAACCTCGTAATGTTAGACTTTCATTGGCAGCTGATGGTTTCAATCCATTTCGTGAGCTTCGTTCTACTTACTTAGTGTGGCCTGTTTTCATCATAAACAATAACCTACCTCCTTGGATGATGATTAAGAGAGAGCACACAATGTTGGCAAGGATTATTCCAGGTATTTTTTTAAGCTATAATTATATTATTTCATAAAGTTATTTGTTTAATTGCTGCATGAGAACACCTTTTATATATTTGGATGGATAACTAAATAGCAATATTGTATGTTTATTGATCAATTAGGTAAGTACCAAGTTAAAGATATGAATGTATATATTGAGCCTCTTATCGATGAGCTATTGAAGTTATGGGCTGGAATCACTATGTATGACATCTCTAGACCAATAGGGAAGAAACAATTTCATTTCCATGGAAATCTTGCATAGACAATTCATGATGCTCCCAGGTTAACACATTTTTGTGGTATGTAACTTTATGTTGCACGTCGTTAAAATTATATGTTTTTAAGGTAAAAAACATGCATTTTTTTTTAATTAATAATGTTTTGATGCTACAACATTAATACATATATCTTGCAGGTCTTCAAACAAAGGGAAACTTTGCATGTCCAGTATGCGGTCCTATGATAAAATCTCATCGTTCAAGAAGGTTAGAAAAGGAGGTGTTCGATGAGTATAGGCACTTCCTCCCTAAGAACCATAGGTACCGAACTATCAAAAAAACAAAATCCAATGGTAAAGAAGAGAATGCAAAGAAACCACGAAGAATGACACCTCACCTATGGAAGCTGGAATATAACAGAAATCGTCGAAGTATGCAAATTGTATATTCATCATACAATATGTTCATGTAATATTATGATTTGTATATTTTTACTGAATTTTCTCTACCATGGGTGTCATGAATTATTGTTAATGTGTTTTCGTTTATGTTTAATGATTTATTTAAGGCATGAATGGGCTTCCATGAGGAATGAAGAGTTATCCCATACAATTCAGTAGGTTTCCTTACTACGAGCACCTACAAATAGCTCATTTGTTTGATACAATGTATATCGGGAAGAATGTAGCATAAATGATATGGCGGACATTAGATGGAAGGTCAGACAAATATAAAATTGGAAAAATTTGTAGTGACATTGCAGAAGCCAATCACGCACTGCAAAGTGTAATTATTTCCAATGCTGGAAATGGGAACCAGAATATTAGTCCTCTATGGTTATTGACAGAGCAACAAAGTAATGCTATAAAAGAGGTCATTCAGAAAATAAGGTTTCCAACGGGGTTTTCGTCGAACATACAGAATATGTTAACCAAAAAGGTGATTTTGGTGGTGTTAAAACTCATGACTGGCATACATTCATTAAGGTAATTATTTACGTATATAATTTCCATTAAGTAAATCTTTTTAGTAATTGTTCTCTCCTATTTGGATACATTCGATAATCATTTGCTGTTTTTTCTACAGTACGTTCTACCTCTAGCTCTCCCAGATAGCTTTGACGAAAACATAAAACAAGTTATATATGATCTTGGTAAATACATGAGGTAATAACAATTTTATATGAATGAAAAAAGTTCGTTCTTTTGGTTGCATTGCTTAATGACATATTGTGTTTTACAGCTTGGAACTTTATTATATATTATATGCCTCAATTTGGTTGATCATTCATGTTATTTTATTGCATCTTTTGTAGGTGGCTTTCATCTAAAGAAATCCATAAATAAGATATTAGGTATTGGAAGAGAGAAATTCCTCTTCTAATGTGTGAAATGCAAAAGTATTTACCTCTGGCATTTTTCAATGCACAATAACACTATCTCATACACCAAGTTGAGGAGACTGAATTGTGTGGACCTGTAAACTCAAGGTCAATGTGGATGGTGGAAAGGGATTTGAAGTCATTGAAGGATTTTGTTAGACAAAGAGCACGCCCTGAGGGTTCTATGGTGCAGGGCTATATGCTATATCAATCCATCGTGTACATTAGTCAGTATCTTCCAAATTTAGCAAAAAATATCAATCTGCCTCACATTTGGCATGTCGACTCCATCAACAAATTTGAAGGGGAGGTCCTGTTGGGGAAAGGTAGAAAGAGGAAAGTGAAAGGTAATTGAATGGTGTACATTTTATTTATTATACAATTAATTTTTCAATTGATGTAATTTGTATTATTCCAACAGTATTTTAAGGTAAACTTAATTTCCTTTAATGATAACTAATTTACAATTCTTAATTGTTTTTTTCAATATAGTTGGTTGCATGTGGGATGCAATACATTTATACATTGCAAACAATCTTGATTGGATGGAGGAATGGATTGAACGATGTACAGAATACTATGGTACCTTATCATGGGAAGGGGTTAGTAAAATGATTAAAATAGTGCATCGTCATCGAGAAGAATATCGCAAACTTACGCAAAGGGAAATTGATTTAGCATGCGGTTTAGAAGATAAAAAGGCAAGTATATTTACCCTGCTCATTTTTTCGTTGTTTCACATTGTATCAAAATATTTATCTTGTTTATGTCTTCTTATATATTTATTTACCGAGACAGGCATGATGCAGCTGATACCTCACAATGCTATGTGGTGCAATGGTCATAAATTTCGCATCAAAAAGTTGGATGAAAAGAGGAAAACATTTGATTGTGGGATAACTGCAGTTTTTCAAGTCAATAATGTTTCCTCTAGAAGTGAAAAGTATCTAGAAGAATCTGAAAATAGGTAATATGGTTATTTGGAAGATATAATTGAGTGTGACTTTAATTCCTTTAAAGTAGTTCTGTTTGAGGTCAAATGGTACAGGCTACGAATGAATGAACCTGATCCCGAAAGAACTATTATTGAGCATGCCAATGGATTTACCACGGTTAATTCAAGGGCACTTTAACCAGATACAGATCCTTATGTTCTTCCAATTCAATGTGAGCAGGTCTTTTACTCAGAGGTTCCAGGTAAAGCAAGTTGGTCATACATTGTTAGATATGGTCCAAGAGGAAGACCGGTCAAGTATAATGCAGTAGAGGAAGAAGAAAATGTTGAAGAAGAAGGTGATGCAGATCAGGAGCAGTTGGCCATCGACGTAGATGTGTCAGATGAAGAATCTGATCAAGAAGTTGATCATCCAAATTATGTAGCAGGCAATGGAATTGACATTGATGATATTGGTGACGAATATCTAACCGAAAATGACATTGAGCATGATCCCGTTATGAACGATCTTTTCAATGATAGCGATTCATAATCTTTGTCATCATCATCATCTTCATCATGATTATCATCTTCACCACCACCAGCACCATCATGATCATCATCTTCACCACCACCAGCACCATCATGATCATCATATTCATCATCATGGTCATCATATTCATCATCATGGTCATCATATTCATCATCCTCATCCTCATCATCATCATCTTCGTCATCATCGTCATCACCATCATCACAATCTCCATCGTCATCATCATCTTCGTCATGATCATCATCTCCACCACCACCACCACCACCATAATCATATTAATCATCCTCATTCTCATCATCATCATCTTCGTCATCCTCATCATCATCATCATCATCATCATCATAAACCTTGTCATCATCGTCATCATCATTATCGTCATCGCCATCATCACAATCTCTGTCATCATCATCATCTTCATCATGATCATCATCTTCACCACCACCATCACCATCATGATCATCATCTTAATCATCATGATCATCATATTAATCATCCTAATCCTAATCCTCATCGTCTTCGTCGTCATCATCATCATCATCATCATCATATTCCTTGTCATCAATATCGTCATAACTGCTATAACACATTTTTTTTCTAGATAGATTTTGTCGGGTTATGGGGAATCGAGAGTGATGTGAGGGGGGGGAGGGGCCATAAGAGCTTCCACCTTCATGTGGTTGGCCCTATTCAGTAAAGAATATTACATTATTCTCGAAACAAAGAGAAGCTCAGTAATGCAATGCATAGTTATGATGGTGATGATGACAGACACAATGATGATGATCATCATCATCATCGACATCGTCATCATAATCATCCTCCTCATCACCATCTTTATCATCAGCATCATCATCATCATCATCATCATCATCCATCATCCAAATCATCATCATCATCCTCATCCTCATCCTCATCCTCATCCTCATCATCATCATCATCATTCACGTCATCATCATTAGCATCATCATCATCATCACCATCATCACCATCATCATCATCATCAACATCATCTTCATCGACATCATCATCGTCATCATCATCATCATCATCGACATCATCATCATCATCATCATCATCATCATCATCATCATCATCATCATCATCATCGTATTAAATAGCACTAAAGTTGTATCATCATCATCAAGAAACTAACGGCTATATCTCTTAAATAACACTAAAGTTGTATTAAATATCACTATATATTTAAAAGTTGTATTCATCCCCACGGCTGATTTATGTTTAACACATATTTTAAATGAAACGAGTCCTTTTATGAGTAAATGGAGTTACCTTCGTGCATGCGGAATTTAATTTAAATCATTTCTAATTTAATCTTTGAATCTGAGCAAGGTGAGTTTTATGCCCGAAACACTTTTCCTCAACTTAGACGACAACCATACCTTCTCCGACCTTTGGTGCTCTTAGCAATGGTTTGCAAGGTATACAATTAGAGGATGTCAAGCCTGTCATGACAACGATGATGGTGGATGAGAATCTTGTCGTGATTTCCCCTAAGAGAAACATCAATGTTACTCGCATAACCAACCCTACATGCAAGGAAACCAACAATTCACCTTTGGGGCCTCCCAAGCAGCACCAACGCCTAAAACACGACTCCCTTGCAAGACATCAATAAATGTATGTGCTTGGAGATTTTATGGGTTTTACATGAGAACCAACTTTCAATTTCCCTCTATTGTTTATGAATGTTATTGCTTATGATCTTTTTGTAAGCCTGTTAGAATTTTGGTGATCTTCAATACTTTAAATATTTTGCTTTGTAGCTCATTAGTGGAAAAGCATGAACATTCTTTGGGTGACCTAAAGGAGGAAGATTGCAATTTCTTTTTGGATCATGGCTTGGGCAGTGTCTTTTTTTAAAACACCCAAAGCCATCTATTTTTATATGTCTATGCAAATTTTCTGATAATATAATATAAAATCTAACTTAATAAAAAACATATATTCCTTGAAATCATATTTATCTGTTCTTTAAGTAAATTAATAACTTATGTTTAATATAATTTTATAAAATTTTATAACTTTATTAAATTTGTAAAATACAACATAACCATTTTATATATGCAAAATCTTACGAGTGCTTAGATATTTCACATATGTGGTGAATGCAATGAGAGGGAATGTTGGATTCAAAGACTTAACGTTATCTCGAGAATAGTGTCCAGAATCAATCATTCTGATATTTCGGATGTAAGTTGATGGCCTTTCATATGAAATGATACTCTCGAAAATGAAATGATGGTGTGCACGCCTATGTATTCACTTAATCATTTACTGATTACTTGAATGTGAAATTGGAAATACTAGCGCAAATACTAGGTGCGATCCAATTAAGAAATTTATTACACATCCACAAATTGGATCTATATATGGTGGTATAAGATAATTTAATATTAATCCCCTTATTGTGAAGTGGTAGGGTTTGCTTCATATCTAGCTGCAATATGGGTTATGAAGTAATATGTAATTTTTAAACTTAGCTTTTTTATGTGAATGTGCAATAGAAAATATAATAATGAAATACCAAAAAATTTCTAATACAATTACACATGTTTCATTAAAATAGCTTTACATAGCTAAACATGGCTCTAGATGTACATGTCCCATCCTCGAACATCCACACTAAGTTATCTTGGGTTTATTAGATGGATATGGACAAATAGAATCTAGGTTTTGAAGAACAAGAAAGGTTATCAATCTCTAAACAACATCAAGGAAGGTAAGCAAATCCCTTTGTGCACCACACAAGGATTTTTAGAATCAAGGGCTATGTAAAATGACACAGAGTCGCATTTGTGTAGGGTTTTTGGAAATTGGCTTGGATATGGATGCCATTATAATGCTTAAACACCATCCATTGATCATTGAGCCTTGACCATCGTCGAAGAATGAAAAAAATGTATTACAATGTTTTTTTTAATTTTTGAGGACCCTTTCATAGGTGGTTTCTAAACTTTAGAGTTGATATATGTGCCATGAGTAGTTTTTTATGCAGTGGAAATGTGTTTTGAGGCATAAACATGGTAAGTAGGTAAACACTATCCTTGTTCCCTAATTGAACCTTTTTTAGATCAATCATTGTGAACAAAACCTAAAAACCATGACACAATCTCTCTTTAGGGTGTCTTTGGCTTTTGAGTTGAATTTATGTTCCATTACGAGATCTTGGTCACTATAGATGGGTCTTGAGTCCTTGAAGATACTATAGGAATCAAAAGAAGATCCTCAAACCCCAACCCTTACTTATTAGTAATGGGATTCCTCCCGGACAAGGTGGACCGGGAGAAAGTCCATTACTTATTGATGTATATGTAACTTCGGAATGTATTTCACATATATGTATATTGTATTCCTATAGAGATGTTATTATTCCTCTATACGGAAGTGTCGTCATTTATATTGTAAGTGTCGTAACTTATACTTGATGGGTTATTAGACAACCTTATTGGGGTCGGCCCTGAATAAGTCATGTGGGTCAAAGGGTTATTAGACCACCCTATTGGGGGTCGTCCATGTGGTTCAAAGGGTTATTAGACCACCCTAGTGGGGGTCGGCCCAGTCAACATTATGTTAAGTGGTTGAGTTGAGGGTGACCTAGTTGAGTAAAGGTCAAGTCAAGTTAGTGTATAAATAGAGACTGTGTCTCTCTCATTTTACACATTCTATTCTCTCACTCACACTTTGGAGAGTGGCGTACTTGTGGAGGAGGAGGCTCTGCTGCTAGGAGAAAAATATCTCTTGTATTCTGGTTGTATCATTGCTCTATCTATGTCTGAGGAAGTTATTGGGGATTTTCGCCTTTATGGTTTTCCCCAAGTAAACTCTATGTCTCTTGTGTGCTTGCATTATTGTGCCCATGATTGATATGCTGTAGATTTGTTGTACATGTTGTTCTCTTAGTTAAGATCCTAGATCAGATTGAAGGAAATTTTGAAAATTTAACATGGTATCAGAGCTAGCCTGAAAGAAGGCATGGTATGGCATGTACGACACTTGTTGCACTTATGATGCTAGTGCTTGATATAGAAAAAACCAGTCATCGTAGCACTTTCGCTATAAATCCGTGTTGGAGACGTTATCGGATCTGAAACTTTTACAGGTCGAATATCAGATCCCCATGTACCTTGTTCCCAAAGGAAAACCTCTAATTCGTTGTACTTTGTGATTTATGATCTGTACAATATAGGGTTTCTGCCTCTTCCAGATCTGAGTCAAAATCAGGTGACCTTGGGAAAAAGGTCTAAAATTGGGCTAGGAAGCTCCAAATTAAATTTCGTAAAATGTGACAGGTAGTACACAGACTGTACTATATCATGAAATGATTTCAGAGGCCGAAGTTTAACCAGTGACACGTGGAACACCATACAAGCTCGCTCTCATGTATTATCCCATAAACAGGTCACGTTGCGACACTTGGCATAACTCTCTCTCAGAGAATCCAATTGAGGTTAGACCTATCGAGATGGAAAGATAACAGGTCGGGCTATCTTAGAAACATTCATCAGACCCTGTGGATTGAAAAGTTTTAAGTTACACTAGAAACAATCAGGTACATATTTCTGTCAAAACATAATTAGTTTTTAGCACCTTCATTCATGGCTTCCAGAATTTAGGGCTTCGAAGAAAGTTGGAATTTTTGTAATCGGAGACCACGGCTCGATTCTACTCATTAAAATAAAAATTTAGAGACCAAGAACAGATTTTTTGGTTGGGAAGAAGGTCGGGCTTGATCAAACCCCAGTTCGGGACTTTGATCGGAAAGATGGAAAATTAGGGCTTCTGCAAAAACTTGGAATTTTTGAAATCTGTGACGACGTTTGGAAGCTCCTCAGAAAAATCGAAGGTTAGAGATTTGAATGAAAAAATTTTGTTAGGTGAAGCTCCAGGAAACCCAAACCCTAATTTAGGGTCCTCCCCAGTGAATCCAAAAATCTAAAAGGCAATTTTGAGGGGTGAAACTTTGCAGTTTTCAAATTCTGAATATACCAACTTGATTAGCTCATCAAGGCGCATATTTCTATCCTTTCGGAAGTTTGAATTTTTGGGGTTTCTTTGACAAACACTAACGCAGCTCCAGGTCCAGTTCTTGCAAATCAAGTGGATTGGGTTAATCCTAGAAGAAGATGGATTGGTCACCTGCATAAATGAAAAAGTTCCTGTTTCAGAGGGAGATGAGGCTAAGGCCTTTTATAAGAAGATTACAAGCAATCTTGATAGGTATGGCTTACAGGTATGTTTCATGGTTCAGTTTATGAAATGTTTGTCTTCATATCATTACAGTACAATCTTAATTAATTACTAGACTCGTCGTATTACCTTAATAGAAGATATTCATTGATTAAGGTTTTGACACTTATGATTGTACTAATGCATTATGGCATTGTATGAGGTTTATGTTGTCCGCTAACATGAAAGGTATACCAAGAAAGACAAATCATGTTCTAGTTCAAGAACATATGATCATGATGACATGAAGACAAAGATTCATCCATTGTCATGGATCACTTAGAAGATCTATTTACGAGGTATGTATAACTTGGTTCTATAATGGTCAACCTATGAGATATGCAGATTACTAGCACAAGTCATTGAAGAGAACAAGAAGACATCATGTGGGTATGTTAGACATAACTAGCTAACATACCAATCCAAGTATGTTTTTCCTATATCAAGTTAGAATCCTACCTTGTGTTAGAATCCCTTATATAAGTATACTTGGTGTGATTGGTTATGTTTGTTCATAAAGTTAGAAATGTAAGAAATCAAGGGTTTTATGCATATTATGTCTCTTATCTTGATTGATGATTTAACTAACCATAAGAGTCCTATTATCAAATAAGAATATGCATGAGTAAAAGAAGACTTCCCTGAAACCTTGAATGCTAATGTTTATTATCTGTGTTTGAAATGATCATGACTATACATGTTTAAGATTATTGTGTTTTTAATATTATACTAATGAATGTGTGATTATGTATGAGACCTTGAGGATAACACAATGATGATACTAATAAGCATGCATAGTGATTAAGGATGGATATAAGTTCAAGGATAGGTAATCCAGGAAGCAAATATCAAGAGGGAGCACACTCCAGTTGTTCCTGTAAGGAAGCAAAGATCAAGAGGGAGCACACTCTAGTCGTTCCTACAAGGAAGCAAAGATCAAGAAGGAGCACACTTCAGTAGTTTCTGCAAGGATGCATACATTCAAAGGGAGTTGACCACTTCTCACAATTCACATCAGAATGGAGTTGCAAAAAATAAGCAAAGACTGAGAAGGAGTCAACCCAACAAACAAACCAAGATAATTTTTTAAATTATCATTCCTTGCATATTTTATTGTCTAAATAATACTGTTCAATAATGTATATGCTTATGTTCCTAGATTTAGGATGTGTATTATGCGTATTAGAATGATTGCATTAATGAACAGCTTACTACTAATATGCATTTGATGGTTAAGTGGCCTATGGCACCGTACAACATTCCATTGCTACTTATCTAGAATGAAACCTCTTTGCTAACATGTTAGGAGTTGTGCACACTCTTAACAATGTCTTGGTAGAGATTGGAAGGCATCTAAAAAGTTACGGAATATGGATAAATGTTGTATTGAAGCATTGGCTAAGATAATTGCATGACTGTCTGACATATTTCCTTATGTGTAAGAATTTGCTTTAAAAACTATGAGATGTTTTCTAATTATGCAATTTAACTTGTTGTGTAGGAAAGATCATATACCATCACCTACAAAAGAAGGACTACAACATTTGTTCAAGCAACAAAATTATCTATTGAATATGTTGAAGTTCCCAGGATACGAGAAGAATGCCATGATCCATAGATCATGAAGAACGATGTTTGGGATGCGGTCCCAAGAGCTGAAGGGAAGTCTGTTGTGACTTCCAAATGGAACTATTAGATCAAGCATGCTGCAGATGGCAGCATATAAAAATGATGAAATAAAAGATACACCAGATGGATTTCAAGACAGCCTTCTTGAATGGTGTAATTGAAGAAGAAGTGTATGTGGAGAAGCCACTTGGTTTAGAGACACATGACAGGGAGTCATATATGTGCAGAACTTGGTACGTTAGACAGCTTTCTATCCAGTTTGGGCTTTACCAAGAGTAAAGCGGATTCCAACCTTTACTACAAGGTTGAGGAAGGCAATCCAGTGATACTACTTTTGTATATGGATGACCTGTTTGTAATAGGTGAGGATAGATTGATTGCCGACATGCAGCAGAAGCTTGCTGCTGAGTTCGAGTTGAAGAACTTGGAGATGATGCACGATTTGTTTTTGGCATGAAGGCATGGCAGAGTGCAGATTGAATCTTCCCTGGAACAGGGAAGTATGCAGTAGAGATACTGAAGAGGTTCGGGATGATGGACTGCAAGGCTATGGCCACACCTATGGCATCGAACATGAAGCTTCTGTGTGATGCTTCATCTGAGCCAGTTGATATCACTATGTATCATTAGATGATTGGGTCCTTGATGTACCTGACGAACATGAGACCAGATATTTGCTTTGCGGTGAACACATTGAGCCAGTTCCTGACGGATCCGAGGAGTGTTCACCTAGTTGTTGTAAAGCATATTCTGAGGTACCTGAAGGGTATAATTGATTATGGGCTCAAGTATGATGCGAATCAACAGTTTAACCTGCAAGGTTATGTTGATTCATATTGGGTAGGCAGTGCTGCAGATAGGGATCAGGTGTGATCTCTTGGTTTAGTAGGAAGCAGTCCTGCGTAGCACTAAGTACAGCCGAAGCAGAGTATGTTGGGACGGATGAGCAGGTTGCAAATGTATTGACCAAGCTGTTGGCCAGAGTGCAGTTTGAGTACTTCAGAGAGAGGATTGGTGCACTTCAGATCGAGGTTCCTTCCAAAGGGAAGTGATGAGTCCGGAAGATGCGGATGCACATGAGCTTTTCTGACATGGTTGATGTGTTCTCCCTTGGTCGTGATGTAATTGCTGAGCCATTTTTCACATGGTGGTAGATGTGTTCTCCCATGGTTAAAAAGTAAGGGCTAGAGCCTTCCTTGAATTGTGGTATATGTGTTCTCCCATGTCGGTGGTGTAAGTGCTGGATGATGTGCATCTGGGATATGCTTCGTGGACGATGATATGATCTGAAGAGGACAATGCTATGATGATCAGGCGGATCATGGATGATGAGCATCAAGATGATGCTCCAGTTACTACTCTATATATGTATATGCATCATGTTGGATGTTGGATATGATCAGTTGAATCATTTATGTATGTATGCATCATGTTGGATTCTGGATATGATTAGTTGAATCATTTATGTATGTATGCATCATGTTGGATGCTGGGTATGATCAGTTGGATTATTTGTATGTATTTTGTATATGCATCATGTTGGATGCTTGGACCATGTATCTGTATATGTATCAGGTGGATAGTGAGATCATGTATGTTGATATGTATCAGGTGGAACATTGTGTGGATCATGTATCTCTGTATGTATCAGGTGGATACATTGTATGATCAGGTAGATCATGTATGATGATATGAATCAAGTAGATACTTGGTATGCATCAGGTGGATGCATTGTATGATCAGGATGATCGTGGATGACGAGCCTCTCCAGATGACATGCATCAGGACGATGCAGTGATGATGATCAGGATGATCATGTGTACATCAGGATGATGTATGGTGAGTATCAGGATGATACTTTGTGGGCGTGGATCAAGTTGTGCAGATGAGTATGTCTGGGAGATCCTATAGGTCGGAGTTGTGTACCCGTAACAGCCTGGGATGATCTTTTGAGACATTGCTCTAGGAGGACATGTAATTTGTGCCCTAGGAGATCTTCAGGTTGGAGTTGTGTCCCCGTAACATCCTAAGATGCTCTTGCAAGGTTTTGTCCTATGGCATGTAATTTGCTCCTGGGAGATCTAGACAGGATGAAAAAGGCCTCAAATGCTTCAACCAGGTTTTGCCATGACAACATGTAATTTGCTCCTGGGAGATCTAGACAGGATGAAAAAGGCCTCAGATGCTTCATCTAGGTTTTGTGGTGGACCACATGTAATGTGCTCCTGGGAGATCCGACAGGTAGAGCTGTGTGCTCGTAATATCCTGGGATGCTTCAGCTAGGTTTTGTGGTGAGATCAAATGTAATGTGCTCCTGGAAGATCCAACAGGTAGAGTTGTGTGCTCGTAACAACCTAGGATGCTTCAGCCAGATTTTGTGCTGGGTCACATGTAATGTGATCCCAGGAGATCCAACAGGTAGAGTTGTGTGCTCGTAATAGCCTGGGATGCTGTAGCTAGGTTTTGTGACACATGTAATAAGTCCTGAGGATTCCATAGTATGTCCAGTGATGACGAAGACCTACAAGTGGTGGGCCTACATCCAGTATGAAAAAGGACTGGCTCTATAGAACTTCCTATGACGAGTAGATTCAGATATTGATTGAGATAGTAGTAGCAGTGACGATGATGATGACTCGATGACGATTATTCACTGATGATGATCCAGAGAAGAAGACTTGTTCTAGCAGACCTGTGTCGAGAAATACCTTCCTAGTTAAGAGGAAGTGTTGATGTATATGTAACTTCGGAATGTATTTCACATATATGTATATTGTATTCCTATAGAGATGTTATTATTCCTCTATACGGAAGTGTCATCATTTATATTGTAAGTGTCGTAACTTATACTTGATGGGTTATTAGACCACCTTGTTGGGGTCAGCCCTGTATAAGTCATGTGGGTCAAAGGGTTATTATACCACCTTATTGGGGGTCGTCCATGTGGGTCAAAGGGTTATTAGACCACCCTAGTGGGTGTCGGCCCAATCGACATTATGTTAAGTGGTTAAGTTGAGGCCGACCTAGTTGAGTAAAGGTCAAGTCATGTTAGTGTATAAATAGAGAGTGTGTCTCTCTCATTTTACACATTCTATTCTCTCACTCACACTTTGGAGAGTGGCGCACTTATGGAGGAGGAGGCTCTGCTGCTAGGGGAAGACTATCTCTTGTATTTCAGTTGTAGCATTGCTCTATCTATCTCTGACGAAGTTATTGGGGTTTTTCACCTTTATGGTTTTCCCCAAGTAAACTCTGTGTCTCTTGTGTGCTTGCATTATTGTGTCCATGATTGATATGCTGTAGATTTACTATACATGTTGTTCTCTTAGTTAAGATCCTAGATCAGATTGAAGTAAATTCTGAAAATTTAACATTGCTAACATGGATGCTTAGTTTTTATGGAGAAGTCAGCGTCCAAGTGGACCTTTATGGAATGAATCATGCGCAAACACGCAGTTTCGAACCGCGTGTTCATCCTCGAAACGCGTGGTACCAGACCGTGTATTCTGACCCGGACACTGTGGTCCCCAGCCGCGTGATACACCCTGGAACCCGCAGTCCCCGACCGCGGTTCCACCCCAAAAACCCGCAATCCACCCACGTGGACCGTACAATAAAATCCCCAGTGGAGTTGCCAAAACTGTAACTAGGGCTTTCACCCTAGCTTGTGCAAATGAGCACCTACTAAGGAGAATGGACTCCTTAGTAGTAGTTCAATAAACAGTAAATTAAAGTAATAAAACAATACGAATTCTAAACTAGCATGAGCATTAATAAATATAACAAAACATGGAAATATGGTGAAGATCTTTCTTTTTTGTATTAAAATTTTACCTCGGGTGTAGAGGTTGGTGAAGTTCTTGCAATAGTCCAAGAGGGTTTCTCCAAACTCCAGCTTTGCTCCTTCTCTTTCTCCAAAGGGTTGGAAATGGGCCAAAAGGGGCACTCAAGGGTGAAAGTAGCTCAAGGGTGAGCTAGGGTTTCAAGAGTGATTTTGGAAGAGTAAGGGTGTATTTGACTGTGTATATGAAATGAGGGGTCTCCATCACCTATTTATAGGTTTTTAGTGGTGGAGTGTTGGCCCATGGTTTTGGGAACCATATGGTTTAGGTCAGTTGTATAGGGTTTTTTCCTCCTTTTTCCCTCTTTTTCCTCCTTTTTTTTATATTTTTTATTCCCTTTTTAGAATGTTTTTGGCCTTTTGGAGGAATTTTGGATTATTTTAGGGAAAAAAAGGGGTTTTGTGGCCTTTTGGAGGCTTTTTGATGGTATTTTAAGGTTTTGAAGGTAAATATGGTAGGAAATGTGGACAAATGAGTCATGTAATGGGGTAGATGAGGTAGTGAGCACTTTTTGGGTGTTAAGACACATCACTTGTAAAAGGTTTTGAACGCTATATGCACTTTTGTATAGTGGATATAAAGACTATACAGTCTTCCACTCAAGCACTTATAATGACATTTTTGAAGTAGTCATGTGCAGATGTATAATAGTTTGAAAAAACTAGCACACTTATAAAGTTACTTTATAACTCGAAGGAAAAAATAAGCCATGTGCAATTATTGGAAGGTGGAATGTTAAAGACCATAGAGCCTTGAACGATTATATTTTTGTCTGAAAGATTGTAATTATGAAGATATGACGTTGCTATAAGACTTCATGTAAGGGAATCATATGTTTCCTGAGTCATTATTGAGCAACTGTTGTTCTTGAGTTCATAATACTCTCTTCGAACATCAAGGAAAGTCCTATCCTGCTTGTCTCCTACAGTTCATGATCAGATGTTTATCAGTTGCGACTATGTACATTGAAGCCATTGTTGGTCCTTAAGCACTTTTCATCTAAAGAATGAAAGTGAAAGGTTTAAAGGAGAGTGGGAGTTTTGCATAAGCAGTTGTGTTAGAAAACAAACAGCTACAAGTGTTGGTCTTTTAGCATTTTCCTTCCGAAGAATGATTGTGAAGGACTTGAAGAAAAGTGTGGTATCACCTTGCTTCTTGCGAATAGACGACATTCTCATGGGGCGATCCAAGTATTTAATTTATGGTAGAAAACCAACAAAAATAGTTATCAACAAATTTCTATTTACATTTGCATATGCCATAAATGCGTTATCCACTTCTTCCTTATTATCTAAATTAAATCTTTAGAGTGCTTACCTCTACATATTTTTTCCCCATTGTTTTTTTCCCCATGCAATGGACTAGAGTTCTCTGGAGCAAAAACAATTGCAGAATTGCACAAATTTGGTGTTTTTTTTGCTTGGCAATGGCTACTTGGAGAAGTAATTGTTTGTGATAGCAGATGGCTACATCTTCGGTGGGTAAGGGGGTCCATTTTCAACTTTACCCTTTTCTTGCTCAAATCTCTTCCGCGTGGCCTTCTTGTTATTTCCCGTCATCTTGTTCACTGGCGAGGCCTACCTTCCTACTGAACCACAAATTTGCGACATTGGATATACAAGAGGAAAATAAATACCTCTTTCTTGAAAATAAAAGAGGAAAATAAATACCTCTTTCTTGAAAATAAATGAACTTATTATGTAAGCCGTATAGCATATACAAGAGGAAAATAAATATCTATTTCTTGAAAATAAATGGCTTGCTCCAGCAACAGACTCCCCCGAAAAGCTATCTCTTTTATTGTCAATTGGAATTTTTCGTAGTCCAAAAAGTATTAAAAAAATACATGTCCACTCTTAACTTATCAAAATTAAAAAGTAATTAAATATATAAAACCGATATAGATTTAACTTAAACCCAAATCTATCAAGAACCTAGAGCGATCCAATTAAGATATTTATTACACACGAAGAAAAAAATTATACCTCGACAAATTGGATCTCTACTGGTGCTTAATACATCCAGGTTTAAAATGGATATATGGTGGTATAAGATAATTCAATATTCATCACCTTATTGTGAAGTGGTAGGGTTTGCTTCATATCTAGTTGCAATATGGGTTATGAAGTAATATGTAATTTTTAAACTTAGCTTTTTTATGTGAATGTGCAATAGAAAATATAATAATGAAATACCAAAACATTTCTAATACAATTACACATGTTTCATTAAAATAGCTTTACATAGCTAAACATGGCTCTACATGTACATGTCCTGTCCTCGAACCACCACACTAAGATATATTGGGTTTATTAGATGGATATGGACAAAATGAATCTAGGTTTTGAAGAACAAGAAAGGTTATCAATCTCTAAACAACATCAAGGAAGGTAAACAAATCCCTTTGTGCACCACACAAGGATTTTTAGAATCAAGGGCTATGTAAAATGACACGGAGTCGCACCTGTGTAGGGGTTTTTGGCAATTGAGTTGGATATGGATGCCATTATAATGCTTAAACACCATCCATTGGTCATTGAGCCTTGACCATCGTCGAAGAATGAAAAAAATGCATTAGGATGTTTTTTTTAATTTTTGAGGATCCTTTCATAGGTGGTTTCTAAACTTTAGAGTTGATATATGTGCCATGAGTAGTTTTCATGCAGTAGAAATGTGTTTTGAGGCATAAACATGTTATGTAGGTAAACACTATCTTCGTTCCCTAATTGAACCTTTTTTAGATCAATCATTGTGAACAAAACCTAAAATCCATGAAACAATCTCTCTTTAGGGTGTCTTTGGATTTTGATTTGAATCAAAAGAAGAGGCTCAAACCCCAACCCTTACTTATTAGTAATGGGATCCCTCCTCGACAAAGTTTTCAGGGAGGAATCCCATTACTAACTTGGATGCTTAGTTTCTATGGAGAAGTCAGCGTCCAAGTGGACGTTTAGGGACTGAAACATGCACAAAAATCGTTGAATCCATTGGATCCGAGCTTCATTGTGGAAGCCAATATTGGAACATGGTTACGTTGCAAGAACCGTTGGAGCCATTGAGGCTTGCATCTTGTTGCATAGGTCATTGGAGCCACCAAGGCTCAATTGTAGATTTTGCAGACTAAGTGGTTGTAGCCAAGTAAAAAAACCACTAAATTCTTGGAAGCCATAAAACTAGAGGCCAAGTACATAAAACTCAAGCACACCATGGTGTGAAATTATAGCATAAAGTTTGAGTGCATGCTTTATATTACATATTCGTTATGTTCCATATGGTTTTTATTTAAAACTATGATATTATTCAAATATTTAAATGCATAACTTAGTCCTATATGATAACCCCTTTTCATGTTTGAAAACTCCTCAATATGTCTTCATATAGGAGTCCATTCTCCTTAATAGGTGCTCATTTGCACAAGCTAGAGTGAAAGCCCTAGTTACAGTTTTGGCAACTTGACTAGGGATTTTATTGTATGGTCCACGTGGGTGGACCACGGTTTTGTGGGTTGGAACCGCGGTCGGGGACTGCGGGTTCCAGGGTGGATCACGCGGTTGGGGACCGTGGTGTTCGAGTCGGAATACATGGTCTGGTATCACACATTCCGAGGCTGAAAACGCGGTTTGAAACTGCGTGTTTGTGCATGATTCATTCCATAAAGATCCACTTGGACACTGACTTCTCCATAAAAACTAAGCATCCATGTTAGTAATGTTAAATTTTCAGAATTTACTTCAATCTGATCTAAAATCTTAATTGAGAGAACAACATGTACAGCAAATCTACAGCATATCAATCATGGACACAATAATGCAAGCACACAAGAGACACAGAGTTTACTTGGGGAAAACCATAAAGGTGAAAAACCCCAATAACTTCCTCAGAGATAGATAGAGCAATGATACAACTAGAATACAAGAGATAGTCTTCTCCTAGCAGCAGAGCCTCCTCCTCCACAAGTGCGCCACTTTCCAAAGTGCGAGTGAGAGAATAGAATGTGTAAAAGGAGAGAGACACACTCTCTATTTATACACTAACATGACTTGACCTTTACTCAACTAGGTCGTCCTCAACTTAACCACTTAACATAATGCTGACTGGGCCGACACCCACTAGGGTGGTCTAGTAACCCTTTGACCCACATGGCCAACCCCCAATAGGGTGGTCTAATAACCCTTTGACCCACATGACTTACACAGGGCTGACCCCAACAAGGTGGTCTAATAACCCATCAAGTATAAGTTACGACACTTACAATATAAATGACGACACTTCCGTATAGAGGAATAATAACATCTCTATAGGAATACAATATACATATATGTGAAATACATTCCGAAGTTACATATACATCAACACTCCCTCTTAACTAGGAAGCTATTTCTTGACACAAGTCTTCTAGCACAAGTCTTCTTCTCTGGATCATCATCAGCGAATAATCGTCATCGAGTCATCATCATCGTCACTGCTGCTTCTATCTCAATCAATATATGAATCTACTCGTCATAGGAAGTTCTATAGAGCCAGTCCTTTTCATAGTGAATGTAGGCCCACCACTTGCAGGTCTTCGTCATCACTGGCCATACTATGGAATCCTCAGGACTTATTACGTGCGTCACAAAACCTAGCTGCAACATCCCAGGCTATTACGAGCACATAGCTCTACCTGTCGGATCTCTCGGGAGCACATTACATGTGACCCAGCACAAAATCTGGCTGAAGCATCCTAGGCTGTTACGAGCACACAGCTCTACCTGTCGGATCTTCCAAGAGCACATTACATGTGATCTCATCACAAAACCTGGCTGAAGAATCCTAGGCCATTACGAGCACATAGCTCTACCTGTCGGATCTCCCAAGAGCACATTACATGTGGTCCAACACAAAACCTGGATGAAGCATCTGAGGCCTTTTTCATCCTGTCCAGATCTCCCAGGAGCAAATTACATGTTGTCATGGAAAAACCTTGTTGAAGCATCTAAGGCCTTTTTCATCCTGTCTAGATCTCCCAGGAGCAAATTACATGCCATAGGACAAAACCTCGCAAGAGCATCTCAGGATGTTACGGGTACACAACGCCGACCTGAAGATCTCCTAGGGCACAAATTACATGTCCTCCCAGAGCAATGTCTCGAAAGAGCATCCCAGGTTGCTACGAGTACACAAATCTGACCTATAGGATCTCCCAGACATGCTCATATGCAAAACTTGATCCACGACCACAAAGTATCATCCTGATACTCACCATACATCATCCTGATGTACACATGATCATCCTGATCATCATCACTGCATCGTCCTGATGCATGTCATCTGGAGAGGCTCGTCATCCACGATCATCCTGATCATACAATGCATCCACCTAATGCATACCAAGTATCTACCGGATACATATCATCATACATGATCTACCTGATCATACAATGTATCCACCTGATACATACATAGATACATGATCCACACAATGTATCCACCTGATACATATCAACATACATGATCTCACTATCCACCTGATACATATATAGATACATGGTCCAAGCATCCAACATGATGCATATACAAAATACATACAAATGATCCAACTGATCATATCCAGCATCCAACATGATGCATACATACATAAATGATTCAACTGATCATATCCAGCATCCAACATGATGCATACATACATAAATGATTCAACTGATCATATCCAACATCCAACATGATGCATATACATATATATAGTAGTAACTGGAGCAGCATCTTGATGCTCATCATCCATGATCCTCCTGATCATCATAGCATTTTCCTCTTCAGATCATCTCATCGTCCACGAAGCACAGCCCAGATGCACATCATCCAGCACTTACACCACCGACATGGGAGAACACATATACCACCATTCAAGGAAGGCTCCAGCCCTTACTTTTTCACCATGGGAGAACACATCTACCACCATGTGAAAAATGGCTCAGCAATTACATCACGACCAAGGGAGAACACATCAACCATGTCAGAAAAGCTCATGTGCATCTGCATCTTCCGGACTCACTCTTCCCTTTGGAAGGAACCTTGATATGAAGTGCACCAAGCCTCTCTCTGAAGTACTCAAACTGCACTCTGGCCAACAGCTTTGTCAATACATTTGCAACCTGCTCATCCATCGCAACATACTCTGCTTCGACTGTACTTAGTGCTATGTAGGACTGCTTCCTGCTAAACCAAGAGATCACACTTGATTCCTATCTGCAGCATTCCCTGTCCAATTTCAATCAACATAACCTTGCAGGTTAAACTTTTGATTTGCATCATACTTGAGCCCATAATCAATTGTACCCTTCAGGTACCTCAGAATATGCTTTACAACAACCAGGTGAACACTCCTCGGATCCGTCAGGAACTGGCTCAATGTGTTCACCGTAAAGCAAATATCTGGTCTCGTCTTCGTCACGTACATCAAGGACCCAATCATCTGATGATACATAGTGATATCAACTGGCTCAGATGAAGCATCACACAGAAGCTTCAGGTTCGATGCCATAGGTGTGGCCATAGCCTTGAAGTCCATCATCCTGAACCTCTTCAGGATCTCTACTGCATACTTCCCTGTTCCAAGGAAGATTCCATCTGCACTCTGCCACGCCTCCATGCCAAAAAAAAATAGTGCATCATCCCCAAGTTCTTCAACTCAAACTCGGCAGCAAGCTTCTACTACATGTCGGCAATCAATCTATCCTCACCTATTACAAAAAGGTCATCCATATACAAAAGTAGTATCACTGGATTGCCTTCCTCAACCTTGTAGTAAAGGTTGGAATCTGCTTTACTCTTGGTAAAGCCCAAACTGGATAGAAAGTTGTCTACCATACCAAGTTCTACACATATATGACCTCCTGTCATGTGTCTCTGAACCAAGTGGCTTCTCCACATACACTTCTTCTTCAATTACACCATTCAAGAAGGCTGTCTTGAAATCCATCTAGTGTATCTTCTATTTCATCATTTTTATATGCTACCATCTGCAGCATGCTTGATCTAATAGTTCCATTTGGAAGTCACAATAGACTTCCCTTCAGCTCTTGGGACCGCATCCCAAACATCATTCTTCATGATCGATGGATCATGGCATTCTTCCCGTATCCTGGGAACTTCAACATCTTCAATAGATAATTTTCTTGCTTGAACAAATGTTGTAGTCCTTCTTTTGTAGGTGATGGTATACGATCTTTCCTACACAACAAGTTAAATTGCATGATTAGAAAACATCTCATAGTTTTCAGAGCAAATTCTTACACATAAGGAAATATGTCAGACAGTCATGCAATTATCTTAGCCAATGCTTCAATACAACATTTATCCATATTCCGTAACTTTCTAGATGCCTTCCAATCTCTACCAGGACATTGTTAAGAGTGTGCACAACTCCTAACGTGTTAGCAAAGAGGTTTCATTCTAGATAAGTAGCAATGGAATGTTGTACGGTGCCATAGGCCACTTACCCATCAAATGCATATTAGTAGTAAGTTGTTCATCAATGCAATCATTCTAATACGCATAATACACATCCTAAATCTAGGAACATAAGCATATACATTATTGAACAGTATTATTTAGACAATACAATATGCAAGGAATGATAATTTAAAAAATTATCTTTGTTTGTTTGTTGGGTTGACTCCTTCTCAATCTTTGCTTCTTTTCTGCAACTCCATTCTGATGTGAATTGTGAGAAGTGGTCAACTCCCTCTGAATGTCTGCATCCTTGGAAAAACTACTGAAGTGTGCTCCTTCTTGATCTTTGCTTCCTTGTAGGAACGACTAGAGTGTGCTCCCTCTTGATCTTTGCTTCCTTGCAGGAACAACTGGACTGTGCTCCCTCTTGATATTTGCTTCCTGGATTACCTATCCTTGAACTTATATCTATCCTTAATCACTATGCATGCTTATTAGTATCATCATTGTGTTATCCTTGAGGTCTCATACATAATCACACATTCATTAGTATAATCTTAAAAACACAATAATCTTAAACATGTATAGTCATGATCATTTCAAACACAGATAATAAACATTAGTATTCAAGGTTTCAGGGAAGTCTTCTTTTACTCATGCATATTCTTATTTGATCATAGGACTCTTATGGTTAGTTAAATCATCAATCAAGATGAGAGACATAATATGCATAAATCCCTTGATTGCTTACATTTCTAACTTTATGAACAAACATAACCAATCACACCAAGTATACTTATATAAGGGATTCTAACAGAAGGTAGGATTCTAACTTGATATAGGAAAAACATACTTGGATTGGTATGTTAGCTAGTTATGTCTAACATACCCACATGATGCCTTCTTGTTCTCTTCAATGACTTGTGCTAGTAACCTGCATATCTCATAGGTTGACCATTATAGAACCAAGTTATACATACCTCGTAAATAGATCTTCTAAGTGATCCATGACAATAACACATATTTCATTAAATTTAGAACTAAACAACGAATCTAGAATTCCAAAATAACAAGAAAACTCAATTCTGGGGTTGTTCGCGTAATAAAATACTTCCAATTTTAATGAAATGTGTGTTCAATGGATGAATCTTTGTCTTCATGTCATCATGACCATATGTTCTTGAACTAGAACATGATTTGTCTTTCTTGGTGTACCTTTCATGTTAGCGGACAACATAAACCTCATACAACGCCATAATGCATTAGTACAATCATAAGTGTCAAAACCTTAATCAATGAATATCTTCTATTAAGGTAATACGACAAGTCTAGTAATTAATCAAGATTGTACTGTAATGATATGAAGACAAACATTTCATAAAATGAACCATGAAACATACTTGTAAGCCATACTTGTCAAGATTGCTTGTAATCTTCTTATAAAAGGCCTTAGCCTCATCTCCCTCTGAAACAGGAACTTCTTCACTTATGCAGGTGACCGATCCATCTTCTTCTAGGATTAACCCAATCCACTTGATTTGCAAGAACTGGACCTGGAGCTGGATTAGGGTTTGTCAAAGAAACCCCAAAAATTCAAACTTTGAATTTAAAACTTCCTAAAGGATAGAAATATGCGCCTTGATGAGCTAATCAAGTTGGTGTATTCAGAATTTGAAAACTGCAAAGTTTCACCCCTCAAAATTGCCTTTTAGATTTCTGGATTCACTGGGGAGGACCCTAAATTAGGGTTTGGGTTTCCTGGAGCTTCACCCAATAAAAATATTTGATTCAAATCTCTAAGCTTTGATTTTTCTGAGGAGCTTCCAAACGTGGTCACAGATTTCAAAAATTCCAAGTTTTTGCAGAAGCCCTAATTTTCCATCTTTCCGATCAAAGTCCTGAACTAGGGTTTGATCAAGCCCGGCCTTCTTCCCAACCAAAAAATCTGTTCTTGGTCTCTAAATTTTGATTTTGATGAGTAGCATCCAGCCGTGGTCTCTGATTACAAAAATTCCAACTTTCTTCGAAGCCCTAAATTCCGGAAGCCATGAATTAAGGTGCTAAAAAATAATTTTGTTTTGACAGAATTATGTACCTGATTGTTTCTAGTGTAACTTAAAATTTTTCGATCCACAGGGTCTGACAAATGTTTTTGAGATAGCCCGACCTGTTATCTTTCCATCCCGATAGGTCTGACCTCAATTGGATTCTCTTAGAGAGAGTTATGCCAAGTGTCGCAACGTGACTTGTTTATGGGATAATACATGAGAGCAAACTTGTACGGCATTCCACGTGTCACTGGTTAAACTTCTGCCTCTGAAAATGTTTCCTGATATAGTACAGTCTGTGTACTACCTGTCACTTTTTACGAAATTTAGTTTGGAGCTTCATAGCCCAAGTTATGACCTTTTTCCCAAGGTCACTTGATTTTGACTCAGATCTAGAAGAGGCAGAAACCCTATATTGTACAGATCATAAATCACAAAGTACAACGAATTAGAGGTTGTCCTTTGGGCACAAGGTACATGGGGATCTGATATTCGACCTGTAAAATTTTCAGATCTGAAAACCTATCCAACACGGATTTATAGTGAAAGTGATACGATGACTGGTTTTTTCTATATCAAGCACTAGCATCATCAGTGCAACAAGTGTCGTACATGCCATACCCTGCCTTCTTTCAGGCTAGCTCTGATACCATGTTAAATTTTCAGAATTTACTTCAATCTGATATAGGATATTAACTAAGATAACAACATGTACAACAAATCTACAACATATCAATCATGGGCATAATAATGCAAGCACACAAGAGACACAGAGTTTACTTGGGGAAAACCATAAAGGCGAAAATCCCCAATAACTTCCTCAGAGATAGATAGAGCAATGATACAACCAGAATACAAGAGATAGTTTTCTCCTAGCAGCAGAGCCTCCTCCTCCACAAGTACGCCACTCTCCAAAGTGTGAGTGAGAGAATAGAATGTGTAAAATGAGAGAGACACACTCTCTATTTATACACTAACTTGACTTGACCTTTACTCAACTAGGTCGCCCTCAACTTAACCACTTAACATAATGTTGACTGGGCCGACCCCCACTAGGGTGGTCTAATAACCCTTTGACCCACATGGACGCCCCGCAATAGGGTGGTCTAATAAACCTTTGACCCACATAACTTATTCAGGGCCGACCCCAACAAGGTGGTCTAATAACCCATCAAGTATAAGTTACGACACTTACAATATAAATGACGACACTTCCGTATAGAGGAATAATAACATCTCTATAGGAATACAATATACATATATGTGAAATACATTCCGAAGTTACATATACATCAACAAGTAATGGACTTTCTCCCGGTCCACTTTGTCCGGGAGGAATCCCATTACTAATAAGTAAGGGTTGGGGTTTGAGGATCTTCTTTTGATTCCTATAGTATCTTCAAGGACTCAAGACCCATCTATAATGACCAAGATCTCGTAATGGAACATAAATTCAACTCAAAAGCCAAAGACACCCTAAAGAGAGATTGTGTCATGGTTTGTAGGTTTTGTTCACAATGATTGATCTAAAAAAGGTTCAATTAGGGAACAAGGATAGTGTTTACCTACTTACCATGTTTATGCCTCAAAACACATTTCCACCGTATAAAAAACTACTCATGGCACATATATCAACTCTAAAGTTTAGAAACCACCTATGAAAGGGTCCTCAAAAATTAAAAAAAGCATTGTAATACGTTTTTTTCATTCTTTGACGATGGTCAAGGCTCAATGATCAATGGATGGTGTTTAAGCATTATAATGGCATCCATATCCAAGCCAATTGCCAAAAACCCTACACAGATGCGACTTTGTGTCATTTTACATAGCCCTTGATTCTAAAAAGCCATTTTACATAGCCCTTGATTCTATAAATCCTTGTGTGGTGCACAAAGGGATTTGCTTACCTTCCTTGATGTTGTTTAGAGATTGATAACCTTTCTTGTTCTTCAAAACCTAGATTCTATTTGTCCATATCCATCTAATAAAGCCAAGATAACTTAGTGTGGTGGTTCGAGGACGGGACATGTACATGTAAAGCCATGTTTAGCTATGTAAAGCTATTTTAATGAAACATGTGTAATTGTATTAGAAATTTTTTGGTATTTCATTATTGTATTTTCTATTGCACATTCACATAAAAAAGTAAAGTTTAAAAATTACATATTACTTCATAACCCATATTGCAACTAGATATGAAGCAAACCATACCACTTCACAATAAGGGGATTAATATTAAATTATCTTATACCACCATATATAGATCCAATTTGTTGATGTGTAATAAATTTCTTAATTGGATCGCTCTAGGTTCTTGATAGATTTGGGTTTAAGTTAAATCTATATTAGCTTTATATATTTAATTACTTTTTTAATTTTGAAAAGTTAAGAGCGGACATGAATTTTTTTTAATACTTTTTGGACTACGAAAAATTCCAGTTGATTATTTATAGATGACTCAAATCTCCATGTAATGCACCAAATGATAATAGCTTTCTGAGTGTCTATCTTATAATTCTTTGCATTGTTTGAGAACTTCTTTGTCGAATTTGCAAGGGTTAGTTGTTTGTTGCAGCGCACAATAAAAGAGGTAGCTTTTAGGGGGAGTCTTGTTGTAGAAAGCCATTTATTTTCAAGAAAGAGATATTTATTTTCCTATTCTATATGCTATATGGCTTACATAATAAATCCATTTATTTTCAAGAAAGAGGTATTTATCTTTTTCTGGTATATCCTATATCGCAAATTTGTGGATCCGTAGGAAGGTAGGCCTCGCTAGTGAAAAAGATGATAGGCAATAACAAGAAAGGCATGGGGAAGAGACCTGAGCAAGAAAAGGGTAAAGTTGCAAATGCACCCCCTTACCCCACCAGCGAAGATGTTAAGGTTTTGAATCTGCAGATACTCAACTTGGTGTATGAGATAGTGTTCTTGTGCATTGAAAAATGCCGGAGGTAAATACTTCTGCATTTCACACATTAGACGAGGAATTTATCTCTTCCAATACCTACTATTTTATTTGTGGATTTCTTTAGATGAAAGCCACCAACAAAAGATGCAATAAAATAACATGAATGATCAACCAGATTGAGGCATATAATATATAATAAAGTTCCAAGCTGTAAAACACAATATGTCATTAAGCAATGCAACCAAAAGAATGAACTTTTTTCATTCATATAAAATTGTTACTTACCTCATGTATTTACCAAGATCATATATAACTTGTTTTATGTTTTCGTCAAAGCTATCTAGGAGAGCCAGAGGTAGAACGTACTGTAGAAAAAAAGCAAATCATTATCGAATGTATCCAAATAGGAGAGAACAATTACTAAAAATATTTACTTAATGGAAATTATATACGATAATTACCTTAATGAATGTATGCCAGTCATGAGTTTTAACACCGCCAAAATCACGTTTTTGGTTAAGATATTTTGTATGTTCGATGATATTTTGTACATTTCTGTGATCCGTAAACAGGGTGAAGTTATAGTCTGCAGAAATGACTTTTAATTAACGATTATTTCCATATGAAAATGAGAAACAATGTTTGTAATTATCTTCAATACAATAAGTCAAATGAGAGAACTAAAAAACATTAACCATTCAGTTTGACATGCATATGGTAATGTAGTTCACCAAAATAATTTGATGTCTTCGGGGCCACTCAAAACTTGCATGATGGGTATATTAATATGATGCATAACAAAATGCATAAAAGCTTTACATAATAGTGGATTGTTCACCTGCATTACTCTTTTTTGAATATCCACTCTCAAAATGCACAACAAGTGCTTATGCAAGACCGCAAAAGTCCCACTCTCTTTCAAATCTTTCACTTTCATTCATCAGACGAAAAGTGCTTAAGGACCAACAATTGTTTCAAAGTACATAGTCGCAACTGATAAACATCTGATCATGAACTACAGGAGATAAGCAAGGTAAAACTTTCCTTGATGTTCCAAGAGAGTATTATGAACTCAAGAACAACAGTTTCTCAATAATGACTCAAGAAACATATGATTCCCTTACATGAAGTCCTATAGCAATGTCATATCTTCATAATTACAATCTTTCCAACAAAAATATAATCATTGAATGCTCTATGGTCTTTAACATTCCACCTTCCAATAATTGCACATGGCTTATTTTTTCCTTCGAGTTATAAAGCAACTTTATAAGTGCACTAGTTTTTTCAAAATATTATACATGTGCACATAGCTACTTCAAAAATGCCAATATAAGTGCTTGAGTGGAAGGTTGTATGGTCTTTATATCCACTATACAAAAGTACATATAGCCTTGAAAACCTTTTACAAGTGATGTGCACATGACCAATTCAAGCCATAAACAAAGCATCAAGGGTTAGACCAGACGATCTCAAAACTCTTCTCAATTACATATAGCATAATGACTTCAATATTTGAATAGGAGAACTTCCATAGTTTCCATGAAAAATCCATATTCAAATAATGGCTTCAATAATACCATAGCCATGTAGATTATGGGCTTACAATAGTTTTATAACAACTTCAATACTAAATCCATAGGCATGAGGCTCTCTTAGTTTAATACAAACTATAATAAAGTATATCTAAAGGAAATATGAGGCACATTATTCTAAAAATTTTATGCCCGTATACCATAGTATTTTTGGCCCTTCGTGAGTTCTACTCAGCATATATGCCAAAACTATGATAACCTCGTTTCATGTTTGAAAACTCCTCAATATGTCTTCATATAGGACTAAGCTATGCGTTTAAATATTTGAATAATATCATAGTTTTAAATAAAAACCATATGTAACATAACGAATATGTAATATAAAGCATGCACTCAAACTTTATGCTATAATTTCATACCATGGCGTGCATGAGTTTTATGTACTTGGCCTCTAGTTTTATGGCTTCCAAGAATTTAGTGGTTTTTTTACTTGGCTAAAACCACTTGGTCTGCAAACTCTGCAATCGAGCTTTGGTGGCTCCAATGACCTATGAAACAAGATGCAAGCCTTAATGGCTCCAATGGTTCCTGCAACGCAACCATGCTCCAGTATTGGCTTATGCAATGAAGCTCGGCTCCAATGGATTCAACGATTTTTGAGCATGTTTCAGTCCCTAAAGGTTCACTTGATGCTGACTTCTCCATAGAAACTAAGCATCCAAGTTAGTAATGGGCTTCCTTCCCGACAACTTCGTCGGGGGGGGGGGGGGGGGGGGGGGCGGGGATCCCATTACTAATAAGTAAGGGTTGGGGTTTGAGGCTCTGCCTTTGATTCCTATAGTATCTTCAAGGACTCAAGACCCATCTATAGTGACCAAGATCTCGTAATGGAACATAAAGTCAACACAAAAGCCAAAGACACCCTAAAGAGAGATTGTGTCATGGTTCTTAGGTTTTGTTCACAATGATTGATCTAAAAAAGGTTCAATTAGGGAACGAAGATAATGTTTACCTACTTAACATGTTTATGCCTCAAAACACATTTCTACAACGTAAAAACTACTCATGGCACATATATCAACTCTAAAGTTTAGAAACCACCTAGTATTTGCACTAGTATTTCCAATTTCACATTCGAGTAATCAATAAATGATTAAGTGAATACATAGGCGTGCACACCATCATTTCATTTTCGAGAGTATCGTTTCATATGAAAGGCCATCAACTTACATCGGAAATATCAGAATGATTGATTCTGGACACTATTCTCGAGATAAAGTTAAGTCTTTGAATCCAACGTTCCCTCTGATTGCATTCACCACATATGTGAAATATCTAAGTACTGGTAAGATTTTGCATATATAAAATGGTTATGTTGTATTTTACAAATTTAATAAAGTTATAAAATTTTATAAAATTATATTAAACATAAGTTATTAATTTACCTAAAGAACAGATAAATATGATTTCAAGGAATATATGTTTTTTATTAAGTTAGATTTTATATTATATTATCAGAAAATTTGCATAGACATATAGAGATAGATGGCTTTGGGTGTTTTAAAAAAAGACACTGCCCAAGCCATGATCCAAAAAGAAATTGCAATCTTCCTCCTTTAGGTTACACAAAGAATGTTCATGCTTTGCCACTAATGAGGTACAAAGCAAAATATTTAAAGTATTGAAGATCACCAAAATTCTAACAGGCTTACAAAAAGATCATAAGCAATAACATTCATAAACAATAGAGGGAAATTGAAAGTTGGTTCTCATGTAAAACCCATAAAATCTCCAAGCACATACATTTATTGATGTCTTGCAAGGGAGTCGTGTTTTAGGCGTCGGTGCTGCTTGGGAGGCCCCAAAGGTGAATTGTTGGTTTCCTTGCATGTAGGGTTGGTTATGCGAGTAACATTGATGTTTCTCTTAGCGGAAACCACGACAGGATTCTCATCCACCATCATCGTTGTCATGACAGGCTTGACATCCTCTAATTGTATACCTTGCAAACCATTGCTAAGAGCACCAAAGGTCGGAGAAGGTATGGTTGTCGTCTAAGCTGAGGAAAAGTGTTTCGGGCATAAAACCCACCTTGCTCAGATTCAAAGATTAAATTAGAAATGATTTACATTAAATTCCGCATGCACGAAGGTAACTCCATTTACTCATAAAAGGACCCGTTTCATTTAAAATATGTGTTAAACATAAATCAGCCGTGGGGATGAATACAACTTTTAAATATATAGTGATATTTAATAAAACTTTAGTGTTATTTAAGAGATATAACCGTTAGTTTCTTGATGATGATGATACAACTTTAGTGCTATTTAATACGATGATGATGATGATGATGATGATGATGATGTCGATGATGATGATGATGACGATGATGATGTCGATGATGATGATGTTTATGATGGTGATGATGGTGATGATGGTGATGATGCTAATGATGATGACGCGAATGATGATGATGAGGATGAGGATGAGGATGAGGATGAGGATGAGGATGATGGATGATGATGATGATGATGATGATGCTGACGATGATGAAGATGGTGATGAGGATGATGATTACAATGACGATGTCGATGATGATGATCATCACCATCATTGTGTCCGTCATCATCACCATCATAACTATGCATTGCATTACTGAGCTTCTCTTTGTTTCAAGAATAATGTAATATTATTTACTGAATAGGGCCAACCACATGAAGGTGGAAGCTCTTATGGCCCCTCCCCCCCCTCACATCACTCTCGATTCCCCATAACCCGACAAAATCTATCTAGAAAAAAAATGTGTTATAGCAGTTATGACGATATTGATGACAAGGATTATGATGATGATGATGATGATGATGACGACGAAGACGATGAGGATTAGGATTAGGATGATTAATATGATGATCATGATGATTAAGATGATGATCATGATGGTGATGGTGGTGGTGAAGATGATGATCATGATGAAGATGATGATGATGACAGAGATTGTGATGATGGCGATGACGATGATGATGATGACGATGATGACAAGGTTTATGATGATGATGATGATGATGATGATGAGGATGACGAAGATGATGATGATGAGAATGAGGATGATGAATATGATTATGGTGGTGGTGGTGGTGGTGGAGATGATGATCATGACGAAGATGATGATGACGATGGATATTGTGATGATGGTGATGATGATGATGACGAAGATGATGATGATGAGGATGAGGATGATGAATATGATGACCATGATGATGAATATGATTATCATGATGGTGCTGGTGGTGGTGAAGATGATGATCATGATGGTGCTGGTGGTGGTGAAGATGATAATCATGATGAAGATGATGATGATGACAAAGATTATGATGGTGATGACGATGATGATGATGACGATGATGACGAGGTTTATGATGATGATGATGATGAAGATGATGAGGATGAAGATGAGAATGATGAATATGATGATGATGGTGGTGGTGGTGGTGGTGGTGATGATGATCATGACGAAAATGATGATGACGATGCATATTTTGATGATGGTGATGACGATATTGATGATGATAACGATGGTTTAAACATAACTAAATAGTCGTAAACATGATACATTATGCAAAAAGATGTTCTCACATACCTCCTAGATTCCAACATTGCTACAATGTCATTGATATTATTCTTCATCTAACTCAGCATCTGTATCGTCATCTAGTTCAAAATCGCTATCGTTGAAAAGATCGCTCATAGCGGGATCATGCTCAATGTCATTTTCGGTTAGATATTCGTCACCAATATCATCAATGTCAATTCCATTGTCTGCTACATCATTTGGATGATCAACTTCTTGATCAGATTCTTCATCTGACACATCTACGTCGACGGCCAACTGATCCTGATCTGCATCACCTTCTTCTTCAACATTGTCTTCTTCCTCTACTGTGTTATACTTGACCGGTCTTCCTCTTGGACCATATCTAACAATGTATGACCAACCTGCTTTACCTAGAACCTCTGAGTAAAAGACCTCCTCACATTGACTTGGAAGAACATAAGGATCTGTATCTGGTTAAAGTGCCCTTGAATTAACCATGGTAAATCCATTGGCATGCTCAATAACAGTTCTTTCGGGATAACGTTCATTCATTCGTAGCCTGTACCATTTGACCTCAAACAGAACTACTTTAAAGGAATTAAAGTCACACTCAATTATATCTTCCAAATAACCATATTACCTATTTCAGATACTTCTGGATGCTTTTCACTTCTAGAGGAAACATTAGTGACTTGAAAAACTGCAGCTATCCCACAATCAAATGTTTTCCTCTTGTCATCCAACTTTCTGATGTGAAATTTACGACCATTGCACCACATAGCATTGTGAGGTATCAGCTGCATCATGCCTGTCTCGGTAAATAAATATATAAGAAGACATAAACGAGATAAATATTTTGATACAATGTGAAACAACGAAAAAATGAGCAGGGTAAATATACTTTCCTTTTTATCTTTTAAACCGCATGCTAAATCAATTTCCCTTTGTGTAAGTTTGGGATATTCTTCTCGATGACGATGCACTATTTTAATCATTTTACTAACCCCTTCCCATGATAAGGTACCATAGTATTCTGTGCATCGTTCAATCCATTCCTCCATCCAATCAAGATTGTTTGTAATGTATAAATGTATTTCATCCCACATGCAACCAACTATATGAAAAAAAACAATTAAGAATTGTAAATTAGTTATCATTAAAGGAAATTAAGTTTACCTTAAAATACTGTTGGAATAATACAAATTACATCAATTGAAAAATTAATTGTATACTAAATAAAATGTACACCATTCAATTACCTTTCACTTTCGTCTTTCTACCTTTCCCCAACAGGACCTCCCCTTCAAATTTGTTGATGGAGTCGACATGCCAAATGTGAGGCAGATTGATATTTTTTGCTAAATTTGGAAGATACTGACTAATGTACACGATGGATTGATATAGCATATAGCCCTGCACCATAGAACCCTCATGGCGTGCTCTTTGTCTAACAAAATCCTTCAATGACTTCAAATCCCTTTCCACCATCCACATTGACCTTGAGTTTACAGGTCCACACAATTCAGTCTCCTCAACTTGGTGTATGAGATAGTGTTATTGTGCATTGAAAAATGCCAGAGGTAAATAATTCTGCATTTCACACATTAGAAGAGGAATTTCTCTCTTCCAATACCTAATATCTTATTTATGGATTTCTTTAGATGAAAGCCACCTACAAAAGATGCAATAAAATAACATGAATGATCAACCAAATTGAGGCATATAATATATAATAAAGTTCCAAGCTGTAAAACACAATATGTCATTAAGCAATGCAACCAAAAGAACGAACTTTTTTCATTCATATAAAATTGTTATTACCTCATGTATTTACCAAGATCATATATAACTTGTTTTATGTTTTCGTCAAAGCTATCTGGGAGAGCTAGAGGTAGAACGTACTGTAGAAAAAACAGCAAATCATTATCGAATGTATCCAAATAGGAGAGAACAATTACTAAAAAGATTTACTTAATGGAAATTATATACGTAAATAATTACCTTAATGAATGTATGCCAGTCATGAGTTTTAACACCACCAAAATCACCTTTTTGGTTAACATATTTTGTATGTTCGACGAAAACCCCGTTGGAAACCTTATTTTCTAAATGACCTCTTTTATAGCATTACTTTGTTGCTCTGTCAATAACCATGGAGGACTAATATTCTGGTTCCCATTTCCGGCATTGGAAATAATTACACTTTGCAGTGCGTGATTGGCTTCTGCAATGTCACTACAAATTTTTCCAATTTTATATTTGTCCGACCTTCCATCTAATGTCCGCCATATCATTTATGTTACATTCTTCCCGATATACATTGTATCAAACAAATGAGCTATTTGTAGGTGCTCGTAGTAAGGAAACCTACTGAATTGTATGGGATAACTCTTCATTCCTCATGGAAGCCCATTCATGCCTTAAATAAATCATTAAACATAAACGAAAACACATTAACAATAATTCATGACACCCATGGTAGAGAAAATTCAGTAAAAATATACAAATCATAATATTACATGAACATATTGTATGATGCATATACAATTTGCATACTTCAACGATTTCTGTTATATTCTAGCTTCCATAGGTGAGGTGTCATTCTTTGTGGTTTCTTTGCATTCTCTTCTTTACCATTGGATTTTGTTTTTTCGATAGTTCGGTACCTATGGTTCTTAGGGAGGAAGTGCCTATACTCATCGAACACCTCCTTTTCTAACCTTCTTGAACGATGAGATTTTATCATAGGACCACATACTAGACATGCAAAGTTTCCCTTTGTTTGAAGACCTGCGAGATATATGTATTAATGTTCTAGCATCACAACATTATTAATTCGAAAAAAAATGCATGTTTTTTACCTTAAAAACATATAATTTTAACGACGTGCAACATAAAGTTACATACCACAAAAATGTGTTAACCCGGGAGCATCATGAATTGTCTATGCAAGATTTCCATGGAAATGAAATTGTTTCTTCCCTATTGGTCTAGAGATGTCATACATAGTGATTCTAGCCCATAACTTCAATAGCTCATCGATAAGAGGCTCAATATATACATTCATATCTTTAACTTGGTACTTACCTAATTGATCAATAAACTTACAATATTGCTATTTAGTTATCCATCCAAATATATAAAAGGTGTTCTCATGCAGCAATTAAACAAATAACTTTATGAAATAATATAATTATAGCTTAAAAAAAATACCTGGAATAATCCTTGCCAACATTGTGTGCTCTCTCTTAATCATCATCGAAGGAGGTAGGTTATTGTTTATGACGAAAACAGGCCACACTAAGTAAGTAGAACGAATCTCACGAAATGGATTGAAACCATCAGCTGCCAATGAAAGTCTAACATTACGAGGTTCATCTTAAAAAATTGGCCATTTTTCTTCGATGTTCTTCAATGCAGAAACACTTGCAGGCATTCGAAGAACACCATCTTCACTTCTGTTCTTCGCATGGTAATCCATAGACTGTGCTATACTTTGGCACTTGAATAGTTGTTGGAAACGTGGCATTATGGGAATTTGCGAGGGACCTCTTTTGTTAATTGATTAATTCTATATCTACTAATTTCACATTGTGGGCATTTGTTTTCTGATGCATATTGTCCATAATATATAATATGATCATTAGTACATGCATGAATAGACTGATACTCCACTCCAATTTCTTTCATAACCAAGAATACCTCTTGACTTGTGCATGGTAAATTATTTGAAGGTGGTAATAGAACTTCACCCAACAATCTGCAACATTGACAAAAAGTTAAATGTAAACAATATACGTCATAAATATTTCATATCCCTAAGTTACGAATTAATTAACACTAAAAATAGAGAAATTAATCAAATTTACATACCTTAGGAGCTGTGTGAAACAAGTGTTTGATAAACCATTCAAAACCTTCAAGTTCACCAACAACAATATAGCAGATAGAATATTGGTTGTTGAGCCTTCATAAAGAGGTTCTTGGGACTTCTCGAGAAGAGGAACATCATGAAAATCATGGTGGTTGTCCTCATCCAATGGAGCAAATGTGTCTTGCATCAATCTATTAATCTCATCTTCACCATTAGTATCAATAGCGTCATCTTCGTCCATAGGATCATTAAGAACTCGATCTTCAATAACATGATCTCCATGCTCGTCGTCTTGTAAAATAGTATTTCTACTATTATGTGGCAAATAGCTCTCTGGCGGTCGACATCTTGGGGGCATTGTCTTTATATTTACAAACAATGCAATAACATCAGTGTATAATATACAAGACACATATTTAAAATGATAAAAAAATTGTGATTACATTATCAGTACTATTACAAGAAGTAAAATATGTAATGAATAACGTCTTACCAAGGGATGATATTCATAAACCCCTTTAGCATGCCCCTTCTCCTTACAATGTTTTTCAGCTGATGTTTTTACAATTCTTCTAGTTCACAAACCTCTGCAATCATTGCAAGGGCAATAACACTTTCCATCACCCTTCACCTCCAATGGTGCCTTAGCCTCAGCATACGTCCTATTGTTTTCTTCCCAAGTATATTTATTTGACATTCTGATATCCTATAACAACAAAAAAAACTCATTAATCAATATATAACATACGTCTAAATTGAATATATAGAGTATATAATATTTATTAAAGGAGAATAATGGGAATATAATGGGGACATTACAAAAAGAGTAACAAATACTAAAAGGATCTTAAAACATTTAGGAATGGATAATAACAACTATTTCTAGTTTAAGAGGAGCACCTTGATCATATACCCCAAGATATTCAAATTTAAGATAAATCTAGATAATATGATTTATTAGATAGGTGAGATAAATAAAAAATCTTGGGTTTAAAGGAATAAAAGACCCTAAAAGAAAAATATTTTCAAGTGCGACATTGGAATGAGAAACCTAATTATGGAGACATAAGTTATGCTTGAATCACAAGCAATGTTAAAAAACAAGACCATGAATTGGAGAATTATGGTGTCTAAGTTTAAAATTATGTATTTTTACTCTGATTTTTAATAAAATTTGTTACATATATTGGAAAAGATTAAAAAAATGGAGATTCCCATCAAATGGTATATAGATAAATTTTACAAATTTTATGTATGGTTAGGAAAAACGAGGAGAATCCTGATTCAATTTATATATATGTGAATGGGGTGAAATATATGATTCTAGATGAAATTTGTATAATGAAGGTCTGTTAAGCGGCTAACGGCCAATGATAATAAATTTCCTATAATAGTATCTCGCCATATTGAAGAAGCAAGAAAATATTATTGACATGCAAACTATGATTATGTCTATACATTCCTAGAAAGAGGACATATCTAGACAATATGCTCAATATTTTTTCACCGAGATTGTAGAAAGCATGGGGTTTTTTCTCCCAATATTGTCAATAGTTTATCCACATGGATACCTCCAAGCAACAATATCTAAATTAAAAGTGTTTTTATATATTGATTCTAAAGATAGGATTCCAAACACTATTTAAGAAAAATAACAAAGTATTTTTCTTGGATTTCAATGTCCAAGCTTTCTTCAATCACACATCAAGAAGAATCTTGGTGTAAAGGAATTTTTATTCCATGGTTGAATTTTCTTTTGGAAAAGTAGTGGTTGATCCCAATTTCCATTCTCTCAATGAGGAATTAGATGTTGTAAGTCCAAGATTTAACAACAAATCAATAGGCCCAAGACATCAAAACCTAGGATGGTGTATCAAAGAATCATTAGCCAAATAAATTCCTTCTTGAAAGAGACTTGTTGAAAGAATCACAAGATTTCAACCATTTCCTTACCTACATGAAGAATCAAATTATACCACCATAATAAATGAGTATTAATAGAGAAGTCATTTCTAAGACATGGTTCTTTTGATGTTAGGAAGGGCTTGAGAACTTATTTTGGCTTGTAAACACTCTGTGCAACAAAAGTTCCTTGATTTTTTACCTTGTAGGGGGTTACTAATATAATATCAAGAGGAAATCCTTATTGTACATTTTTTCCCAATGACCCTCCTTGAACCCTAGTTCTAATGGTACCTAACACCCTAAATAGTTTTGGGGTATAACATAACTACTACCTAGACTAATGAAGTCATGTATTTTGATTAGATTAAACCCATAAAAATATGTTAATATCCTTTTCTAGGTGTGCATAGGCTCACATTGTTGGGACCCAACATGAAGAATCATAAACATGGTTGGCTACTAGAACTTTGGTTTCAATTTTATCTTTGATTTCTAATACCATGAGTTTAGTGATCCACATATATATGTTCTTATCTACCCTATACACCATTACTTCCCATTTTTCCATAAGAGAGGTTTGGAAGGCAAATGTAATGTCCCCATTTTGAGCACCTTTGTATTAAATCGTAAATGTTGTAAATATTGTAATTTAATCATGGTGAGGAGCTCAAGGCCAAGGCCCCACCATTGATTTAGCATTTTATGTATCGGCAATTAAAAATAGATGCCTATGGTTCTTGTGCTAGATAGGCACAATGTAAATAAGACATCATGTAAATACGAATATTAATGAAAATACCCACAACTAGCTATGCAATGCAACAAAGAGATGGGGCATGATTCTACAAGGAATAGGGAGGGAAATTATTCAAACCCTTAAGCCAATGCTGTTAATCCATGTGTCAATGAGAAAACCCATAAACCACCAACTACCCATTTTGGGTTATGCACCCAATCATTTAATTCTTCCAAGAGTTGGTTGAAGCAGTTAATGCCTTGGAAATGAAGAGGTATGGCAGCCAATTTCGTGCATGGGCAAGCCATCAACCTGGAAAATCGTGTTTTGTCTCCTTGGGAAAGAAAACACCCACGAAATGGTGCCCAAAGAATTATGAACAAATAGTCTTTCCTCTCTCACGCAGTTTGAGCTAGTTGGGTCTTTCCCTACATGTTTTCATCCATTTTTCCTGCAATTTCCATGCCTGGGAGCTCGTTTTTGCATTATACAACAGCCGGGAGAGAAGGGCCACGATTTGGGACTATTATGGAGGCCGTTTTTTCCCCAGAATGTCCATAAACGTTTTTCTAAAAACGGATTTGGCTTCCCAGGGTTGTTCCCCATCTTCCAGTTTCGTTTTTGGGTTTCCCGCATTTTTCTGAAGCTAATGAAAACCCCATCTTTGGGCATCTCACTGTAAAAACGTTTTATCATGACCAATAAGTGTAGTTCTGTTGGTATGTGCATCCCAGTTTTGTTTTGAACCTGTGAGCAAGAAACTTGGAGTGGTAGTGGACAAAATTGGCTTGATAAACCTAGTGAAGGGAGTAACCTCTCAAGAAGATCAAGAGGGCTTTGGCTACTTTTCTATGCACACCCTGAGAGCACTAGAAAGGAAAGTAGGGCTTGAGGGACTGTGTGGCAGTGAAGAGAATACTTCCTTGTGTTGGGTGTGTAGGCATTGTGGGTGCCAAGATGAATAGATCTGGGAGGGGTATCCATAGCTCTATGGTTGAGCTCACTAGCTTAGCAATTCTTCCTTGCCATTTCCTAGCAGCCTAATAAACCCAATTGTAGATTGGCTTGGCTAATCTTGGTGTATGCTTGGCTATGTGTGAGTCTGTTGTTCCCTGATTCCTTGTAGAGATCATGCCCAGCTCAGGGGGTGGCAGTGTGTTAAGATATTGATGAGCACAACTGGCCTATGGTTGGGTGGAACGTTGCAGTTGCATAGCCAGTTGCTTGGGACTATTTTGTTATAAGATAAGTATTCTCCTGTGTTAATCTTGCAATTGTTATTTGATGAATATTTGAATGAATGATGGATGCATTAAATGAATTTACTTCCGCTGTGTTTTCAAATGGTTATGCATTTCCATATGTTCTTTCAATTACTTGAATGCTTAGTTAAAAGCTCCATTTTAAATTGAATGTTTGTTTACTAAGTATGGGACTAGATGTCCGCATTTAGGGTCACGTCCTCTCTATCATGTTGGTATGGTAGGAGGGGACGTTATAGCAAAATGGACACCTAAGAATTCAAATACTTTGTTAGGTATTTTATATGGATATGTTACACCATTGTTAGGTATTTTATATGGATATGTTACACCATTGATGTAAAGAATATGAATACTAGGTACTCCTAGTTACAATTAATGGAACATGTGAAAAGGTACTCCTAGTTAGAATTAATGGAACATGTGAAGCCAACTAGATCCAAATTATTGTTATGCATGTTTTTACATACATGGCCACACTTTGCCTTGAAGAAAAGCATAAGCCTCATGGTTATTCTAAAGAGGGACCATGGATAAATACAAATGTTTTAAACAAGAACCAAAACCACATCTCAAAATCCTTAAATTAGGGATTAAAACACGTGAAAGCAAAAATGCATGAGGAAATATCATGCATGGACAACATTTGTGCGACATGCATGCATTCATAGCATTAACCTTGCCACCCACATGGATTATTAATGGAGCATACATGGATAAAGAGGTAGAGAAAGAGAAAAATGAGATCTGCATTGAAGCCCTAGTTGGAACATAAAGGGTGCAACAAAAAAAAGACTAGTGCATTGTAGTTAAACTAACCTGGAAAACGAATGAGACCAAAAATTCGATGTGTCAAACCAGTACTGGACTCTTGAACTCGCAGAACGAAAAACCAATAGAAAGATTGCTGCAACTGTAACAAATGATTCTGAAAATATGAATTAAGAACATGTATTTATAGATCAATGAGGGTCGTGGTTCCGTCGAAAATGCACAACGGTCAAATTCCAAAAAAACAAAAAGTCAATGACCGTTACAAAAGTAAAACAAAAAAAGTTTTATTTTCGACTTTTCGTGGCTATAGCGACGAACCTTCGTGGCTAAAGAGACGAAAAGTTCATCCCTGGCTATAGCGACGATTATCGGGGAAATTTTCAATTTTTTCCATGAAAGCATCAATTTTAACTGTTTCGTGGGACTTTTGAGCCATATGTAGTAGTGTTCCTTGGATTTAGCCTAGTATTCAATATGAACCTCCATCGGCCATATTTTCAACCACTATTGGGCACATCAGAGGTGGTAGAGCAACTGGAACCTATAGATCCCAGTATTGACTAATGGAATAGGGTAGTATTGATCGACTCGTTGCCACATAGGTTAAGGGAACTGACCAAAAGATGATCCAAATCTATCCTATTGTCAAAGGAGGGAATCTCCTACACCAAGGTAAGTGGCTCAAAAAACATCGAGTTCAAAAACAGTTTCCCCATTTGATGAGGGCACTTAATGCAATGGATACCATTGATTCCTAAGGGTGTAGAACTAATCGAAGTGCGTATTACTGGACACCCACCTAGTCCATTGGATTAGAACACCTTTTTCCATCTTGGTATCATTTTTGTGTATTTTTTGCGTCCTGAACTTCTAAGGCCATTTTGAGGCACTAAACGACATTTTTTTATATCCGTAAATAGGGTGAAATTATAGTCTGCAAAAATGACTTTTAATTAACGATTATTTGCATATGAAAATGAGAAACAATTTTTGAAATTATCTTCAATACAATAAGTCAAATGAGAGAAATAAAAAACATTAACCATTCAGTTTCACACGCATATGGTAATGTAGTTCACTAAAATAATTTGATATGTCTTCGGTCCCGCTCAAAACTCGCAGGATGGGTATATTAATATGATGCATAACAAAATGCATAAAAGCTTTACATAATAGTGGATTTTTCACCTGCATTAATATTTTTTGAATATCCACTCTCAAAATGCACAAGAAGTGCTTATGCAATACCACACTTTTCTTCAAGTCCTTCACAATCATTCTTCGGATGGAAAATGCTAAAAGACCAACACTTGTAGTTGTTTCTTTTTTAACAAAACTGCTTCTACAAAAGTCCCACTCTCGTTCAAACCTTTCAGTTTCATTCTTCAGATGAAAAGTGCTTAAGGACCAACAATTGCTTCAATGTACATAGTCGCAACTGATAAACATCTAATCATGAACTGCAGGAGAGAAGCAAGGTAAGACTTTCCTTGATGTTCCAAGAGATTATTATGAACTCAAGAACAACAGTTGCTCAATAATGACTCAGGAAACATATGATTCCCTTACATGAAGTCCTAAAGCAATGTCATATCTTCATAATTACAATCTTTCCAACAAAAATATAATCGTTGAAGACTCTATGGTCTTTAACATTCCACCTTCCAATAATTGCACATGGCTTATTTTTTCCTTCGAGTTATAAAGCAACTTTATAAGTGCGCTAGTTTTTTCAAACTATTATACATCTGCACATGACTACTTCAAAAATGTCATTATAAGTGCTTGAGTGGAAGACTGTATAATCTTTATATCCACTATACAAAAGTGCATATAGCGTTCAAAACCTTTTACGAGTGATGTGTGCATATAGCATTCAAAATCTTTTACAAGTGATGTGTGCATATAGCATTCAAAACCTTTTACAAGTGATGTGCACATGACCAATTCATGCCATAAACAATGCATCAAGGATTAGACTGAACGATCTCAAAACTCTTCTCAATTGCATATAGGATAATGAATTCAATATTTGAAAAGGATAACTTCCATAGTTTGCATGAAAAATCCATATTCAAATAATGGCTCCAATAATACCATAGCCATGTAGATTATGGGCTTACAATAGTTTTATAACAACTTCAATATGAAATCCATAGGGATGAGGCTCTCTTAGTTTAATAAAAACTATAATAAAGTATATCCAAAGGAAATATGAGGCACATTATTCTAAAAGGTTTATGCCCGTATACCAAAGTATTTTTGGCCCTTCGTGAGTTCTACTCAGCATATATGCCAAAACTATGATAACCCCTTTTCATGTTTGAAAACTCCTCAATATGTCTTCATATAGGACTAAGTTATGCGTTTAAATATTTGAATAATATCATAGTTTTAAAGGGAAACCATATGGAACATAACGAATATGTAATATAAAGCATGCACTCAAACTTTATGCTATAATTTCATATCATACCATGGCGTGCTTGAGTTTTATGTACTTGGACTCTAGTTTTATGGCTTCCAAGAATTTGGGGTTTTTTTTTTACTTGGTTACAATTACTTGGTCTGCAAAGTCTGCAATCAAGCCTTGGTGGTTTCAGTGACCTATGCAACAAGATGCAAGTCTCAATGGATTCAACGATCCATGTTCCAATATTGGCTTCTGCAATGACGCTCGGCTCCAATGGATTCAACGATTTTTGCGCATGATTCAGTCCATAAAGATCCACTTGGACGCTGACTTCTCCATAAAAACTAAGCATCCATGTTAGTAATGGGCTTTCTCCCGGACCACTTTGTCGAGGAGGAATCCCATTACTAATAAGTAAGGGTTGGGGTTTGAGGCTCTTCTTTTGATTCCTATAGTATCTTCAAGGACTCAAGACCCATCTATAGTGATCAAGATCTCGTAATGGAACATAAATTCAACTCAAAAGCCAAAGACACCCTAAAGAGAGATTGTGTCATGGTTTTTAGGTTTTGTTCACAATGATTGATCTAAAAAAGGTTCAATTAGGGAACAAGGATATTGTTTACCTACTTACCATGTTTATGCCTCAAAACACATTTCCACTGCATAAAAACTACTCATGGCACATATATCAACTCTAAAGTTTAGAAACCAGCTATGAAAGGGCCCTCAAAAATTTAAAAAAACATCCTAATGCATTTTTTTCATTCTTCGACGATGGTCAAGGCTCAATGATCAATGGATGGTGTTTAAGCATTATAATGGCATCCATATCCAAGTCAATTGCCGAAAACCCCTACACAGATGCGACTCGGTGTCATTTTACATAGCCCTTGATTCTAAAAAGCCATTTTACATAGCCCTTGATTCTAAAAATCCTTGTGTGGTGCACAAAGGGATTTGCTTACCTTCCTTGATGTTGTTTAGAGATTGATAACCTTTCTTGTTCTTCAAAACCTAGATTCAATTTGTCCATATCTATCTAATAAACCCAAGATAACTTAGTGTGGTGGTTTGAGGATGGGACATGTACATGTAGAGCCATGTTTAGCTATGTAAAGCTATTTTAATGAAACATGTGTAATTGTATTAGAAATTTTTTGGTATTTCATTATTATATTTTCTATTGCACATTCACATAAAAAAGCTAAGTTTAAAAATTACATATTACTTCATAACCCATATTGCAGCTAGATATGAAGCAAACCCTACCACTTCACAATAAGGGGATTAATATTAAATTATCTTATACCACCATATATAGATCCAATTTGTTGATGTGTAATAAATTTCTTAATTGGATCGCTCTAGGTTCTTGATAGATTTGAGTTTAAGTTAAATCTATATCAATTTTATATATTTAATTACTTTTTTAGTTTTGAAAAGTGAAGAGCAGACATGAATTTTTTTAATACTTTTTGGACTACCAAAAATTCCATTTGATTATTTATAGATGACTCAAATCTCCATGTAATGCACCAAATGATAATAGCTTTCTGAGTGTCTATCTTATAATTCTTGGCATTGTTTGAGAACTTCTTTGTCGAATTTGCAAGGGTTAGTTGTTTGTCTCCGCGCACAATAAAAGAGGTAGCTTTTAGGGGGAGCCTTCTTGTAGCAAGCCATTTATTTTCAAGAAAGAGATATTTATTTTCAAGAAAGAGATATTTATTTTCGTATTCTATATGCTATACGGCTTACATAATAAATCCATTTATTTTCAAGAAAGAGGTATTTATCTTCCTCTGGTATATCCTATATCGCAAATTTGTGGATCCGTAGGAAGGTAGGCCTCGCCAGTGAACAAGATGACAGGCAATAACAAGAAGGGCATGGGGAAGAGACCCGAGCAAGAAAAGGGTAAAGTTGCAAATGGACCCCCTTACCCCACCAGCGAAGATGTTAAGGTTTTGAATCTGCAGATACTCAATGGCAAGCTTGCGCAAGAAATCACCCACGTAAGAAAAGAAAACGCTGTTTTGTCAAAAAATCTCACTGAAATGCGATCAGAAAATATTGAATCTGCAAGGAGAATGACTGAAGAATTGAAGGAGACTGAGAAAGAATTCACAAAAGAACTTGAAAGGAAGGATGCCAAATACCAAGCTGCGATTTCTCAAGCAGGCAAACAATTGCTGGAAGCTGAGGAAAGATTCAATACTGCAATTTCTGCGAAAGAAGATAAATGTAAAGCAGACAAAAAGAATTTGGAGGATACTGTTTTCCAGTTGAAAAATCAAATTGAGGCCAGATCTGCAGAATTAGAGGAAACCAATAAAGGTCGGAAATTGGAAAAGGATATGCTTTTATCACAGATTGATGCAGCCGAGATGAAAACTGCCGAGATCAGTAGAAGTAGCCAAATGGCACAGGAAGCTTTTAATGCCGAGAAGCAGAACCTGTTGAGTACGATTGCAGAACTACAAACAAACCTCGAGTCGATGGTTAGCGAGAAAGGGTCATTGGTCGAGATAAATAGAGAGCTAAGTACTGAAGCGGAGTCTTTGAAGGCCGTTTTGAATCAGTACAGTGAAAAGATGGTTAGCATGGAAGATGAAAAGCAGGCGTTGGAAGCTGGGTCTGTAAGCACAGCAGAGAGGTTGGAGGATTTACGTAAACAAAATGCAACGATGGAAAAAGAACATGGAAGAAAGTATGGGCAATACCAAGCTGCGATTTCTCAAGCAGATAAACAATTGCTTGAAGCTGAGGAAAGATTCAATACAGAAATTTCTGCGAAAGAACACGAGTGTAAAGCAGTGAATCTTGAGAAAAAGAATCTGGAGACCACTGTTTTGCAGTTGAAAAATCAAATTGAAGCGAGATCTGCAGAATTAGAGGCAAACAATAAAGGTCGGAAATTGGAAAAGGATGTGCTTTTATCACAGATTGCAGCAGCCGAAAAGCAGACTGCCGAGATCAGTAGAAGCAGCCAAATGGCACAG